>OU452235.1:5299929-5639929 GCA_911728455.2 Marthasterias glacialis
GCCTACATGCATGTACTATGCACATACTGAGTAAACGGCAGAAACCATTTTCTCAACAAACCTTTGAGAAAAACTGTCCAATATCTAGAGGATGTACGGAGCGATATTTTTTCAAACTTGCAGGAACAAAAGATCTAGCCTTGAACATAACGTTCAAGGAAACAAATCACACGATGAACGATACAAATTTTCAAATTATGTCGATATTTACTCCCGTTTTAGGGTTGACGTTTTGTAAAATTGTAAAGAATTTCCCTTCTGGACACATTCAAAGCGCGTTAAGGCCGGCCATAATTCAACGACAAATGTTCGCCAATATTTGTACGCATTTTTATATAAAACTAACTATTCTTAACAAGTGTAGTTACTCATGAAACCTAGACTGTTATGTTTTCAGTGCTGATATAGAAGTAATTTTAACGGTAAAAATTTGTTCTCCTTTTTTAAATAACGGTGTCACCTCTTTTTAAAATGGATTGTACCCAAAGAGAATAGTCGGCGTTTTTTGGTCTGGAAAACAGACCCCCTTCCGCCCCCCCTGATTCAAAGGTAGAATACAGCATTGGTATTCGTTGTTGTTATTAGTGTCAGTCTGAAAGCTTACTGTTTATGAGGTTAACACCCAGTACCAATATATCATACTTCTGTCTGAAATACTGCCAAAGTCGAGGAAATAGAATTTGAAAACCCCGATTTTTAAATTTTGGTTGTAACAATAGCAAACTTCAAGGAACAACAAAAAGATAATAATAAAGCAATTGTAATAAAAAGTACAAATCTCATAGATCGAGGTCCTTTTACAACAAACGGGGTCCGGTGTCGCAGGAGATTCTTATCCCCATACGTTGCATTGTAATGTCGTCTGATAGCGCCCTCTTTTGACTCAACTCCCAGCCCATGTCAATTTGCCGTATGAGAGGACACACACACCGAGGGGTACACCACGCTTCCAATAGCAACCAATGCTCAACGCTAAATATTCAAAAATACTGAACAATTATTTAAAAGTCTTGAAGCATCTAGAAACAAATCAAATATATTTTCTGACAACGAAACTTCATTTTTCCCCCTTCAATTTTCAGTAGGTTAACCGTTGAGAATTTTTGGTAGGTTGATCCAAAAATCAAACACCCCTGAACGAGTAAACTGGCCAGACTCCATCTTGGAAAATTGACCCTACACTTTTTAGCAAAATAGGGCTATTTTTAGAAGGCAAGTGTATACCCCAAATGCTCCAGTTTGAAAATTGTGGGTTTAAATTTTATTACTGAGGCTCGGCGCATGATTTTCTGTCTATTTAGTGCAGTGCACCCCGGGGGACAAAATCCCCTCTGACACTGGCATCTGAACAGCAGAGTAGCCAGGTTTTTTTTTCACGGGGTAGGGTGGGTATTGACTTTAAGTGGGGGTAGGTATCCACCTTTTTGATAATGAGTTAGATATAGCTACATTTACTTCTAAATTGGGGCACCGTGGTGGCACTGGAAATTGTGGGGGCACGTGCCCCTCCCTCAGCCCCCACTACCCCCTTGGCTACGCCGCTGCATCTGAAAAAGTTTCCGTGGTGTTGAAACGTAAACCACTTCAGCTTGTTTACAAAAAGAGTGATACTGCAAATGCAGTGCAGTTCCTGGCTAGACTTGATTTCAAGTCTGTGATCGATGGCGGATATTTGTGTCTGCATATGCCTAGTCAAAAGGTAATCAGTTTGTACCAATATTTTCCCTATTTAGTGTGTTACAATTCAATTAGCCTTCATACCATAGCAATAGTTTTATTGAATTGCCCATACCCACAATGTTTTTCCCTGTTGGATTAGAATACCATGGAGAAAAATCACATAAAAATACCGTAAAACCGATCACTGTTTTCTTTGTTTCGGATCTGTGTTTTCCGCGTAATTGCTAAGCATTAAGTTTGGCTCGCCGAATTTGCTTAGCACTTTCATGCATCATTTAATTTCTATCTACACACACTACACTTTCTCCTATAAGTAATTACACCATGTCATATTACAGAAAATACATTTTGCATTTTGTATCATGATTCATTTATTTCATCACTGTCAGTTTTACTAAAGAACTCACACCGAAAATTAAACATTTCTTTTTTGACAGAATAAGTTTTCATAATACATCATAAGCTAGAATAATTTAATAGCAGACATTCCGTGGTTTTTGGCTTGTAATTTTTTTTTGTTTTTCCTTAAAACCCAACTTAACATTGGTAAACCGATTGTAATTGCTTACATTCTTTTTTACAAACCAACATATTTGTAAAAAAAAGTCAGCTCATTTCGTAGGTTCGTTTGCGAGAAAATGGTTAATATGCATTTAACATTTTTGTACGCATTCCTTTAGGCGGAAATATTTCAAGGAAAGTTTTCTACCATCATTATCTTTATACCATGTAACGTATAAGTAAATCTGTGAACATTAATATGTTTGTCTTTTTATACCAATGTTGAGCTGGTGCTTTAAAACGATTAACTGTCTGTTCCGAATTAGCGACTGCGGCATGCAGCTAAGGCTATAGATCACCACGTGAACCACGTGAACGAGAATAGGCTTGCCTGAGCAACAGCTGCAGCTGTAGCCGCCAATTCAGACACGGCCTAAGTGCTGCTGCCATAAACAATGGCGCCATCAACAATGTGAGTGTACTTCATTAAAATCAGGTTATGATAAATTTCATATATATATGCTCTAATGATGCTAACAAAGTACACCACTCTCTTTTTATAAAATCTTGTCATGTGGTTCCCTTTTACAATCTTTACAATTTAAATCTTTGTGGGATGTTGTAAGAACTTAGTTATTTCCTGAACAAAATAACCACATTTTTATGGTGGCACCCTCAACGAAAAGCAACACAGTTTCAACACAGTTCATTAAAAAGACGCTCAACGTGAAAAAACATAACGTTCGAATGTTACAGTGTCAATACGGAAAATGTTCCAACCTCTGAATATCCATCGTGAAAAATAAGCCAGAAATAGAGGTTTGAATTATACCAGGATCTGCTGAGATGTTAACATTTGTGGAATTTCAAAATATGGTAATGTTCCACAAAGAAATATAAAAACCAACATTTTGATAGACAGATATTTCGAAGTTAGAAACTGTTAACAACTGTAAAACATAATGGGCTAATGGTCCCAGGAAAAAATGTCAGGACTCTACAAAAAATTGTTGTTTCTTTTGATGTCTTCTTTAAAAAAGAAATTACTCTCATTAATTTGTGGAAGATATTTCCAATCAAATTCGTAGGTGAAGTTTATAACTTATAAGCTTTTAACCACAATGTTTTCACTGCCGAATTGGCCAGGATGCATTCCCGTTGAAACAAAAATCTGAAACAACTAAGCATGTATATAAAAGAAAAGCACACCTTCATTCTCACACCCACCCCACCATACACACCATTACATCAACAACTGAAATCCTGGATAATTAAACAGATTTAGGCACGAAATGTAACTTCACATTTCCCCGTAACTTTCATCAGTAAGGGCCAAGATCACGCAAGGACCATTTTGTCGATGTTGCCTGGTACCCAACACATGTTTTTGAGGATGAGTACCAGTTAATATCAGCCACTCGTCGACAAAAGGTCCTTGCGCGAACTTGGCCAATGTATCCCCTGCTTATAAGATTGTAGGAACAGTATCTGCCTAATGCAGTGAAACTTTGTTTTACACATTATTTACAAGCTCAACAATACAATGTAACTTATGTACATTTCATTCATACGGTGACATCAATCATTACAAATTCAAAGGTATAATTTACCAATGCTTCTGTTCCTTTTGGAAGCATTAATTTATACAATAATAACAATGATGATATTAATAGACTAAAATAAAAATTCATCAAGTATTTAGCAGTCTACATTGCAGTTAGGTAATGTTTCACCCACCCACCCACACATACACACAGGTTCGTTGGTGTGATTTGTCGAACATCAGATGATGGAAATTATAATACTTTTCTCATTAAGAGAAAGGTCCCAATTGAAGTCGTCAGAACAGAAACTTGACTTAGAGGCAAATTGAACATCGAGTTATTATTTTTGTTCAGTAACTTAGCAGCAAAGTAGTAATAAGAATGATAATACTAGTAACAATAATATGCAGTTAAATATAAAAAGCCTTTTGAAATTGTTAAAGCATCATCAGAACGCGCTGTACATGAAAATATAAACATGGTACACATTCAGCCTGAAAGCTTTTTAGAGTAGAAGGTACAAAAAAGGAGAATTGAGAAAATATTAAAAGTGAATTAAAACTGAAGCCACAAAAATGACTGGAATTAGTCATAAAAACGTGTGATTCAGCAATTACAACCAAGATTAAGTAGGATATGCAAATTTAAAGAGAACGTTTTTAAAAAATAATTTAAAAACATCTTTGCTTGGTGCACTGGTGATTTTAAGACGCAAGGAGTTGCACAGTTTCGGGACACAAACAGAATTCTGTCCTCGATTTCAAATTAATGAACATTTTGTACAAATACTGTCTCCCCTACTGCTTGAACATTTTTAATAGGTGTGTAAATCAAAAGTAACTTCCCAATGGGCCTTATTTTTGACTGCAAGAGGGCGCCCTTTGGGGGTAGATTGGAGGTCAAACCATAGAAATAGTGTGGTAAACCAGATGCAATTAGACTTATAATAAAGTAGTTAATATACAACTTTTGAGGTTTGTTTTTATTGAAAGTTTTACAATGTAATCAGTGTAAGACATTTGCTTGGACAATTTGTATTTCTAATGTTTTGAAATATTTTTGTACTATCAAAATGGAACTAGTATTGCGCCCTCTTGCTGTCAAAAATACGGCCTAATAACTAAGGCCGTGTCCGAATTGCTTGCCTTGGCTGTCTGGCTATGGCTAGATTGCCAAAAAGGCCTACTCTTCGCAGTTGATGCTGTTTTCAGCGGCCGTATAGCCGTAGCCGAAGCCGCTTGATTCAGACACGGCCTGACATACTGAAATAAACCAACCTCTGCAGTCATCTTGCAGGCATCATCTATTCACGTGTGAAGATTTTACATAGTGAAGTTATAAAAGCAACATTTGAATCTAAGTACATACAGCTCCCTGAGCTCCAAGCTCAACTATAATTATTGCTTGATGTTAGTCTATTTTCTAAGCTTTAAATCAACCAGGAAAGTGACAAACAAAATTACACCAATCGGTTTCTGTACAGCAGCTCTACGAACTTGAGAATCGGTGAGATTTTATTTACATTTCACCTATTTATTATTATCATCCGCTCAACCCAACCCCGGAATTCCTCTCATGTAAAATACTTCTCTTGCCTTGCTACTTCAGAGCAATTGAAATACAAGAAATTACTTGGACTGCCCAACACTGTCTGTTTTAACCGTAAGATTGAATTCAGTTTATAGCACAGAACATGATGTGCAATAGTTGCACATGATGCGCAGGATCGATGAAGTTAAAAACAAAATCGACTTTGATCAGTTGCGCAAAATATTAAAACAGTACGCACAGCCTCTCTTGTGGTACATTGAGTGTTCACAACATCCGACTTCATCTCGCGAAGTCAAACTCACTGGGGATCACCTCAGAGGCTAGTTTAGTTATAGAGAAAAGGTCAACGAAAGAGTTAAACAACTTTCTTTCTGCATATGAAAGAAACATGCGTAGAAGTATCGTTTGCTGTGCAATACTGACATTACCAAATGAAAATAAAAGTAATGCAGTTTTTCAGTGATTCGAAGGTTTAAAATGGCCCTCAAAAAATGCCGAGTTTTAGACATCTTATATTCGAAATGCAAGCTTTGAAGACTGTACTTTTTTTGGCGAGTGCCCTTTTGGAGTACAATGGACACATTCTAGTGGGGGTCCAGGGGGCGAAGCCCCCGCACGCTCTACGGTTTTAAGTGTTTTCAGTTCTAGGGAAGACCGTCACGTTGCCGAAAATAGACGTTTAGTTTTGAAATTCAAACTTTCAATACTTTTGGACTCGGGACATACTGTTGGAGTTCATTGGGGTAACAATTCTTATAGGACTAAAAAAAAAAGGCCGTCAAGCTGCCGATTTTTTTTTATATATTTATTTATTAATTTTTTTGTATAAATACTTTGGACAAATTTTTAAACTAATGGCCCTAATTAAGTCGAACGGCGGAAATTCTGCAAGGGCGGTCCGCGGGCGAAGCCCCCGGACGCTCTACGGCGTTTAGTGTTTTCAGTAAGTGTAGATTTCCGCACGTTGCCGAGATTATTAAATTTGATAATTCAAAGTTTGACTTCTCACACTACAAGGGTTAAACTGAAAATTTCAGTCGGCAAATCTCTAGGCTTGCCGAATGGATTTGTGTTCAGCCCGAGCCCTTACTCGGGTAAGTTTGGTGCTCAATTTGCCGACTATGGCTCTAAATGCCGACTTTGGAAAAATATTGGGGGTGTCACACTCCCCCAACACCCCGGTCGCTACGCCGCTGAGCAGATGTTCGATTGCATTACTGATGCCCTCTGTATTGTTAATGTTCTACGTCGTTAGTTCAATTAATTTCCAGTGAAAACCACATGTTTTTTCTTCTTTTAAAGACCAAAAATATGGGGGGGGGGATGATGCTATGGACCATCCCCTGGTATTTACGCCCATGGTCTAATTGTACCACTGGTAAGCAGTAAGCTATTTGTATAAGCAGAAGTAGTGTCTGAAAAACAAAGTGTAGTATAAAGTAACTATAATTATAATATTCTGGCCGTTTTAATCATATACCGTAAGAACTGCTCCCATTTATTTTCGAGCTGGTTTACAGAAGTTATTGCTGAAAATATATAGCCTATGATTAGTCTTTAAAAATAGGACCTGAATAGAGGCCTTTCATGAAACATCGGGGCTACCAGAAAAGATGTTGAACTTTATCTCTTTCTTAATCAGACCGAAACTGCATCTTTCCATATTCAGGGACAAGGAAAGTGATTTAAGGTCGTCGTCCTGGAGACCACAATCTGATAGACGTAGTTCCTTCAAGGAAGAAACAGGAGTTACTTGGTCTGCGTTTATACCATGGAGATCGTTTTCAGTCAGATCAAGCGTCGTTACATTACCTGCAGCAGCCACGATGGAGAAAAGTGGCCCAATATCATCACTCTTGATACCACACGCATATAGATGCAATTCCTTCAAAGAAGAGACAGGAGTTATCTGGTCTGCGTTAATACCATGGAGATCATTTGCCTTCAGAACAAGTTTTGATACACTACCTGCAGCAGCCACGATGGAGAAAAGTGGCCCAATATCATCACTCTTTATACCACACGCACTTAGATACAATTCCTTCAAAGAAGAAACAGGAGTTATCTGGTCTGCGTTAATACCATGGAGATCGTTTTCCCTCAGAACAATTTTTGATACACTACCTGCAGCAACCACAATGGAGAAAAGTGGCCTAATATCATCATTCTTCATACCACACGCGTATAGACGCAATTCCTTCAAAGAAGAGACAGGAGTTATTTGGTCTGCGTTAATACCATGGAGATCGTTTTCCTGTAGACCTAGCGTCGTTACACTACCTGCAGCAGCCACGATGGAGAAAAGTGGACCAATATCATCACTTTTAATACCACACGCATACATATGCAATTCCTTCAAAGAAGAAACAGGAGTTATCTGGTCTGCGTTAATACCATGGAGATCGTTTTCCCTCAGAACAATTTTTGATACACTACCTGCAGCAGCCACGATGGAGAAAAGTGGCTCAATATCATAACTCTTCATACCACACGCATATAGATGCAATTCCTTCAAAGAAGAAACAGGAGTTATCTGGTCTGCGTTAATACCATGGAGATCGTTTTCCCTCAGAACAAGTTTTGATACACTACCTGCAGCAGCCACGATGGAGAAAAGTGGCCCAATATCATCACTCTTCATACCACACGCATATAGATGCAATTCCTTCAAAGAAGAAACGGGAGTTATCTGGTCTGCGTTAATACCATGGAGATCGTTTTCCCTCAGAACAAGCGTCGTTACACTACCTGCAGCAGCCACGATGGAGAAAAGTGGCTCAATATCATCACTCTTTATACCACACTCGTATAGATGAAATTCCTTCAAAGAAGAAACGGGAGTTATCTGGTCTGCGTTAATACCATGGAGATCGTTTTCATTCAGAACAAGTTTTGATACACTACCTGCAGCAGCCACGATGGAGAAAAGTGGCCCAATATCATCACTCTTTATACCACACGCACATACTAGATACAATTCCTTCAAAGAAGAAACAGGAGTTATCTGGTCTGCGTTAATACCATGGAGATCATTTGCCTTCAGAACAAGTTTTGATACACTACCTGCAGCAGCCACGATGGAGAAAAGTGGCCCAATATCATCACTCTTTATACCACACGCACATAGATACAATTCCTTCAAAGAAGAAACAGGAGTTATCTGGTCTGCGTTAACACCATGGAGATTGTTTTCCCTCAGAACAAGTTTTGATACACTACCTGCAGCAGCCACGATGGAGAAAAGTGGCCCAATATCATCACTCTTCATACCACACGCATTTAGATGCAATTCCTTCAAAGAAGAAACGGAAGTTATCTGGTCTGCGTTAATACCATGGAGATCGTTTTCCTTCAGAACAAGTTTTGATACACTACCTGCAGCAGCCACGATGGAGAAAAGTGGCTCAATATCATCACTCTTTATACCACACGCATACAGATGCAATTCTTTCAAAGAAGAAACGGGAGTTATCTGGTCTGCGTTAATACCATGGAGATCGTTTTTCCTCAGAACAAGCGTCGTTACACTACCTGCAGCAGCCACGATGGAGAAAAGTGGCCCAATATCATCACTCTTTATACCACACTCGTATAGATGAAATTCCTTCAAAGAAGAAACGGGAGTTATCTGGTCTGCGTTAATACCATGGAGATCGTTTTCATTCAGAACAAGTTTTGATACACTACCTCCAGCAGCCACGATGGAGAAAAGTGGCCCAATATCATCACTCTTCATACCACACGCATATAGATACAATTCCTTCAAAGAAGAAACGGGAGTTATCTGGTCTGCGTTAATACCATGGAGATCGTTTTCCCATAGAACAAGCGTCGTTACACTACCTGCAGCAGCCACGATGGAGAAAAGTGGCCCAATATCATCACTCTTCATACCACACGCATATAGATGCAATTCCTTCAAAGAAGAAACGGGAGTTATCTGGTCTGCGTTAATACCATGGAGATCGTTTTCCCATAGAACAAGCGTCGTTACACTTCCTGCAGCAGCCACGATGGAGAAAAGTGGACCAATATCATCACTCTTCATACCACACGCATATAGATGCAATTCCTTCAAAGAAGAAACAGGAGTTATTTGGTCTGCGTTAATACCATGGAGATCGTTTGCCTTCAGAAGAAGCGTGGTTACACTACCTACAGCAGCCACGATGGAGAAAAGTGGCTCAATATCATCACTCTTTATACCACACTCGTATAGATACAATTCCTTCAAAGAAGAAACGGGAGTTATCTGGTCTGCGTTAATACCATGGAGATCGTTTTCATTCAGAACAAGTTTTGATACACTACCTGCAGCAGCCACGATGGAGAAAAGTGGCTCAATATCATCACTCTTTATACCACACGCACTTAGATGCAATTCCTTCAAAGAAGAAACAGGATTTATCTGGTCTGCGTTAATACCATGGAGATCGTTTTCCTTCAGAACAAGTTTTGATACACTACCTGCAGCAGCCACGATGGAGAAAAGTGGCTCAATATCATCACTCTTTATACCACACGCACTTAGATGCAATTCCTTCAAAGAAGAAACAGGATTTATCTGGTCTGCGTTAATACCATGGAGATCGTTTTCCCTCAGAACAAGCGTCGTTACACTACCTGCAGCAGCCACGATGGAGAAAAGTGGCTCAATATCATCACTCTTTATACCACACTCGTATAGATGAAATTCCTTCAAAGAAGAAACGGGAGTTATCTGGTCTGCGTTAATACCATGGAGATCGTTTTCATTCAGAACAAGTTTTGATACACTACCTGCAGCAGCCACGATGGAGAAAAGTGGCCCAATATCATCACTCTTTATACCACACGCACATACTAGATACAATTCCTTCAAAGAAGAAACAGGAGTTATCTGGTCTGCGTTAATACCATGGAGATCATTTGCCTTCAGAACAAGTTTTGATACACTACCTGCAGCAGCCACGATGGAGAAAAGTGGCCCAATATCATCACTCTTTATACCACACGCACATAGATACAATTCCTTCAAAGAAGAAACAGGAGTTATCTGGTCTGCGTTAATACCATGGAGATCGTTTTCCCTCAGAACAAGTTTTGATACACTACCTGCAGCAGCCACGATGGAGAAAAGTGGCCGAATATCATCACTCTTTATACCACACGCACATAGATACAATTCCTTCAAAGAAGAAACAGGAGTTATCTGGTCTGCGTTAATACCATGGAGATCGTTTTCCCTCAGAACAAGTTTTGATACACTACCTGCAGCAGCCACGATGGAGAAAAGTAGACCAATATCACTTCTCGTCACTTTACATCCGTCTAGTATCAATATCTCCAAGGAAGGAATACGAGGTATCTGGTCTGATTTCAAACCGTGCAAATTGTTTCCAATCAAAGTAACTGATTTTAATTTGGTCGCTGATTTAAAAAGTTTGAAAAGTTGAGGGACAGACGCACAGTTTAACTGACAATCTCGTAATGTTAATGATTTTAAAATTTTTGGAATGCTTTGGAGTTGATGTATCTTGTTATTCATACTGACTCCAATTACTTCTAAAGATAAACTAGATAAACTAGGCTTTATTCCTTCTAGGAGTTTTAAGTCAGTGTTTGCTTGACACGTTACTGTTATATCTGAAACATGTTGAAGCCTCGACCGTCGTGGTAGGTTACAAATGAAATAATGTGCAGCCACGAGGTCCTCTCCTTTTAATTCATACGGGAATCTTACCCACTCATCCTCTACGAGGGTTGGTATAGTCGAACTCAGCTCGGCTTCAAACAATGTCCACATCATTATCTTATGTAAACAGATATACCTCTCACATTTAACAGGAGTGTTTTTATTGTAAACTGAAAGTTCCTTTTTGGTCAGTTGTATAATACATTTTGCAGCTTTTTTGCTGCTCCAGCTGCAGAAACGGAATAAGTATCCAAATCTGTCTACGTCACCTTCTAACAGTTTTGACATGCACGCCTTGAATTTGCCAGGACTGGACTCTGCCAAATCAGACAGGTAAATGGAACAACAAAACTGCATGATTATCATGTGGTAGAATTGGACTTGTTCAACCTTTTCTATACCGTGCATGAGTTGCACTCGAGCCAGCAAGCCGACTTCACATCCCAAATTGACAAGGTCCTCTGAATCAAACTCTGAAACAGCAAAGGAATGTTTTCCATCGCTTCTTAACATCAAACCTTCAAGTGCAACCTGCCCAAGTTTGGCCATCAGTTCATTAAACCTCTCTTTGGTTATTTTCTGGGAGAAATTAGATGTGTAATTGTTACTTATCTTTTGCTGTAAAAAAACGCTGGTTGCGAGATGAAGCAGTTCTGTAATCCTGTCAGGCAGTCGACTTCCGGGTTGACTTAATGATGAACACATCAACCAAAGAAAAAGAGGAATTTCCCCTAAACTACGGAGTGTTTCAGACTTGTTTATTTCATAAAAAACATGATCATGGTGTTGAGAATCATGGTTCTTGAAATATTTACGGATGTATTTTTGCTTGTTTTTGTCATCGAATCCAACTATATTTACTCTTGTGAAATTTGAATTGCAAGTCAGCAACTTAAGAGCCGTTGACTGGCGACTAGTTACAATAGCCTTACAGCGTTTAAGAGACTTGAATGAGAGGACATTGTTAACACTGAAGTTTTCGTTTCCCTTTTGTAGTGTCTCAAATGAGATTTCATCTGCCCCATCAAGAAGAATGAGAACTTTATCTGGGTGCAGTGCTATATAATTTTCAAGATCCTTCTTCTCAAGTTCGTTTTCAGCCAATAGTTGAGAAAATATTTCATCCATAATGTTGAAACTGTCCTGCATTTTGTTTATTTCCAACAAACAGACGAGCTTATACTTCGAAAGAGGTGACTCCTGATTTTGGTGAGTCGAGTGAGTACCACTCTGTAAAACAGCCCAGTCATAAGCTATTTTTTTTAGAAGCGTCGATTTACCATACCCACTTTCAGCAGTGATTAAGATTCTTTTCTTATCAAAGCTAAACATGTCTTCGTATGACTTGAGAGGCATTTTCTTGTACTCTGTTTTGGTTTTATCGATCTCGTATTCGCCATCAATATCATGGTGCATTGTGTGGTCTGGTTTATGCTTTTCCGAAATGGCATCTGACTGCAATGTGATTGGCTGATCAGGTTGGTTTGTTTCTTGCATAAGTTCTAAACTAACATAAAGTTGATCCATATCAACAGCCAAATGCTTACATGTAGGATGTGTGTTTACTTTCATCGTCTCCATGTAATGACTCACCAAAGTTTTACCGCAAGCCTCAATGCTGAATGGTACATCTGCAATAAAATAATGTTATAGGGGATTACTTATTATTGTTTGACATAATTTAGGGGTGCGGGCAATAAGACACTTAAAACCCCCGCTCAACATCGGTAATAAAAACAACCTGTGAAATTTTCAGCTCATTTCGTCGTTTCATTTGCCAGAAAACGGTAAAACTGCATTCTTTGGCAGAATTTGTGTCTTTACATGAGACGAGAATTACTTTCAGATATTATTTCATTTATTATTTAAAAACGGTAACACTTCAGGCAAAAATATTTCAAGGAAAGTTTTCTGCCATCTTTATCTTATATACCATGTAAGGCATAGGTACATCTGTGAACATCTATGGTTTTGTTTCTTATACCAATGTTGAGCTGGGGTTTTAACCCTCCTGGGCCGGCACAAGTTCGTGGAAGTGGAACTGAAGTAGCGGTTGTATTGAAACATAGGTATTATGTTGACGTTCAGTGGTTTCTTTTTCTATTAAATTGTTCGTTTCTATGGTATCCAAGCATATTGAGGCAAAAGAAAAGATTTATCTACAGTCGTTGACAACTTTGCTATAGTTTTACTATACCTCAAACTTCTCTTGTTTTGGCATCAGTGTGCTCCTGGGAAAACGCGGATTGACATTTACGTGCGCCAACATCTTTTCATGTGTATGTGTATGTGTAGCTAGGGTATACGGAGCTACGGAGACCCTAAGGGGACAGGTGACAACAAAATTGGACGGGCGAAAAAACAAGTTGAGAGCTATTTCATTCCCTTGAAATATTAATTCACTCCCTCGAAATATTAATTCGTTCCCTCGAATTCTTATTTCTCTTTATTTAAGCTACGTCAGAATATTTTCATCAAAATGAAATGGCATGTCTGGGGCCCCGTAGCTGATGAACAATTTCGAGGGAACGAAATAATAATTCCCTCGATATCATTCCCCCCCCCCTCGAAAACACTTTGTTCCCACGAATTATTAATTGTTCATCAGCTATTGGGCCCATGACGTGACATTTCATTTTGATGAAAATATTCTGACGCAGCTTAAATAAAGCTATATCAGGATTGTTTTCATCGAAACGAAATGGCATATAAGTAGACTTGACCCAAGTCCTACTTTCGTGGAGTCCTTGTCCATCTGAACAATCGACAATCGATCCACTGCATTCTACAATCACCCATCGTGGCTTTATTTCAGGGTGCACTACACTAAATAGAGAGAAATCCATGCGCTGAGCCTCATTAATCAAATGTAAACCCACAACTTTTTCTGTAAATCAAAGATTTGAAGGTCCTTGCATTTATGGATTGTTAAAAAATGGTCTAACGTTGTGCCCCTGGGGTTGTTAACTTTCATCCTGGAGCATTTTGTGTAGACTGGCCCTCTAAAAATGGCCCTATTTTGCTTAACAGTGTAGGGTCATTTTTCCAAGATGAACTCTGGCCAGCTCACTCGTTCAGGGGTGTTTTTATTTTGGGTCAGCCCAGCACAAATTCTCAACGGCTAACCTACTAAAACTTGAAAAGAAAAAATGAAGTTCAGTTGTCAGAAAATATATTCGATTTGTTTTCTAGAGGCTGAGAGACTTTTAAGTATTTTTTGAGTATTTTTGAATATTTAGCATTTAGTGTGGTGCACCCTTCAGCGCTTTGTTGTGCGCCCTCACTCGCCGGGAATGTGCCAATCAACTCTGCTATCGAAAGTACGACTTGATGAATTCATTAGGAGGCATCCCTCTGTGCGTGATATGTAGTTATTCATAATGCATATGCGATAGCTTGAATATGTAACAAACGCGTCCGCTGCTGACCAATGAAATCGGTTTATATTTCAACGACTCGTTCATTTTTAAAGCGGGTGTTGTCAATATATCTCTACCAAGTTACATACAATTATGACAATAAAGAATCGGTATTGATATCTATGGATATACTATCGTATGGTAAAGTTGTTGTATAATAACATGAAGCTTAATTAATATAAATAAATAATAATCTGTAACAATTAGATTCTTTGAAGTGTTCAAGGTTGACCCAAAACGTAATGAATAAGTCCATGTACAAAACAACAACGCTGCATTTCAATGCCATGAAGCCTGCATATTGATATTGCGCGCCGATTCCCCGAATGCTGCTGTCTCATTGGCTGCTACCCAAATCGGTAGATGACCCCTATTGGCCGTGCGTAAACCTGTGGCGGGTTTTGCGATCTAGAATTCACTGGACTGGTAATTAATTGACACTAGAGGGCGCGCGTTACAAAAAAAAGCTCAGACACGTTATTACTGACTCAATCACCACGAAACCCGACTTGAACCAAGTCTAGCATTTAAGAGGCTGATGAATACTTTCAAGGGAACGAAATAAGAATTCCCTCGAACCAACTAATATTTCGAGGGAATGAAATTTAATTTTCTTCACTTGTCCCCTTAGGGGCTCCGTACTAGGGCGATGTTCGTGCGCGTGCTCTACACCAGCGCGTCAGTTCCATGATTGCTTCGTAAAGCGCATGCAAACCCTGTATACGTGAATACTGGCGCACGCTTAGCATCTGGCACGTGATGGTAGACCAATGAGGATTCGGCTCTCGATCATGAATATGTATGAGGTAAAGTAATAAAGTGAAGCCAACAACACCAATGTGTATTCCCTTGGGACAAACAGGAGCAACAAAATGGGCGATTTACTTACCTGATATCATTTGGACCATGTCAGCTCGGCCAAGTTCTTCAAGCGCCTTAGTCAACCCGCCTTGAGCTTGCTTTTGGTTCGTATGCTTTCTCGAATAAGCAAGGAACATCTGGAAGGCTTGTTCTTTGAGGTCATTTCTGTAATTGCTTTCAAATGTTTCAATCTGTGCATTTTTAAAATCTAAAGAACTTGCAAGTTGCTTCCAATCTTTCCCAATGTTCTCAGCTAGGTCTCGTAACATCTTCTCATCAATACCTGATGTATCGGTTATTGACTGATGTTCCGATGACTGTCTGCTGTGAACCCCGTCCTCGTTACCTGCTCCTGGGGATGTGTGTGCATAACCTAGCAGAAGAATGACAAGCAGACAAAGGGTCTTATACGGAGCCCCTAAAGGGACATTAAACAAATAATTGTACATAATCTCATGAGCACGACCTAACTACCTTGTGTCCGCAACATAATTTTCTTGTGCACACGGCATAATTAAAGTAAGTTTCACTGTTTTTGTGCCAATTGTTTAACATCCCAGATGGGGTTTTAACATCTTACCAAGAAAAACCGTTTGCAAGAAGAAGTGCACAAAATACATAAATCTTGCTATATTAGTTCATGTACTGTGAACAATCATTGCACTTTTCAAACAGTTTCAATTAGTTTACTGTGTTGTCCTATGCACGAAAGATGTTTTAATTGTAAAAATCAAACAAAGTCGATACTCAACTTTAGAAGACCTTTCGACTGGATATGAGGATACAAGGATTTTTCTTTGATCTCATTTTTGGGAGAGGGTTCTGAGTAGGGTCTATGGACTCCGAACATGAGCAAACAAATCGAAGGGATTTACCTACCTGGTATTTTTAGGACCATGTCAGCTCGGCCGTATTTCAAAAGCACCTCCGCCAACCCGTCTTTAGCTTCCTTTAGGTTCGACTGCTTTCTTGACCAAGCAAGCAACATCTGAAAGGCTTGTTCTTGGAGGTCATTTCTGTAATTGTTCTCAATTGTTTCAAACTGGGGAGCTTTGAAACCTAAAAAAGTGGCGAGTTTCTTCCAATCTTTACCAATATCCATAGCTAAGACTCGTAACATCTTCTCATGTTCCGTTGACTGCCTTCTCTGAACCTCGTCCCTGTTACCCGCTGTTGGGCGTGCATAACCTAAAAGAAGAATGACAACCAGACAAAGGATTTTATGTTAACATCTAATTGATAAAATAATGTACCTGGTCCGCAATTTATCCATCAACAAAGTTTTGCTGACATAAATTATGTTACCCAAATTGAAAGGTTTACCTGTAATGTTTACCCTATCAGGACCGCCCCCCCCGCCAAACGTTTGCCCGTGAAAACGTTTCACTGCAAAATGTTTCCATGAAACCATTTATTTGACCCTCGGTCAAACGATTTTAATGTTCTTTTAGTGATTTTTTGACTTGTTGAACATAATTTCCACTTGTTTTTTATTTATTGGCAAAAAAATGGATACTGATGAATCACGTGATAGCCTGAAATGCTTTTGGAAATTCAAAATGGCCGCCAGATTTTACGGCCATCTTGGATTTTATGTTTTCAGCGTGTAATTAGGAGGGCAAATTATATCAATTTTTTTAACTATAGAATATTTTCAACATTATTTCTTACTTGTCAGAACACAAAATGATTTGGATTTGTTCAACCAAGCCTTATCATTGCTCCCTGGGCACTGGGCGGGTACCATTTGGATTTTTAAGCGAAAGAAAAAAAAACGCAATAAAACATTCTTCCAAAATGGGATAAATTAATGGATTATAGCGCCCCGACGGTGACTTCAGTTATTAAATTTGGTTGGAATTGTATTGACTATGTTAAAATGAACAATTTTTCCAAGATTAAAAGCATTTTGAAAAAGAAAAAAAAAATATAGAAATAATTGGGAAAACACGATTTTTTGACCAGATGGCAAAAACAGTGGAAAATGCCCTATAATGACGATTTTTGGAAATTTGTTGGCGTCATCATGTAGAACTCGGTGAAATGAACATTTGAGGCAAGTTCCATTAAAATCTGTCGAACACTTTGGAAAATACGGAGGCACTATGTGCCACCCCCCGGTCCCCTTATACATTCCCGAAAAGCCCGGTACTGATAGGGTTAGCGCTAAATCAGCCCTGCCTACAGCATTAAGTCAAATTCTATTCTCCACTTTCCCATAAATACCCAATACAACCATCCTGTAAAAATGTCATCACTTATTAGAGTGGCCACTCTCTAGAAACTGGCTTTATTCAAAATGTGCATTCAAGTTTTAAATAGTTCATATTCTCCATTCCATCATTTCACATTTTTAAACAATGTATTGATACCAATTCGTGCCTAGTAAAGACTCAGTTTCAAACCCCCTAATGCACCTGCCCCGCCGCCTGCCTGCCCCTCTTTATGTGTTCTACATCTCCATCTTATATTGTTTTGCTCCTATTTGGTAAGAAAACAACGTAAGCCAAACCAAACCAAAACCAACTTCCTTGATGCACTGACTTTTATTATCAATATCTGAAGACGAGAATAATTATGTGTATCCGAGAATGTCGCGTAATGCACGGAGTCCGTTTCTTCAGAGAGGTGTTTATAGGTTTCAATATTTAAAAACAAAATAATCCAAGCCTATTCTAACCTGGTATCCTTGCAGCTAAATCCCGACGACCTGTTTGAACCAATGCACTTCTCAACCATTCTCCCGCTTCGCTGTCATCAGCTTGCTTCTTCCGCCAAGAAACTAACATCTGAAAAGCCTGTTCTTCTGGGTTGCCCTCAGCGAGGCTTACAAATTTAGCAATCTCTGATGGTCTAAACCCGAGGTTCTTAGCGAGTTGCTTCCAGTCTGTGCCAAGTTTTTCCGCTAAAGTCCGCTGGAATGTTTCGTCAACTGTACTTCCGATAAAAACATTTTTGAAAAATAAGAAAATGACGAATAAATTGCATTTGGGAGCTTCCTCTTTATCAAGACCATCGAGTTGCTTCCAGTCTGTGCCAAGTTTTCCCGCTAAAGTCCGCTGGAATGTCTCGTCAACTGTACTTCCGGTTTTTGAAAAATAAGAAAATGACGAATAAATTGCATTTGGGAGCTTTCTCTTTATCAAGACCATCGAATGAGAATGATTTACACCTCAAATAGTGTTATGCGTAAAAATACGTAACACTCAGAAATGTCTCAAAACGAAGAAAAAAAAAATAAAAAAATAAAAAAACCGTTTGAAAATCCAAGCCTTCGTTTTCCAAGGTAAGAACTTCGAAATGTCATTTTCATCATTGTTAACAACATTGTACCAAAATAAATCTGCTGAAGCCGTTACAGATTATTTAGTAAGTTTAAGCTGAAATTGTTATTTCTTTTTACCGGAGGTTGACTCCATTTTAAGTCGAAGCAATTGTCGTGTTTATTGATCATAAAATGGCAAAGTTTGATATAACGACCACTTAAAATTCATCCGATTATCTTAATGTGCGTCATTAGTTTCATACAAAATACAACTGTATAAACGTATTAAAATGTGTACAGTGTGTTTTCAACAAAACCAAAAAAAAAAAATGTCAATCGATTTTGTGGAAGAAAATGTTACACAAAAACTGACATGTAGTGAAAAATGTATTCTTTACTCACGTGTTGGGGCGCCTCCAAGCAAACCCTTTGTTAGTGTTAGATCAATGTTTGTATCCGGTTCAATGCCAAGATCAAGAAGAGTAAAAGCGTCACACAACTGGGGAAATAATAAAGAAATAAAGAAACGTCCAAAAAGATTATACGATTGACCGATCGTACGGGAATCTTTGCATTCCTGTTGGGTTTCTGAATCGTTTTTATCTAGTTCTAAAACTTCGCAAATTCAATTATTGTCTTTTCATATCGTTCAAGATAGAATATGAGCCGTCACTTCTGTGATTAACAATTGTTGTAGGGCCCCAACCAGCCAGTATTTTTTTCTTCTTTTTAGTATCTTCCTTTGTGAACTTTAACCTTAGATGGCATTTAGCACAAAAAGCACCACGTCTGCAATGATAAAATTAGTACACTTTCGAAGGGCTTGATTTTTTCTACTTTTTTGAGAATGGAGTTTAAGTGTTGTAAATTGTCAAAAGATACGTGGACGGTTTATCTGAGTTTTGAAGCATCCATTGATGTTTGCCTTTCTGCGGCAGCGCCATTGGATTTGGAACCAGTGATGAGAACAATTTTACTGAATGTCTACACTTAAAATGCAAAGGACTTACATATGGGAAATGATTTTTAGACTTGGAAAATGAATACAAATCACAAATACAACTGTGGCGTAACCAGGGGGAGGGGTAAGTAGGGGGTGATCCCAGAACCATTGTCCCCCTCCTGTCCCTCCCCTAGATGGGAAGGGAAAAACTAAAATTATGGTTCGCTTGGTTTTCGCATTTCGCAAGATCTTTTGTGCGTAACCTAAAACTAGTTAATTTACAAATGTAAAAATGTATGGTTCAGTACATCAAGTAATCCTACCTTGAACCCTTGTTTCACAGTATGCAGATTTTGCAATGCAGGACGAATGCCCAACTTCTTGTGAATTATTTGTTTCAGGTTGAAGACAGTTGTGTTGCGGTTGAGTCGTAGACAGAGGTTTTTAGGGTTGATGGGCGTCTTGATGAAGATCTGTATCATGTGATGAGTTTCCTTAGGTCTGGGTGATGAGGCTTCGTCTCTGTAGAGATAAGAATTAGTATTGTATGTTTTTAACCTCAGTTTCTTCAGCTGGTGTAAACAATGCAGATACTTTGGCAGTATCAAAAATGGAAAATAAGAAGGTTCATAAACTAAATAAAGGCCAAACATTCTCCCGTGGAAGAGCCGTTGAACTGAAAAAGCAAATACTCGAACATTGAACTCTTTCACTATATACACAGATTTGAGTCTCTCGATAGATCTTTCCGATAAGAAAGTTTCCATTTTTCTTCATATATCATATTTGTCAGTTGAAAATAATAAACGCTGGGCGCATTGTAACGTTGAGAATGAAAGTTACTTTGGTACCCGATTTACCTTCATTTTTTGTCAAGAATGACTTACTTTGCAATGAAACTGAATAATCACATGTCAGAAAAGGCCGCCTCTAGCGGCTATGGGGGTTATTAAATAGACTGAGCCAGCAGGCACTTAGGTTGGACGTCACAACGTTCGGATTGTATAACGGCGCCCAGATAGGAATACATTCACCAAACAAGTATAATTGGACAACTGTCTTAAAAACAAATAGTGCTAGACTTTGCGCAACAATTACCTTGGTTATAAGTTCTTGCATGAAAACTACCACGTCCGGAGCATTGAGCATTTCAAACCATTGTCATAATTATCATTATTATTACCATTTTCTTTTCTTTTTTTTTTTTTTTTTTTTTTTTGGGGGGGGGGGGGGTCGAATTAGGAATCCGTACATTGGCATCATGGAAGAGTCCCACGTCACTGGTTTTAAGCCTCTGAACTGAACTCATTGAAAACTTCATCTCTGGATTTTGTTTTGGTCTGAATAAAATGTGAGTGAATGCACCAAGGCTACGGTACCTGTTTGCTTGTGCTCCGCATTGTTCTTGGTCCAATGATGAATCTGACGCGTTCGCTGTGGTGTATTGATGCTGTCCCGATGGTGTCGTCCTCTCTGCCAGTGCGGACTTGAAAGCCGCCTGTCTACTCTTCTTGATTTTGTTCTTTCTCTCGACTGGTTTTGCCCGGGAATGATCATAGACGACTTTTAACCTCTTCCGGTCTTCATCCCACTGTTTGAGAGATGGCTGCTGCATCTTGGTGGTGAACAGCTTTCTGATGTAATTACTGAAGACAATTCAATGCTCAATATTCTGAAAAAATGGGAGTAAAGTAAATTCATCGTCAATTTTACGAACTTTCCTGAAACGATTTCTGTTGCAGACGAAATTTTAGGCGACTTGACAACCTCAAACCATGTCACTGTGAATGTGGCCGTCTTTGTTGTATCGTCCTAGTATCGACACCAGTTTTAAGTTCATTCAAACGCATTTCATATGATCATATTTACGACGATATAATACTGCTCGTTAGTTTCCACCGTTGTCTTGTCGTTCGGCACCTTTAATCACTCCACGCCAAGGTGTGGTTCGCAGTACTGATGTAAGTTTACACTACCTTGGTTATCTAAAGGACTGGTTTATTTTGAGCTAGGAACCCATTGGTTTGGTGCACGTTACATCCCGCATGGAGCATTGGAGACACTCATATGTAAACGGTCAGCATTTTGAAAATGTAGACGTTGATTGGGAGCCATTGCAATTGCAGAGGGGTTACATGATCACGTTTACAGGCCTTAAAGAATGGCTTAGGGACAGGAATCCTGGGATCTGCTCGAGGTGGCCCTACTTTTAGACTAATTAACCTGACCAGGATAGGGCCTATGGAGTAGCGCCCTATCATTGTTGAAAGTAATATACCACTATGGTGCTTCCCTTCATCATGAGCTTAGCAACATGGAATGTTCGCGGGCTCACCAAAGATAACAAACGCTACTATTGTTACTATTATTATTATTATATATTTCTGGTAATGAAACCAAGGATGCCTCATAAGTGAACTTAATCACTGTAGCTCTCAAGCCTGAGGAAACCTGTAGATAAGGGTGCCTGCCATGTGAACCAGAAACACCGGGGTAAACCCCTACTCTTCCACGATAAGTGTTCTGGGTTCTTTTACGTGCACTACATATCCTTGTATATACACGGGACCTACGGCTTAATGTCCCATCCTTAGGACAAATCAATAATGGTAAAGTATCTTGCTCAAGGACACAAGTGCCGGGACCGGGATTCGAACCCACACTCTGCTGCCAACAACACCAGAACTTGAGTCCGGTGATCTCAACCGCTCTGCCACGACACAACACTCTGCTATACTGCAGGTATTGACTGCAATCGATATAAAACGATATTATAGCCCAGCAAGAAACTAAATGTCGCCAGCCCGAAGAAATCATCTTACCCTCCCGAGGAAAACTGATCATCTTTGAGCAATGCCAGTCATATCACGGCGGGCTCGGTTTTATTATCAGCAAAAGCTTCATGCCATCTGTGAAATCATTTCTACGCCTCAGTGACAAAGTTGCCTACCTAGATCTGTGTATCCCCGTCAGACACCGCACATGTACACCGCTTAACATTGGAATCGTCAACGCTTATGGCCCCACGGCCCCGAGAGCTGCATCTGGTCCAAAACTTCTAGACTCTTGTTACAACGAACTCTTACAAGAAATTGACACCCCATCCAGACACGAAGTATACATTTTTGGCGATTTCACTTCTAAACTATAAGTAAGAGAACCCAGTCCAATAACAACGGTGAACACCTCCTCAGCTTCATCTGCAATAATGACTTATTTGCCACGAATACCGCCTTCACGCATCCCGGCAGACACATCACCACTTTGACTGGACGGACTAAAGACGCAGCAAAGCTCACTCGTAACCGCACCTTTACCAAACCTGCCTACTCACAGATTGACTACATTCTGTATATGATGACATCTAAGGTTCTCCTCAAAGACGCCTGATCTTACAGCGGAGCGACAACCTTCTCTGATGACAAGATTGTTTGCACCCGCGTCAACTATGGGAACGTTCACCTCATGTACAGGACCAAGAAAGATCAAATCAGAAAGTACGCCGTCACCCAACTAGTAAGCAACTCCGACCTACAAAGAGAGTACAAAGCATCACTGGAGGACAAAACCACAAACCTCCCCACCTCGATTGACCCCAAAGAAAAAAAAAATGTCCAGCATATTTGACTCCATCCGTGTAACTGCCAAAGAAGTCTTAAGTTTTAAACCACCTATCCAGTGGAGACACTTCTACCATGACCCTGAACTAACTTCACTGGTTAAAGGTCAATAACCCCCCTATGCAAGCCCAAAGCTACACCAAATGACCATGTGGGTGAATTGGAGTGCCAGTCAAGACTTAGACTCGTGTTATTTACGATCAGTGCGCGGCCGCAAGTTGTTTTCACAAAGTGCATACCGTCTTGTGCCAATGACCCTTAGCACAGGGGTCAATCAGTTACTGCACAGAGACAGGTGGCTGCTGGCTTTCAACACTCCTTACTCTGCAGTGGTTAGGGTCTGGCCAATGAAAGTCTACAGGCTTGTGATGTATACCAGGGGTGAGGATTACATGGAATCTTGGCTTTTTTGGCCCATTGAAAAAAAGTTATGGCCATATTTGGTAGTACCTGCTGAATTTAATCACCTCGTGGCTGACCCCAGGGTAACAGACGACACAAGGCCCAAGGTGATAATTATACAGGCCCATGGCAGTGTGCATACAAACACAGGAGAAGCTGCGCGGACCTGGTTTGGAGTCAACGCTCTGTTTCAGTGCAACAGAGAAGGTGGGAGTTTCACAAGATGGACATTGACATGTCCAGTGCTTTCGACACAATCAAAAGAGAGACGATACTAAACATCCTCTCTGATGCTGGATGCTGAGAAGGTGACATCCGTCTTGTGAGATTTCTTTTATCCAGTACCAAACTTAGGGTAAAAGTTAATCACAAACTTTCTTTATAGAGTTCGAGAGCACCCTATATGATCCTTCCAATGAGCAGAGCCTGTCTGGCACTCTCTTCAAATTGAGCCTAGCCGGTGCCCTCAACATTGTAAGAGCCATCACTCTCAATCTAAGGCCTAACCCGCCCATCGGCCAAAACTTTGGCCCTTTGGAATGGGAATACGCCGACGACATCGACCTCATTGATGAAAACAAGGAGACCCTACAACAAGTCCTTCCCATCTGTATCAGTATTCTCAAAGAGTGGAACTTGTTCATCAACGAGGATATAAAGACAGAGTTTGTACACGTTTACATCGCAGGGAAGCAAGACGTTGGTGCCCATGGAAACTCCCTTCTCAAAAAAAAAAGAAGTCTGAAGATCTCCCGTCTTCCTTGGCTCCTGCCTCTGCAGTACAGCTGATATAACTCACCGAATCGTCTTAGCAAAACTGGTTTTTCAAAAGTACAAGAAAGTCTGGCTCCAAGGTCCTAAAATCCCTGTCAAAGTGAAGTGAGTTCCACTCTCAAGAAAAGCCAAGCTGACACCACTCCAGAGAGATATAGAGTGAAATGTTCGCCTTTGCATAGAGAGAAGGTGTAAATGTTAGTCTTGTCAGCCAGAGTATACTTGCATTGGAATTATCTTACCACAATATTGTCGTTGTTTGCTTTGAAACACAAATCAACTCTCAAGTTTTGTCCAACTTAAACAGGAAGCCTTTTGTGTCTGCGCCTCGTTTAGAATACCGGTACTATTTGACAATAAAAGTGATTTCGATGAAAGACATACACAACTCCTGGTGTGTACGTAAAGGAGCTTGTCACAAGAAAGCTGTTTTAACCTGACGACTAAACAAAATGGAGAATCTACGATAGCTACCAACAGGGGGAACAGTGAGGGTAAACGTTTGCCCCCCCCCCCCCCAAAGTGGGAAAAGGAAGGTCCTCGGTCAGAGAAGTTTAGGGCGGGATGTGTTTTCGATTTGAATACATGTATCAAATAAAAAGGTCATGATCCGATGGGAAGTGCTCGGTTTTGGTTATTTGTACAAATCGATTAAGAATTGCTTTCAAAACTTGGTCTGTGACTACAACTTTTAAAACAATGAGGTATTGTACACCAGTCTTAAAACGTGAGTGTATACTATATACCCGCTGACAATGACAGCTTTGAGAGCTAATGTAAAAATAAATTAGTCAAAAAAGCCTTAATTAGTCATATGAGACATCATTTTATGTAAGTTAGTCAAAATGATGTCTGATATGACATAATTAGCATTGTTTTGACTAACTTTTTTTTTTTTTTTTTTTTTTTTTACAGTGAGTGGATCCGTATAGGGTTTCACAAACCGAGGACATTCTCGGTTGGATTTAGTGTGTAACACCAACTGGGGCATCTCAACAATGAGAATAACAGAGAAGTCATTGATTTACCGGGTCGACAAAGGAGTGTTTGTGGGGATGAGGTAGGGGGGAAACAAATCTAGAAGATCAAAGAAGAGAAAATGATTCCAGCCCCCACTATTCCCAAAGCTCAAAAATCGATCCAAGGTTAAAAGTTCCTCACAATTTAAGCATTTAAACATTCCTGTGATGAGAACGTGAATTATTTGTCGACTACTCAGAAACGTAATACATGTATTCATCAACGTTTATACACGTTGTTGGAACGTTAACAACATACTCGTTTGAACATTAATTAGAACCAATATACAAATTGTCCACAACAATTATCTCGTCTACAACTTGAAAACAAGGTAAAATACGAAAAGTCTGCCCCAATAACAGAATGTTAAATGAAAAGGGGGGTACAAACAGTGGCGTAACACCTCCCCCGTGCCTTGGAACATTTTCTCCATCATGCACCCCGCCCGATAAGACTGAAGAAAGGACTAACAATACGATTTTGTTGATTTTTTGTTTAAATTTTAATTTTCACAATTTAAACATATTTTGTGCGTAACTAGCTGGAAACTCAGACTGTTTGGAAAATACATAAGTAATGTATGGTTCAGTACATCAACTAATTTGACTCACAGTTATGTCGTGCACTAGTTGCATATGGTTTATCTTGGAAAGTAAACTCCAACCCAATATATATTAATGATCGTTGACTCAGTTGTTTCCCTCCCTTTTTCATGAAAACCTGAACAAACTTATGACATGTATAAATTAGTAGAGATTCTCAAAAGGAAATCAAGCTCCCTAGGAAAATGGATGTGGTTTGCTGAGCCTCCAGGGATCTGATACTTGGACCTAGATTAAACTCAAGCTTGTACTGTCGGTATAAAGTGTACAACAATACTGGTCGGTTTGCAAATAAACAGGAAAAACGGAAAGGGAAACCGTGTAGATTTTCAGTGGCGTGTCATGAAATGAAAATGGGTCAGCAGTTCCTTCTGCAGAGAAAGCGTAGGTTAAAATGAATCAATTCACACCAAATATCAATAAAGGTCCCATGAATTTTTTTTTTTAATTGGTTAAAAAAATAAAGTGTGCTTATTATAGTATATCTTTACTTTTTCACAGTTTTTACATGCGTATTTAATCGTAAAAATAACGATTTCTAAAATTAGGGGGTTGCCGTGCTCCGCCCACCCTTCCTCATTAACATAAAATCTGTGACGTAGATAGTGGAACGGCTGACCAGGGCCATGTGTATGACAATAACATACGATGCATTGTTGACCACTCGGCACCAGAGCCGTCTTCGAAATGTTTTACCACAGCCTATGTCATGGATCATTGCGCAATCAAACGGCACATATTTTCGGGGCTCAATTAAAGAGTATTAACGCATAACAGACACATCAAAATAGTTAATAATATGTTTTGTTAATTTCCAACCATATATCAAGCCACAAAAATGTTCCGTGACAAAAAACCTCTTCATGTGCCCTTTAAAGGCTGAATTTGGTTTAATTGTGTAATCTTGTCAGACTTGAATTTGAACTATCAAAATAACAGAATAACTCTAAAGTTTAATGTCTGAATGAAACAGAAATCCCTTCTTGTGCTCATCCTGGTTGTATTCAAGGAGCTTGTCATAATGAGAAGGCTAAAGTTTAAACTGACGACTTTAAACAAAATGGACAATCTGCGATTGCTCTCAACAGGGGAAACAGTAGGGGTGACGTTTGCCCCCAAAATGGGGAAAGGAAAGTTCTCGGTAGGAGAAGTTTACAGTGTGGGGATCAGGGGCTGTGGTGGGAATGTGTTTTCGATTTGAATACTAATGTATCAAATGTGAATACAAAGGTCACCATCCGATGGGAAGTGCTTGGTTTGGTTTAGACTTGATTCAAGTCCCGTTCTCAAGCGAGGTCCCTAACATACTGGGCCAACGAGCAAAGGCGTATACCAGTGCACCTTCAGCGACTAAATGTAGTAGTATAATATGGTTCCAATGTGATAAAGTGATTTGACGGACCCGTTTCTTGTTAATGTACACGTACTACGGAAAAGTCTCAACAAATGGGGAGGTGCACAAAACCGATGCAGTGTAGAAACCCCGCCCCGTTGATGAATATTTATAAGCGTCCCGTCAAGGAAGCAAATTTCAGTCGGCCGGGGATGCTCAAGTTGAAGTGTCATTTTTCGAACTTCACTAACCTCAATTAATATTCAACAATTACTTGAATTCAAATAAACGTGCAGTAGTTTTTATTTAATTTTTTTAAATTAATTGGTTGCTCAAAAATGTATTTTCAACCTTCAACCAATAACTTTACCCCCCAAATAAATTAAATCAACGAGTCTTCTTTTTGAAAGAGCTTGATTCGACAACAAGTATTGCGTATAATGAGTTACAATATGCATATGTGAATAAGTTTACAACTACAAAAGCCGGATTCGTCAGGTCTTTTTTTCTCTGAATTCTAACAATTCATACATATTGATATGATACCTATGCATAGGTAAGTATAGTTTAAAGTGTGAACATAAGTCAAACAAAAACAATACATGTAATATGTTTTCGATGCATAATTTATTTTTATACCACGATAAATACAGCTCAACGTTCGATGAAAGAATTTCCTTAAAAGAAAATCAAACGGGAAATGGATGTGGTTTGCTAAGCCCCTGGGGACCTCGTACATTGAACCAGCTAAAGTTAAAATACATCTGGGGTTTTTGGGGATGATTGCGTGCGAATGTGCCAGATTTGCAAATAAACAGGAAAAGGAAACCGTGTAGTGAGCCCCCCCCCCCCACTTCGCCTCAGTACCTGTTCCTCGGTGTCTACAGTCTGTTTGGTTTTCGTTACTAAAACTTAGTTTGTACATAAAAACAGTTAAACTAATTAAGAGTATTTGAAAGATGCTTATGCGTGCTTTACTACAACAACTAATATTATTGACAGTAAATTTAAGTCTTGCACTTCTAGCAAATCTCTAATAGTAATGTACATCTCTGTCAGAGTGGACATTTCACTCTCTCTCTCTCAGCCTAGTGTTGTCAGTTTAGCTTTTTTTTTAGAGTGAAATTTACTGCGTATGACCCTTTTTGAGTGAAATTGGAGCAAACTTTACTGTGATTCAAGTTGAAAATAACAAGTATTTCACTATAAAAAGAGTTGTCCGCCATATGGCTCTTTGCAAGAGTGGTATGGCGGACAAAACGAATGTTTTTTTTACTCCGTCATATTTAGTGAGTAGTCATAAATATTCACTCGCTCCCCCTGTCCCCCCCCTCTCTCTCTCTAGAAGGAAATGCTGACCCGTTTTTATTTCTTGACACCAGTTGCCACTGAAAATCTACACGGTTTTACCTAGATAGATTGAAAACTTTGTTTCATTCAATTCATCTTGTTCACCACAAAACCCTATTTCTTGTGGCGCTCCTCAATGATCTGTTCTTGGTCCTTTATTATTTATTTTGCAGCTGATCCAAGCTTGCTCTCTAATCACCATAATGCTGATATTGCTGTTAACCTCGCAGCAGCGGAGAGACAAAAAATAATCCAATTGTTACCAAATATGGTCATAATTTTTTTTTTGGGCCAATAAGGCCAAGATTCCATGTAATCCTCACCCCTGGTATACCCCCAGAAGCCTGTAGACTCCTATTGGCCAGACCCTAACCACTGCAGAGTAAGGAGTGTTGAAAGACAGCAGCCACCTGTCTCAGTGTAGTAATTGATTGACCTTGTGGCTAAGGATCCTTGGCACAGGGCGGTATGCAATTTGTGAAACAGCTTGTGCGGCACGTGGATCTTAAATAACACAAGTTTAAGTCTTGACTGACACTCCAATTCACCCCCACAGTGATTTATAATGGCTTTGGGCTTGCAGGGTGGGTTATTGACCTTAAAGACAGGGTGGACAAAATTTTATCCTCCTGGATCCAGCGAAGTTTTTGATTAATGGAGCTGCTAGCTGTGAGGGTTAATAATCTTAAAATAAGTAGTTGGCTATTATCCAAAAAAATTAGTGATTAATGTACTTAAAACAAATTACATAATTTTGAGCTCGAGGCATAATAAGTATCATAGTATGGTAATATTTCGATAAATGATACTGTTTTGAATCAAATGGAAAGTACATGTATTAAGTTTCTAAGAACCTATGAGAATCTTTTTGGGAGTAAACATATTTATGTATTAGTGAGCAAAAGTTCGAAAAAAAAGTTGGAGTTATGAATAGATTGAAGCTAGTCCTATCTAAAAATATTCTTTTAATGTTACATAATTTCCTTATACTGCCATATCTTCATAATTCTATGCTATACTTAAATTGCAGGCAACTCACCAGCTTCACAGTGTGACAAAGTTCTTCTTTTACAACAGATAGCGGTTAGAATAATATCTAAAACAAATTAACACTGATCAGTTGTTTGCAGAGTTAAAAGTTCTTAATTCAATGACTTGTATGATCTTAATTTAGGTAAATTTATGTGAAGGTATAGAAGTGGCCTATTGTCAACCGATTTTAATGATACTTTTTATATCATGTTCACCAGTGCATACGCATGGAACCCGAAGTACATCTAGGGGTATTTCTTTACTACAACAATCAAACTTCTTTATCCAGCAAGGACAGCCTCATATCAAGACGTACTTCATTGTTAAATAATCTTAACCTTGATCTTAAACAGTTCCTCACATTTAGAGCATTTCCCCAAAAAACCCTGAAACATTACCTTTTAAGCATTTATTAACATGTATTAATAATGTATAATCTTAGTTATATAAAGTATCAAGAAATATGTCATTTTTTTTTACACAACATTGTTTTATCATTTAAATTAATTAGTCTGGTTTCACCAATCTTGTCCGAGTCACTGTCTGTCATAGGGAAAGGCATAAAAGCGTCACGCTTCACCTTTTCCCTACATTTTGGTAAATCTAACTAGTGTATCATAAATTTGGAATTGTATGTACATTTATGTATTGATTGTACTGACATGTATTAAATTTGTTTATATAACAAAATGAAACAGAATGCTGAATCAATCAATCAATCAATACAGGAACTTAAGAATGACTTACTTTGCTATGAAGCTGAATAATCGGTCGACCGCGGTCGTCAAAACTCCGCGTCTGGTCGCCTTGCGCAGTACTATGTCGCGCTTAATATAGTGAAGTTCGCCTGCGTTGGAGGAGCCTCGCTATACCACAGGTCCCTGCCAGTCCCCAATTGTACCCACGTACTGTGACTGTCCTCTGCTATGCAGAACCGCATCGACCCCACGGCACTTTATATTCTGCACGTGCACGTGGAACATCTGACGTCACAATCCAAGGTGTGGTTCCTGCTGCGTGACTAGTGTGGTAAAAAGCAGCAGCGTGCGTATTTCTTTCCCGCACGACGAACGTTGGCTAATTAACATAAATGGGCGTGTTTAAACTAACCCACGTACTAGAAACCAATCAGAGGTCTTCCCCATGGCAATGTATGCTCACAGCCCCTTTAACAATGAACACGTAGGCCAAAGAAAAACAGTAATTTCCTCTAAACTACGGAGTGTTTCAGTCTTGTTTATTTCATGGAAAACATTATCATGGTGTTTGGAATCATAGTTGTTGAAGTATTTGCGGATGTAATGTTTATCTTGTGTCATCGAATTACTCTTTTGATATTTGGATTTTTGCAAGTCAGAGCCGTAGGCTGGCGACGTGTTAAACAATAGCCTTACAACGTTTAAGAGACTTGGATGAGAGGACATTGGTAACGCCGAAGTTTTCTTTTGCTTTTTATAGTGTCTGAGAGGAGATTTTCATCTTCTCCATCAAGAAGAATGAGAAATGTATCTGGGTGCCATGTAATATAATTTTCAAGATCCTTTTTCTCAAATTCGTTTTGAGGCAAAATTTTAGAAAACATTTCATCCATAATGTTGAAATTGACCTCCATTTTGTTAATTTCCAACAAAAAGACGAGCTTATACTTTAAAACAGGTGATTCTTGTTTTTAGTGAGTGTCATTCTGTAAAATAGGCCAGTCATTAAACTATCCTTTTAAGATTTGATTTACCATCATACACTTTCAGCCGTGATTAGATTCTTTTTTTTTCATCAAAGCTAAACATGTCTTCGTATGACTTGAAGGGAATTTGTTGGTACAAAAGCTATTTTGGTTTTATCGACCTCATAATTATTCGCCATTAATGTCACAGTGCACTGTGTGGTCTGGTTTATGTTTTTCCTTATTGACATCAGCTGACTGCAATGTGATTGGCTGGTCAGGTTGGTTGGTTTCTTGTAAAAGTTCTAAACTGACATAAAGTTGATCCATATCAACAGCCATGTGCTTACATGTAGGATGTGTGTTCACTTTCATTGTCTCCATGAAATGACTCACCAAAGTTTTACCGCACGCCCCAATGCTGAATGGTACATTTCTGAAACAATGGAATTACTTTTACCTTATTTGGGGCCGACGAATAATGGCTGAATAATTAATTTGAAAAATGAATTATTGCGTGGAGCATAATAATTACACCAGGGCACTTTTGGGCGGACGCTTCTCAAATTCAGCGCATGCGCATTCATTTCATAAACAGATTATGAAGAACGACAATTCGTCGGATGACGGACTCCAGCATTTACCGTAGAGGTACTACTCATGTTTATCACGCAATGTAGCCTTGATCATCAAGGCGCGCCAGCCGGACAGAACGGTTTGGTCGCATATTGCCATATTTGTTATGCCCCTGTCCCAAAGAGCACTATGCCCAAAGCTCCAGCACACGATGTGCAGCACTTGTACAGTACACACTGTGTGTGTGACTATCCCGAAGATACTATGGTTTCTTTGCTATTTATTGCTAACTTACCTATCCTGACGGATTCCGTGCATTCGTGCAGAGACCGTGTGTGTGTGTGTGCGCGCGACTCTGGGTGGATCGTCCTACGGACGTGCGTGGATAACTCGGGGCTGTAGAACGGAACGCGAAAGACAGCCCAGGGCTCGATTTCACAAAGAGCTAACATTGATCCTAACTGCAAATCACTCTTAATTGTATGGTGACTTTAAAGGGACATCGCAAATATATATTGACGCCAATATTGGCGTCAATATTCACGATTTGGGGCAAAGTCGTGAATATTGCCGTCAATATTGGCGTCAATATTTGCGACTTGAGGTACAAATCGTGAATATTGGCGCCAATATTGGCGTCAATATATATTTGCGATGTCCCTTTAAAGCCACCATATAATTGCTAAGCAAAGTGTGATGTCACAATGCAAATCACTATGGTAATACTGACAACTCAACTTAAGATGAATCTTAGTGCTTTGTGAAATTGACCTCAGTTATCAGGGCTACACGAAACGTTAACACTATCAGGACCAGGCCCGTGGGGGCACAATGTGGCCCCCTACCAATCTTTGCCCTTGACTTTTTAACGTGTTGTCCGATCACCGCGAAATTCTCCGACTTTTCCCACAATGCATCTAAGATCATGTTGGCAAAATATAATTAATACCAGGGATTAGCTGTTTCCATGGCAACCATTTGCTTGACCTTGGGTCACACGGTTTTAATGTTTTTATTGATTTTGTTGACCTTTTGAACATAATTGCCACTTGTTTTTTGATTTTTTTTGCCAGACAAGTGATAGTGGTGAGTCACGTGACAGTCCGAAATGCTTTTGGGAATTCAAAATGACCGCCATATTTCGTGGACATCTTGGATTTTGTGTGTCAGCCTGTAATTAGGAGATCAACTTATATCAAGTTTTTTAACAATAGAATATTTTCAACATGCAAATTTCTTCACAAAATAATTAGGTTTTGTCAGTCAAGCCTTTCTATTGCTCCCTATGCCCTTGGCGGCGCCATTTTGACTTTTAAGTGAAATTATGGGGGAAACACGATGTTTGACCAAAATGGGGGAAAAGTCAAAAACGCCCTCTAGCGACTACTTTTGGAAGTTTTTGACGTCATCATGTAGAACTCGGTGAAATGAACATTTGTGACAAGTTTCATTAAAATCGGTCGAAAACTTTGTGTAAGATACGGAAGGGGTGCTGTATAAGCCCCCCCCCCCCCAATCCCTGTCCCCGTACACCCCCCCCCAAAAAAACAAAAAAAAACAAAAAAAAAACGGTCCTGATAGGGCTAAACAGACAGATAACAAATTTCGTTTATCATTGCATTTCTGAACCAGTGTACTGCGACGGAAAAAAATCTAATGCGACGGAAAGCAATCTAATGCGATGGAAAAAAGTCAAATGCGACGCAAAACATTCTAATGCGACGGAAACAATTCCAATGCGACGCTAATGTTTTTGTCAAAGTAGTGGCACATGGAACACCATTGGTTTGTAGTATCTTTGGTTGTACCAGCGGTTATGCCGAAGTGTAGGCGCTAGTAGAGGTAACTTTTTTTCTTTTTTAGTCTGAGTTTATTCAGGCGGTTTGTGAGTTGGGCAGCGGCGCGCCGCGGCGTAGGGGGCATTGCTTTTCAGTTGGGGGCCAAGGGGCCAAGGGGCCATGTTTTTGTGAATTACATCATAGAGAAAGGACCATGGGGGGGGTCACCGGAAATTTGTGGGAGGGCACGTGCGCCCCCACCAACTCCCCAGTCCCCCCCCCCCGCCTTCCCACACCCACAAACTCTTCCCCCTTCGATGGTAGTCTGGTATGGTAGTTCTTCCACTATAATACGTGTTTTGAAATAATAAATAAATAGGAAGCCAGACTGTGGGAAAATGTGGAATGCTACTGGTACTCTGTATCGCAATACAGTCGTTTCAACGTGTGTTGATTATTACCTGGTGTCCGACAGTATCTCAGCATGTGCACGACGTGGTGCCCGCATATCATTACTTGTTTACATTAATTTTGACAGCTGGAATGGATGTTGAATGGTCGGTGGAAAATCAATTCAAAAAACGCTGATTTTTTGCAACATGTAGGAAAGATTAATCGGTGACACAAGTATCAAATTGAGGATCGAGCAATAATAAAGAGGTAGTAGGTAGGTAAGTACTAGATTAAAGCTTCAAAGGGAGGGAAAAGGGCAAGAGTTTCTGAATAATTTCAAGATTGTTTTTATAATTATTTGACTTTGATTTGAGGAGTAAATAATAATAATTATCCAAATCTTTCCTCGCCCGGTATTCTAATTAATGACCAGGTGATTACATCAAATTCTGTAATTATTTCTAACATACAATTTCAAACCGGCAGTTGAAGTATGAAAAGTGACCCATGTTTCAAGATGAGCTGGAACTTAGCCCAGGTTAGCCCCACTAGTGTGGCAAGGATTTTTGACATCGGTTGAATCCTTAGCCACACGTCCAAGCATATCTTTTGTGCAGCTCGTCCCCCAATCCGCCGCATCGAAACCTAACGGGTGCGGCGCTGGATTTTAACCAACTAAATGTGTCCACGTACCTCTTAGCTTCCCTCCGGTACTTTGGCTGTTGAAGTTACTAACCTTATTAAGGGCAAATAATCATTTGAATTTGGCTCAAAATTACTCCACACGAATAGATATCGGCTAGCGATCGGGGCCATTTTGATTACCCAGAATGCAATGCCATCACGAAGTCACGAGAGTGCAAAAACAATTCAGGGGCTGTTTCACGTGACAGCTACAGCTAATGAAACAGCTTAGAATACAAAATGCATGGAGTCAGAAAAAGTGCATGCACCAAATCTATGCATGGCATCGGTTGCATGCACGCATAGTTTGGTACTTGCCCTTTTTGCTGACTCCATTCTGAAATTGTTTTATACTCTCGCACCACACGTGAGGTTTCGATGCGGCGGATTGGGGGACGAGCTGCACAAAAGATATGCTTGGACGTGTGGCTAAGGATTCAACCGATGTCAAAAATCCTTGCCACACTAGTGGGGCTAAGCCCAGGTAGGACGTCCTACCTGGGCTAAGGTGGAACTGTGACATGTGAAAAAGAGCAATAGCCAATTCTCAAGACCTATGCGTGCATTTGCAGCCATCTTTAGTTTGAGGTAAAATGCAGCATCTAACGTAGGGTTCTTTGTGATTGCAGCTGTTTTTACCTCGGTGCGAGGAGGGTGTCCTTTTCTGTACTAAATGATCACTAGTAACGTCATACACACAAGGTCTAGAGTATTGGCTGATCTGGTAAAATTTTGAGCATGATATTGAGCTTTAAAAAAAGCCGTGGATATTTAGCCGGCGACAGCAAAATGATCCAAAACAATATTCTGCCGGCAGTCTTCTCTGATTGGTCAATGTTTGTGACGTAGGCATTTTGACCAAAAGCTGTCGGGGAATAAATGGCGATTCATGGAAACATGAGTGAAATTAGCATTCATGCCAGAAAGTGCTTACATCACGAATATTGACCAATCAGAGAAGACTACACATGTACCACCAGTGCCAGCAAAGTGTTTGGGATCAGTTTGCCGGTGCCAGCTAGATATCCACTCCTGAAGACGAGCAGAGTATACTGTTTGAAACGTCAAGACCACACTGGCTCTATGCAGAGCCACCACTCTTCCCAAAGGAGATTTTGACATGGTTGTACTCGCAAATTTTGCTAGTTTACTAGTTAGGCCTATAGTTTCCTATCCTTCACACCATACGCAAAGCTTCAAACATCACTTAGGCCTAAGTATCCACTGCCTGGAAGAAATTGTCATCAGTACGGTTGTCTAAACTTGTTGGTGCTATTGGCTTTTGAGATTTGGTATTTTTATTATAATTTGAGTCTTTATTCGGAACAACAAACAAGACAAGTATTACACGGCCTAGGGCAATACTACCACAAACACAGGACTCAATAGAAAAGCAATGTGAAGGAATAGTAAGGTAAGGCAAAAAAAATCAGAAAAAAAACCAAACAAACAAAATAAAAAAAAACAAGAAAAAGCACTATAAAATAAGCAAAGTACAGATAAACAGATACTACATCTATGGAACTGGAAAATATAGAAATTATGAGTACATTATGGAAAATATAGAAATTTAAGTACGTCGAAGGTTAGTTGCGGTAACAGTAACCCTCGATCCTCGAGGGTCACGATTATCGCAACTAGTCCAAGTTGCTAAGGTGTCTTTCTTGGAATCGACTCTCCAACTCAAATCACTGACTATGCAAATACATATGTAGTCTTGCGTGCGCTTTGCAATGCTCCATGTGTTTTGTTTTTCATAAATATGCGGAGAGGAGTGAAAAATGTGAGGAGATCTATCAGATTTATTTATTTTTTATCAATATTCAAATTTGTAAGTTAGAGCAAGCCTGGAATTTCACAGGGACCACGGAGGCCATTGCCTCTGTTGCCCTGGTCTTGCCTTGGTACCCATTCAAACATTTCCCATAAGACTTTCCAATGGATTCCACAAGGTTTTCCAATGGAAGTGCTCTTTGCAAAATGAAAATGGCCTTGCCCTCTCAAAGATGAAATTCCAGACCTTCTAGGATTATTTGATCAAATTCATTAGCCCAGTCAGTGAAATAACAGATTATGAAGAACTTGATTTTTGTGAAAATGATTTCAAGAAAAACATTTAGACATCAATCATGTCAATGGGATGGACGCAAATTTGACTCTTGCTCAGCTACCAGTATATGAGACGACCTCTAAGGTTCTTCGCGCCAATAGATCATCGATCATCGTTTATTTATTTATCTACTATGTATTGCATTTCTTTAAAGGTCCCATGAATTATTATTTTTTTATTGGTTAAAAAAATAAAGTATGCCTATTATAGTATATCTTTAATTTTTTCACATTTTTTACATGCGTATTTATCGTGGAAATAACGATTTCTAAAATTAGGGGGTTGCCGCGCTCCGCCCACCCTTCCTCATTAACATAAAATCTGTGACGTAGACAGTGGAACGGCTGACCAGGGCCATGTGTGTGACAATAACATACGATGCATTGTTGACCACTCGGCACCAGAGCCGTCTTCGAAATGTTTTACCACAGCCTACGTCATGGATCATTGCGCAATCAGATGGCACACATTTTCGGGGCTCAATTAAAGTGTATTAACGCATAACAGACACATCAAAATAGTCAATACTATGTTTTGTTCATTTCCAACCATATATTAAAGCCACAAAAATGTTCGGTGACAAAAAACCTCTTCATGGGCCCTTTTACCAGGGTGTGCCCCAAAACAGTTGAAACCGGTTTCCATTGGGCCCGTCCTGGTTTCCATTGGGCCCTTCAATCATTCATACACATGTACGCTCAATCTAGGCCTAGAATACTGTAGACCTACTTAAAACTTCACTACAGTGTGTATGATACTGGGAATGCGTTTCCAGCCAAACAGCTTGGCATGTGTTTATTGCTCCGTGGTTTACCTTAACCCTTAAAGGGTCTGTATACGTTTGGTAATGACTCTGAAAATTTATGGCAATAATAACTTACTTGGTAAAGAAGTACAGCAGCTTTGGATAGTATAAATGCATTTTGAGAAACGTTTCACTTCGAAGGACTGCAGTTATGGAAAAATATATCACTTTTTATCCCCAAAAATTTAAATCCGAGAAGCCGTAACGCTTCTCAGAATGTGTATTCCAATGGCGGATACTTCTTCTGCGTGAACACAACTGCTCCAGATTTTTGGCAATATCTCAAAACGCTGCCACCTTTTGAAATGAAATTTACACAGGTTAATTTTATGGTATATATCTACAATTATATAGCATTAAGGCAAATGTAGGGTTCCAAAAACCAAAGGTATACTTTGCCTTTAAGGAGCACTGCTGCTAATTAGAACACCCCCTTAATTGTTAATTAATAAATACCTAGGACAGTTTGTGGATTCTGATTGGTCAAAATGTGATCACGTGGGGGTGTATTAACGGCGATATAAAGACCGGCTAACAAAACAAGAAAATTTTAGCCGTTTATTTTGTTAAAAAGGTATTTATTAATGGGAATAACAGTGCGAGGACCCGGTCTTCACTGCTTGGTAATGACCTTGGGTGGTGGCTGGCCGCTGTTAACGACCGCGCCACCACCCCGGTCATTACCAAGCAGTGAAGACCGGGTCCTCGCACTGTTATTCCCTAATTAATCTACGAAATAACACACCCATTGCCCTCTCCAAGTCACGTGACCTGTAGTGGGTACTAAACGTAAACAAACACAACAGCCTCCATAGGAAAGTGCGGTACGGAACATGATAGTTGTTGGATTTGTGTTTATCAATCGAGGCTTTTCTTCCTAGAGTCTGTGAAAAAATATGAGTTAAGCCAGTACAAGGACAGTTCCAGCGAGTCTTCAAAATTCTACAAGGAACGTGTTCACACGATGGGGTAGTACTAGTTGCGCGACGGAATGTTTTTGGGCCAGACGACCACGATCACACACTTTTCAACTCATGAATTTCACAATTTTTAAACTGAAATCATCCAAAGAAGAGGCTTTCCCAAAACTGTGTGATTCCTTTGTCTATTTGAAATTTCCGCAGGGCTAGGTATAAGTGCTCACTTTTCAAATGTTCTTTTCTTCTTTTTTTTTTTGACAGTGATTTACATTACAAACAAAATCACAGGCGGGTGTCTACATCGTCGTCGGACGCCGGTAGTGCATAACTCAATATAAACCTCTTTTGTTGTAGAATACTGGTAGTTTATGAAAAAAGTAATGTGATTCAAATCAATGTCACAACATACATATTTTTAATAAAAGGGCTTAGTAATTGTGTTTTTATTACCAAAAGCCAACTTTTGATGTGACTCTGTCGGTCACAGCATGTATTTGCACGTAGTTTGCCATCAGCTGAGATGACGTAGTACCCACTACAGGTCACGTGATGACATGTAAACATCAGTCACGCAATCGGTCCATTAGTTTTAGTTATTTTAGCATGTCCCAGGCCTTGAATTTCATCTTTGAGAGGGCAAGGCCGTTTTCATTTTGCAAAGGGCACTTCCATTGGGAAAAGTGTATGGGAAACTTTTGATGGGGCACCAAGGCCTAGACCAGGACAACCGAGGACATGGCCTCCGTGTACATCCAGGCCTCTTCATTAGTAATGATACTAGGAGTAATATCTTGTGGTAGATCATTGATTGTTAATATTTTTTTTTACGATTTGCCCTCTCTTGGCAATGTTTTCCTTCAGAAGAATAGATTCTAAACTTCAATGACCTCTGTTGAGGCAACTCAGCCTTGACCATGGTGCTCAAGAAGCGAAAGCACAGTACAACTCGTCTGGAGGATGTACCTCTAGCAGACTATGGGGCAGATGAAAATATCACAGACAGCGCAAAGATACAGTGGGTCAACCAACCATGGGTGAGTTGACCTCTCCAAACCCCTGACTGCGCCCCCCCCTTCCCACCCAGTACATGTATACCAAGTTCAACCTTTACGTGGACATTGGTTTTGACATTTTTTTAAGAAACATTAAACAACATGAATGTAAGTTTACAGCTGGTTGGTTTTCGGCAGCTCAGTCCTAATCAAAATTGTTCAAAAAACCTGTCTTTGGTTTTTGATGGACCTCCAGTCCTAAAGAGTTGTCAGGATTATTTCTTGGTCTCCCTGCACCTTCAGATTTTCTTGGAAGAGGTGAAGTTACCATCAACGAGATGAAAGATTCATCCCCTTGTTATAACCAAACCATAGAAATAAACCAGAGAGCCGGTACTTCGCAGCCATAGCTTTCGTCTATGGAACACAAAATAGTGTACCCTCGGTTACCGTCGATGTGATTATGCATGATAACAAAAGCGCATGGAATACGAACACACACACTGCAATCGCGTCTTGCACTTTCATGATTGCGCTGGACATGGGCGCGCAGATCACGCATGGAAAACATTTCAGATTTTTCAGGCGTGCTACATGTATCTTGATGCGCTGTCTACCGTTCGATTTCGTCAAATGTTGGGTTTTCCCGAGGGTACACTATTTGAGACGCCATGAAAAACAATGTAGCATAGGAAGTTCCGGTTCTCTGGTTTATTTCTATGAACCAAACCTTCAGATACCTAACTTAAATGGCGTAGACATGTAAACCTCCAAACTCTACCACCCTGGAAAATTCAGTTAGCTTTTTCTCCGGACCACCAAGAGGAAGCTGTCATGCAATTTTCAGGATTTTTCATTTTCACAAAATCGCACACTGGGCTCAATTTCATAGGCCCTTTTTCGAATCCACGGCTTCGGCTTTGGATTCGGCTTCAGGCTCTGTCCTCTCGTCTGAAGCCCTGAGAGCGTCTGCAAAGCACGCGCAATTGTCATAACAACTGCGGGGCCAAGCTAGCCTGAGCCGAATCCGGAGCCGAAGTCGTGGATTCGAAAAGGGCCATAGAGCCTGTGTAAGCAGACAATTTTGCTTTTTCTGCTAAGCAAAAATGAGCAGTACACCAGTCACAGGTGGTACTTGTGAAATGGTGTTTTGGCTGGTAACCTTATTCTGGTGAGCCTGATTGTTTTATGCTTAGCTAAACTTTTTGTGCTTAAGCAGCAGTAGATGAAATTGGGCCCTGGACCTGTGGCTGGTACTTAACGCCTTTTCTTGTTTTATTCCTACATAAAGGTGAGGGGTGTACTCCGTGGCATGGCGATCCTGAGCTTCATCTCGGTCAGCTGCAACACCCCAGAGACGTTTAGACTCTTTCCAATCCTGCGGTACATCACGTTTGTCATCGACATCATGGTGTCGGTCATCTTCACTGCCGAGATGCTGGCTAAGATGCACATGAGAGGAATCATCCGGGTAAGTGGGAGGGGGGGAGGGTCATCTCAAAAGTTGAGCGTGCTCGAGGCACGAAGGAAAGTTCCCATGGGTATACGCCTCGGCAGTCCAGTGGACCGTCAGAACGTTCTGCTGGACCGTGACATTGTGCCGAACTACGGAAACATTCCTACGCAGAGACTATTACGGAATGCTCCGTCTGTCCGAAGGACTGGTCTGTGTATGCCCCAGGAATACTTAAACCAACCTAGCTCTGACTTATGAGACGTTCCTTGAATATTTTTGAGTTCTGTTCTGACTTTCCTGTAAAATTCAATGTAACGTCAAATCAGCTTTATTAGGCCCTAATACCAGATAGCTGATTTAGGCAGTCAATAGTACTTAATAATTTTCTGCGAAGCAAAAATAAGCTGGAAACCAGTTGCAAACATTTTGGCTGGTAAGAGTTTTCTGGTATAGACCTTATGCATTGACGTCATCACGCCGCCATCTTAGAGGTAAATCGATGATGTAACAATGGAAACGCAGAGATTTGTACGCGCGGCGCACAGGATTGGCCAATGAACAACCTCATTTTGACCTCTAGGCGAGGGCGCCCTACTCAAATGACGTCATGTGCATAAGGTCTATTAACCAGTTGCCGCCGGGATTATTCCATTGTTTTTTTTTCTGTCCAGCCCTGACGGGATTATTTTCTCGGAGTGCCGGAATGATTTTTCTTTGAGAGCACCACTGGCACAAAGAAAGCTTGACTTGAAAAAGCCAAGAGAACAATGATATTCTTAATTGCGCCGTGAGTTTTGTTTTTTGTACCGAGAAAATGTCAAATTCATGCGTTGTGAATGGTAAAACCTCGGCTGTGCGCTGCAGCATAGGATAAGTACTAAACCCAGAACCATGGCTGGATCCCTGGTTCACTCGGACTTACCTCCATTGAGCCGGGGTAGGCTGGAGGTGAGGGGGTGGGGGGGGGGGAGCACGTGCCCCCCCCAACTGATGTTCTTACACTATTACTACCCCTGATAATGTGGGCCTTTTAGGGCGTTTTATTGCTTACAAGTATTCCTGAAACTATCGCAACAACTTTGGAGAATGCAGCACCGGCAACCAAATTAACACGCAGGTTGCTAATCATTCACATCAACAATCCCCACCCTCGCATATACCCAGATTACTCCTGGGTGATGAGAAGCAACTATGGTTATAAATGTCTTGCCAATGAACACAGGTGTCACGACCGGGATTCAAATCCACACTCTTGATGACTCAGCCATCAGAGCTTGAGTTTGATGATCTAGACCGCCCGGCCACGACACACTAGATTAGGGCGCAATTTCATTGAGCTGTTTAATCACAAGTAGCTAAGCACAACAAAATTATGCTTACCAGAATAAGGTTACCAGATGAAGTATCCTGTCAAATGTACCATCTGTGACTGGTATCCTGTCCATTATTGCGTAGCAGAAAATTATTATTGATATTTTCTGCTTAAACAGCTCTATGAAATTGAGCCCTGGTTGCTGGGTTGCTGATCATTTACATTACCCAGTCAGGTACCCATTTACATTACCCAGTCAGATACCCATTTACATTACCCAGTCATATACCCATTTACATTACCCAGTCAGGTACCCATTTACATTACCTAGTCAGATACCCTTTTACAGTACCCAGTCAGGTACCAATTTACATTACCCAGTCAGGTACCCATGTACATTACCCAGTCATATACCCATTTACATTACCCAGTCAGGTACCCATTTACATTACCCAGTCAGATACCCATGTACATTACCCAGTCATATACCAATTTACATTACCCAGTCAGGTACCCATTTACATTACCTAGTCAGATACCCATTTACAGTACCCAGTCAGGTACCCGTTTACATTACCCAGTCGGATACCCATGTACAGTACCCAGTCAGGTACCCATTTACATTACCCAGTCAGGTACCCATGTACATTACCTAGTCAGGTACCCATTTACAGTACCCAGTCAGGTACCCATTTACATTACCCAGTCAGGTACCCATTTACATTACCTAGTCAGATACCCATTTACAGTACCCAGTCAGGTACCAATTTACATTACCCAGTCAGGTACCCATGTACATTACCCAGTCATATACCCATTTACATTACCCAGTCAGGTACCCGTTTACATTACCCAGTCGGATACCCATGTACAGTACCCAGTCAGGTACCCATTTACATTACCCAGTCAGGTACCCATGTACATTACCTAGTCAGGTACCCATGTACATTACCCAGTCAGGTACCCATTTACATTACCCAGTCAGGTACCCATTTGCATTACCTAGTCAGGTACCCATGTACATTACCCAGTCAGGTACCCATTTACATTACCCAGTCAGGTACCCATTTACATTACCCAGTCAGGTACCCATGTACATTACCCAGTCATATACCCATTTACATTACCCAGTCAGGTACCCGTTTACATTACCCAGTCGGATACCCATGTACAGTACCCAGTCAGGTACCCATTTACATTACCCAGTCAGGTACCCATGTACATTACCTAGTCAGGTACCCATGTACATTACCCAGTCAGGTACCCATTTACATTACCCAGTCAGGTACCCATTTGCATTACCCAGTCAGGTACCCATGTACATAACCCAGTCAGGTACCCATTTACATTACCCAGTCAGGTACCCATTTACTTCAGGGTGATAAGACACATGTGTGAGGTTAATGTCAAACAACTAAAGATGAAATTTCTTTATCTTTGCATTTTAGGGTGAGGCCCCGTACTTGAAGGACAATTGGTGTGTCTTTGATGCTTTTATGGTCGTATTTGTTTGGGTGTCCGTTGTTCTACAGGTAGGTATAAATGGTAAACTTTTCACCGCTCCCAGATTTATTTCCCCTGGTCCTCTTAAAATTGCATCGCCCCGATTTTTGTCGCTGAAAGTTGAACAATTTAGAAGGTTTTTTTTCTCTGAATGAATTTTAAAAGTTGATGCTTGTTCAATCCAAAACGCTTCGAGTTTGAAAATTGTTCACATGGAAACGAGAGATAATGTCGGGTTCCAACAAGAACTTGTTTGTACCTTTCAAATAACTTTTACTGACCACTGAATTAGACGAAAACAGGTTGGTTGCGCGATTATTAAATACTAGAGAATGGGAATAAATTTGTTCTTAATAATAATAATAATAACAGGCATTTATGTAGCGCTCTTACACTGGGTACCACAGCGCTTCACAAGAAAACGGTACAGAAGCAAATAAATAAATTTCTGCCTGAAAATGAATGATGATGTCCTTTCCCCGTTGACATTTTTATGAATACAAGTTGTAACCCGAGAGATCATTGATCCTTGGTTAAAATTTTGCCATTTTACAAATAGAGATAACTTGTTAATTATTTTATCGTAAACGTGTTTTAAAATTATTTTATCAAAAACTTGAGTGCAATCCCTGGTCATATGGAAGTTTAAGCTCGACATTTTGACTGGCACCCCCCCGAACAAAGATAATGGACAACATATGGAGACCGCCTTCATATGGCTACCACCAATGAAGCTACATGTGGCTGAATTGGTAGAGCACTGGAGGTCGTAGTAGGTTACGTTTCCGGAGGTTGCTGGTCAGAATCTCACTCGAGTCATTTTTTCTGTGTTCACCCCAAAATTGAATGAATTTTACCCAGTCAGTTCCCCTCCTGGTTTACAACGTGGGGAGGCCGATTTCTTGATATTGTTTTCTTGTAAATGACAAAACACATAATGTATTATTTACTTTGCAAACTAGTTTTTCCAGCTGACTGAGGTGGTAGCAGATAGTACACCCTGGTCCATCCTACGCTCACCACGCCCTCTCATCGCTGTGAGATGCGTTCGGGTGTACCTCAAATTCCAGCTGCCTAAGTCCAGAGTCATGTCCATCTTCAAGTAAGTTTGACTCGTCCCCATTGATATTGAGTGGGCAGATAGTAGGAGGGTTGACTGTGCACTGTTTAGACACATTCGCCACATAATATCACATCAGGGAGCTGACACAGTGCATCCATCATTCAAAACCACAATGGGTGATATTGAGTGGGCAGACAGTAGGAGGGTTGACTGTGCACTGTTTAGACACATTTGCCACATAATATCACATCAGGGAGCTGACACAGTGCATCCATCATTCAAAACCACAATGGGTGATATTGAATGGTCAAACAATTGGAGGGTTGACTGTCAACTGTGTAGATGCATTCACCACATGATATCATATTGCAGAGTCTGCAATATGATATCATATGCAGACTGGCATATATTTTATCATTCAAAACCACATTGGAGGATAATGAATGGTTAGACAGTAGGAGGGTTGATTGTGTAATAATAATACCGGAGTCTTACATATATACATGTAGCACACATATCTTCTAACAATTTGGGCCTCAAGGTGCTTGTTATTATTTTTAAGACAAATGTTTGAAGTTTTTGAATTATGAGACCCCTTTATGTAGCACCTTATTATTAGGGTTTTCAAGGTGCTGCGGCGCATTCAGCAGCCACTGCCAGAAACCCCTTCCCTTAGCGATGAGTGTAACTGGGTCCTTACACATTGCACTGCATTACGCAACACACGGGACCTACGGCTTTACATCCCATCCAAAGGACAAAACAAAAATGGTTAAGTGTCTTGCTTAAGGACACAAGTGTCAAGACCGGGACTGGAACCCACACTCTGCTGATCAGAAACACCAGAGCCTGAGTCCAGTCCGCTTGACCATTAGGCCATGACCTACGGTACTATGTAGGTGCAAATACCCCTCCCTGTGCCCCCCCCCCTTCAACTGTGTAATGCTCTTAAAAATAGGTGCATTTCAGGCAAGAAAGACACAGCTCTTGTTTTGCCCAAACCGCTTGAATTCTATTTGAGATGATGTAGCGAGTCTGTAACTCTCAAACCTGTATATTCAGGGAGCTTAACCTTCAGACCAAGTTGATACCCATTTTCAAGATTTTTCATTGTTGTTCAGTCTCACCCTTCGAATGTTAACCGGACATGGGGGGCACCAGAAATAATGTGTTTAGTTGGTGTGTCGTGGCCGAGCGGATAAGAACACCGGACTCAAGCTCTGGTGTTTCCGATCAGCAGAGTGTGGGTTCGAGTCCCGGTCGTTACACTTGTGTCCTTGAGTAAGACACTTAACCATTATTGCTGCGTCCTTCGGATGGGACGTAAAGCCGTAGGTCCCGTGTGTTGTGTAATGCACGTAAAAGAACCCAGTACGCTTATCGCAAGGAGAAGAGGTTCGCCCTGGTGTTCCTGGTTTTATTGACTGCAGATTGCGCCACAGCACCTTGTAAAACCTTAAATGGTGCAGGTCTCATACTTCAAAAAACGTAACTCATCATACCTTGCAGGAAAAATGCTGAATCGCCTTGTATTCTTTTGCAATTTGGCACTATATAATATACACATATGGATTGGCAATGAGGGAAATAGTGCACGTCTATGCAACCTGAGGGCCTGTGAGTGACCAGGAGAGGGAAATAACACCCTCTCGGCCTTCGGCCTCGGGAAATAGGACCCTCTCCTGGTCACTCACAGGCCCGAGGGGTGCATAGACGTGCACTATTGCCCGAATAATGCCAGTCCATATGTGTTTTATAACACACCTCAGTCCAAGATGTTGGTTGGAAAAGTAAATCGTGATTTTTTGGCCGGAGATTCTTCTTGATCCACAGACGCCGCCCTTTTGGTTCTCTTGAGGGCGCTATTTACCAGTCAATAGTTTTTGGGTTTTTGAAACTATTTCCCACTTTGCGAACTATGGTGTGGTGCAGATTTCATGCACTAGGCTGTATTAGTTTCAGCCAATCAGGATAAAGAACCAGGGAGAGGTGTGTGATAAATCCAGTTATTATTGATATTATTATTATTATTATTATTATTAAGAGTCTCCATATTGTGACTGTGGTGCCAAATTACAGATATCTGAACACATCAACACTGCCTGCCCAAAGAGCTGTCTTCCTGGGAGGCTATGGCTCTCTGTCAGAATGCCAAACAGACGTCTAGACGTTGTTACATTTACGGCGGTGCGACCTTACTACACGACGCCTGCGTAATTTCCGCCAATAGAGGGCGTGTCCTCAACCACCAGCAGTCGGATTGTTTTCAGAGTTGAGAGTCTGATAGCCGGCTTGTTGAAAATCAGGTTTTTGGAAAAGTGCCCTCTGTTGTTTGATTCGCGAAAGGGACGGTGTGACAGCACGGCCGGCGGTGCTGAGATTGCACGTGGCAGTTAGATCGTGATGGTGAAAAATGATCAACACCGTCTTCAGCCAAGACTAAACAGGACGCAGTGCAGTGGCTGCATTCACTGGACTTGGTCATTAGATCAGACAGGCATGTACAAGAAGAAGAACCACACCCTTGGAAGTTTGTCTTCTTAAACCTCTTCTTCCTTTTTTTTGGCTTTCAGGCGATCGGGTCAGCAGGTATGGAGTGTGACCATCTTCTTGGTGTTCTTCCTGGTTCTGTATGGAATGCTTGGGGTACAAATGTTCGGTAGTCTCTCAGCACACTGTGTACTCGAAGACAAAGTCAATGAGTAAGTACATCTTGCTATCCTTTTGCACGTGCTACGTTTTTGTAATAGACCGATTCATTAAGCCCCGCCTACCTTAGCAACTGCCTAGCAACAGCACATGGTGTGACTTTCTTGCCACGATCGCAGCGGTGGTTCGGTTGCAGCCCACACGTATCCGATACACACACATGTACATGGTTTTCTTGAACAGTATGGATTTAGTTTCGTGGCCTTTTGAGTCCAAAGAACAATGCAGACAGGAACACTGTTAAACCACTTTTACACGACTATACAGGGACCACTACTATGGGATTGCACCACCAGAAATACAAGAAAAAAAGAAGAAGAAAAACGTTAACAGTTGTGAGTGTGCAGTTGTGTGTCAGAATAATGGCGGCGGTTTGTTTACTTTTCTAATGTGATTTTAACGTGTCAGACTTTTGTCGAACTTTCAGTAGCATTGTCAAGGCTGTGATTGGTCAATATGTTAGTAGGCGGGTCTTAATGGATTGGTCTATTGTACCAAAATTCACTAATTTTGTCGTTCAAAGGCATTTTGTTATGACAGAAACCTATAATTCTTACAAGACCTCGAGTCTATAATGCAAAAACATGGACAAGTATTGAATTTTCTTTACATAAATCCTCCAAGAGAAAGTAGCTCTCAGTTTATTTTGTATGGGATTTTTGGTAATGGACCGATCCATTAATTAAGCCCCGCCCACTGTGCTAGTGCGCCATCTGTTATTGGTCAATACAGCAAAGGCGGGGCTTAGTGGATCAGTCTATGGTTGGGGCCAGTCAGTGTGAAGTGGGCTTGGCTTACAAATGACTTACGCCGCACTGCCCAACGGAACTGAAAAACTGCCTGCTCGCTGAGACTGTATGAACTTCATTTGTTCTACATCACAACTGTTTTTTCACAAACGAAGGCTGTGTCTGAACTGGCGGCCGCAACTGCGTCTTGATCACCAGGTTAACATGCATTCATAAATACCTGGGACAATTTATTCATTCTGATTGGTCGAGAGGAGATGTTTAATCGTGTGGTATAGACATGGTACAAAGTGTCTAAACACAGACTGAGGAAATTGAGTCAAAAGAAGGCGCTGTCAGACCATTGTGCAGAGTGTGCAAATTGCACGGCCCAATTTAAATTGGTAGCCCCTTAGAGGTAGATAGTAGCTCGCAAATTTGGCTAGGGCACAGTTTTTAAAACATGCGCGAGATGCTAAACATGGATAGAAGTTTAACGCATACTCAGTCGAGGGGAGCTGTCAGATTTGTTCTCAACTTTTAAACATTTTTGTTTGTTTTTAACAGAAAGGTATATATGGATGGGAATAATAGTGTGTTGAATCAGTTTTCAACAAGTTGTTTAAACACGGTGAGGCCTGTTTCTCGATAACTTTACCTCGACTTCATTTCGGTAAAATCAAGAACCGTGCTTAAACAACTTTTTGAAAACCTCTTCACCACAATTTGATTCCCTTATTGAAACATAGACTGCCCGTATTAGCAACACCTCTGACAACAGCCATTACCACAGTCACAGCTGCTAATTTGGACACCGCTAGGGTTGTGCATCTACATATACTTTCTTAAGCGGTTAAACGTTTCAACCGATTTCAATCCAGTCCTATTGGTTGAAAGGTGGTCACATGACCATGGCTACCTGGTGTTAAGCAGCTGATAATGACATAGCTGCAGCTGTTCAAGACCAGCTGGCCAACACGCATTTGGCGCTCAAAGTCAATGAATACAGCACATACCGATACTCATTGTACATGTGTAAAGACTATTAGTATGTGCGTGTATGCACAACTTTGGAGTGCACATGCAATTTGACCTTTGCGACTTCACAAGACTTCGCAGAAATTGTAAATTTACAAAACAGAAACGTTTTACAGAATTTCCGATGTTATTACGTATTTTTAACGAAAAGGGTATTTTTGTTTGTTAATTCATAACTTTCTAACAAAAAGGTCATTTATGTATTTACTCGGTCTTGGGTCATGGCCGTGGGATAAAGACCTTGCCTTTGGCTCAGTCCTTTATCGCACAGTGACAACCCTGCCGGTCTTAAACTACCATTTAAGACCTCAACATCACTATTTAATTCCCTTATTCAAGTCATTGTTGTTGTTCTTTTTTGATAGTATAAATGGGTGCCTGCGAGGGTAGAGGTTGATGTTGTGTTTGAAAAAACCTTCGGAGCGCCACGGCAGCTCGGGGCTGTATACTCCCCAGGGAGCTGAGAAAGATTACAAGAATGTTATTGGGCCAGTGACCAGGGCACTGATGTAAAGCGCATGGAGACGTTATTGTAAAATGCGCTATTATATGACCTGGTCATTAGTCGTCTTATTCATTGAAACAAATGTACATGAAATCAGATCAAACAAGTAATGCCCCCTTGTACTACACTGTTGCAGTACCTTCCTCATTGACAACCTGGCCATACCCGACACGTACTGCAGTACCGAGGAAAACATGGGGCACAAATGTCACAAGGGCATGGCATGCAAGAAGCTGACGTCTGGCTCCGTACCACGGGATGTGACGGGTTACAACGGTTTTGAGCACATCGGTAAGTTAAGCCGCGTCTGAATCAAATGCACTTGGCTGTGGCTTCGACCAATGACTGCAACAATATAGCATTGAAGAAAATGACTATTTGGTGTTCTGGACGTAGACTCTGCCGAAGTCATTAGTTGGTACATGGGTTTAGACAGTAAGGTTGGCCGGTATTCACTTTTTGGGTACTCGGTAATACTGTCGCCAAAATACCTCGGTATTCGGTATTACCGGGAACTTTTTTTCATGGGGCTGAAACATTTAACAAAATATTGAAAAAACATGAAAGTGGGACACAACTTGTGACATTTTTCAATATTATAATTTTTGTTAGAAAAAATGTTAATTCTAATTGATGTTTATCAATCATCGCATTTTGTTTCGGATTTGAAAATATTTCAGAAAGTTTCAAATCCTTCCCACACCTTACCTGATATTTTTGCTAATCTTCTTAAAAAAATCATGGTATTTTTCAATATTATTGAAGTGATAAACAAATTTACGATGTTCAACAGAAACTTGATGCCAAATCCATAAAGAAATAACTTCCTTCATGGCTTTTAACATACACATGCCTGAGAAAATTAAGGATACATGTCACGATGTCTCGGTGCCACCAAATGTCACACCTATGGTGTCCCTAGTTACATCAGTGTAGGCACTATATCACAATTATTTTACACCAAAGTAATCAAATAAAACTTTTTATGATTCATGTTTGGTGTAATTTACACTATATAAAGGAAGATTTACGAAGTAGATTAGTGAATTGGTCGAAAAGCTTCATAGGTGGTAACGATGTAACGGTGTCCTTAGGCATAAAAAAAAATGTTATGTTGGCGTAACAGGCCCCCCAAAATAGGGTAGGTAGGTCGTGATTTTTTATTTTTATTTTTTTTCCCTCCCAGCAATGAAAATGACATGTTTTCTAATTGTTTAAGCCGGTTTTGGAATGTATATATATCAATTTTTATTGTGTCAAATGCTGGAACAATAATTAAGATAATTTATATTGTAACAAACTATTTTTTAACACAAAATAAATAGCCAAGTATTTTTAATATTGTATAGTAGCAATCCGCGCCGTGCAACAGTCTAGGACGAGGCTACCATGTTTTTCATTGTAGAGCAGCCTCACACTCGCTGAACCAGACTTCCAAGAAAGCAGCCCGTGTTTCCACCATTGTGAAACGCAGCGCAGTATAGTGGGAGTCGGGTACGCGACTATACATGTACAATGTACATTGTACAGTACATGGTGCATCTATCTCCGTATGTACATGTACATGTACATTAATAGGGCCTACGCAATCTTCTGTTGCATGTTCGATCATTGTGCAACATCGTGCACTCCACCACGAGCGCTAGCGTCAGACAATACAACAATGAGAAACGGTCAGAAATTGTTTCAAACGTATTTATAACTAATTTATATAGGTTTTAATCATTAAATTTCTTCCCTTGAAAAAAAAACAAAAACCAGGGTCGGCTGTATTTTTAGGGTCGGTCGGGTTACGCCAACATAACATTTGTTGTTGTTATGCCTCAGTGTTCCACCTTCATGGAATGACCCATTTGAATTCGAAGGAGCTCTGTTCACTTGTGCTGCTCGTTTTTGAAAGAGAAGGTACCAACGTTGATGGCGCGCTTTACTTTTGATGGCGTCCACCCCCACCTGGCCTCAGAGTAACAAGAGATCTCTAAAATTTAAGCCCTGACCGAAAACGAGTGTCTGATATAAAATTCACTGGCCGAAACAAGTCACCGAAACAATTTCCAAGAGCTTTGCAAAAACGGCTCGGTAACCACAATCAGTTTGGGATAGCCCAAAAAGGCCAACAACAGAGGCTTAATTCCATTGGGGCCCGCCAAGACAAACAATTTACAAATTGTCCAACAAAGAACGTACAGAAAAATGCAATGAAAGATTTGATAATTTTATTAACATTTTTTAATTGGTATGCTTCGAGGTTTTTAAAAGAATTCTGTTGACATTTATTATTTCAGTAGTTTGTAAAATCTGCCGTCTTGAAAGAAAGCTAAACAAGCCAACAACTTGGTTACAGTTTGGTAAAAACAGCTACAGTATGTCCCTGCGGCCAAACTGAACACGCTGTTAAAGAAGGAAGGATATCATGTAATATAATACTGGAGATTCACAAGTCAGTGCAGTCTCTACCCCGGAGAGTCCATTCTCGCAACAAACACTCAGCAACTCGGCACTGCACTGGCAGTTTTGGAACCTTTTTTAGGCTGACATGAGTGTAAAAAACATTTACCAGCTTTACAAAAAAACAAAAACACAGACAAATTCAACCTTGCTGCATTGCAATTTACAAGCAAACTTGAACAAAAGGCCGATTGCGCGACCAATGTTTACATGTCACCTTTTAGTGGACACTGCGTCGTCTCAGCTGATGGCAAACTACGTGCAAATACATGCTGTGACCGACAGAGTCACACTAACAGTCGGCTTTTGGTAATAATAACACTTTCCTATGGAGGACGTCGTGTTTGTTTACTTTTAATACCCACTACAGGTCACATGACTTGGGTTGCGCAATCTGTCTATCGTAGTCATGTGGCAGGCGCTGCGAGGTGACTAAACTTGTCAATCCTTTCCCAAGATGCAGTGCTAAAAATGCCTCTCCAGGGCAGACTGTAGAGGGCGCACTGTATTTGCGAATGGAAAAGTGGACTAATAATGAACTTTCTTCCATTGTTTTGTAGGCACCAGTATATTCACAGTATATGAGAGTGCATCTCTTGAAGGGTGGGTCTTCGTTATGTATAAAGTTACGGACAGCTTTCCATCGTGGAGGGGTTACTTCTTCTTCATCACCATGATCTTCTTTTTGGCCTGGCTGGTCAAGGTGAGCTTTTGAGCAAGACACTTTACGTAGCTGCCAACTATTTATATGTGGGAGATTCCTGGAAAATGCATCAATCTCCTGACTTACTGATACTCCTTCAAAACGCCTGACTTCCCCACACATCTACAAATCTCCTGACTTCCCCACACATCTACAAATCTCCTGACTTCCCCACACATCTACAAATCTCCTGACTTCCCCACAAATCTCCTGACTTCCCAGCACATCTACAAATCTCCCGACTTCCCCACACATCTACAAATCTCCTGACTTCCCCACACATCTACAAATCTCCTGACTTCCCAGCACATCTACAAATCTCCTGACTTCCCCACACATCTACAAATCTCCTGACTTCCCCACACATCTACAAATCTGCTGGATTTTTTGTTTATATTTAAAAGTGGTTGTTACCATTTATTGACAGTTAGGCGTATTTTAGCTTGGCTAAATTCCTAAGCGTTGTGCGTAACAGATTTTCCTATCGTTTGATATTGCTACCCACAACAGAGCAGATGGGTTACTTCGTTGTTGTGTTGTCATATTAGCCTTTGAGAAAGACTTTGCTGGGGTCGAAACGTGAGGCCATTAACAATTCTTTTGCAAAACCGGAAAGTTTAGAATTTTCCTACATTATTATGCTTTTAAACAAAGAGGTCATTAGTGTATGGGAATAAAAGAGTAGTGACTCAGTCTTAAAAAGCTGTGCAAGACCTTTGGCTCGGTCCTGTATTGCACGGCCACGACCCTGCCGGTCTTAAACTGCCCTAAGACCTTATCCCCTTTCTTTTTATTCTTCCTTTCTTACAGGAATTCAAGTAGTTGGTAACCCTAATAGTTGTTCCACGTTTTTTTTTCTTCCTGTGGCAGAACGTATTCATAGCTGTCATTATCGAGACGTTTGCTGAGATCAGAGTCCAGTTTAGACAGATGTGGACGAGTCGAAACGCTGCGGAATCAGCTGTTGATTCAAAGGTAGGACTTTTGAAGCAAAACAATACCAACACCTACTAAGTTGTTAACAGAAGAATCAAAGCGATAATCATGTGCCGTCATTACTGGCTATTCAATACATTGTCACTATTTTGATTGTTATATCTTTCAACACATTTCTTTATTTTTTTTATTGTTATATCTTTCTGGTAATGAAACCAAGGGACCCTCCCTCTTGCCCCCCCCCCCTACCATGAGATAGTGCACAAATGAATGGTTTAATACATCAATTGCCTCCCCCCAGTTAGGTCTTTGCCCCCGCTTAATTTATCAGTCAGTGTGACTAGGAAATTCCTCCATATAGCCCCATGGGAGTTGTACTGGGCTCTTCTGTTCGGGCGTCGATTTGTGGGTCGATGGTTTAACCGAGGCAATAAGGCCATTCATCAGCAGTTGATTTCACCAAACTCTTCCCAACATGGGAATCATCCTAACTTCTAGAAGCATCGTGTTTTGTATTGTGACATGACACTTTCCTTAGCAATTAATCAGCTGGCACTGGATGTCCTGTTTACACGCAAATGTTTCCCCTGCCTGGAAATGGAAGCGCTGTACAGACCCCCTTGTGTAAAATCGGAATTCTGGACCAAAGGTCGCCTGGACGTTCCACTTCTAAGGGTGCACAGACCACACACACGCCGTCTAATGCTTCGTTTCACCCACACAAAGACAAAACATGGTCTTGAATATTTCTCCATTTTCTGGCCATTGTGAAGTGGTTTTTGTGTGATCTCCGATTCCATAGCTTTATCGATTACGAGGCATCGAAAGGCTTCCACCATTGTTCATTTATTGTATTTCGGCTCACTGAGTGAGCTGGCAATCGAGCCATGGTTCCATGTTTAGTACCACTCCTATGCTGTAGGTAACGGCCGATGTTTTGCAATTCACGCTGCGTGAATTTGACATTTTCTCGGTCGAGAAAACGAAACGCATCATGCAGTGAGGAAAATCTTTGTTCTCTTGGCATTGTCAGGTCAGGGTTTCTTTGTGCCAGTGGCACTCTCAAAGAAAAATGATTCCGGCAGTTCTGACAAAATAATTCTGTCAGGCCGGATGGGAAAAAACGGAAGATTCGTGGCAGCAACTGGTTAATATCAATTTATACATTTGTTCATCTTAAGAGATGAGTTTAGCTCTTTGTGAAATCAACTGCAGGCTGTTTTGCTATGTTTCAACGGGGAACTTGTGAATGTTGAGAATTTTTGACCGCACCATGGCAGAGTAAACAACTTTTGTTTACAAACCTTCTTTAGAATGAAGCGCAGAGTTTGTCAATAGCAGTTCCAAGTTTTCCTGTTGGGAAGAGAAAATATTGTTATTATTTGTAATTTTTACCCATACACCGATGTGTGTTAAGCACTGTATACTCAGTACTTTTCTGAGTCCTGTGATCGAAAAATCCAAGGCATTTTTCTCTGGTGGGATTCGAACCCACAACCCCTGCCATTCAAGAGCAGATGTCTTACCAGCTCGACTACCGAGACTGCCCGGTAGCTAGAGGCAGTTCGAATCCTATTAGCAGCGGTTACCGCAACCATTGTGGTAGGTGTTAACTTTTGCATCGGGTATAAAGAATATCATTTGTAATTTTGTACCCATACACAATTAACATCGATGAAAACTATTGCTGTCGTTCATTCAGGTCTTACAGGATGACGGCACCTGCACACCATGGAAGCTAACTACCGTCGATGAAAACAAGCCCCGCGGTCTAGCACCCCACTGCTGCCAGGTCATTTTACAGTCTAGGGCCTTCCACTTGGTCATTTTAATGTTCGTCATCGCCGACGCACTCCTGGCGTCCACTTACAACATGCTGAAGAATTTCGGAGAGACAAAGAGTGACCGGTATCACGCTTTCCTGTATGTTGCTCAGGTGAGGGTTTAGTCAGGGTACCAGATCTGTAGGCTACACCTACAATTCGTCGTGTGCCCGGCAAAAGGACGTAAGGGAAAGTTCCCGGCAAAAGGACGTAAGCAATTTATGTTAAAATTTGTGTTTCAAGAATTATGAGTGGGAAAGTTTGGTAAACATGTTGCCATGCAAAAGTCATTCTAGAATGGTTAAATTCTGCATGGGGAATGGGGAAACATGTCTTCAGGGTAATCCTAAAAAAAAAAATAACGATAATGACATTCTGGACCAAAATTTTATGAGTTTAGCTGAAACATGCTGAATTTCTTTTACTCAATGTTTATTTTGGGTTTTAAAAGCTCTACTGTATAATCAGGAGGATTTTAAATGGTTTTAATTTTATGATTTTGGTGAATTTGATCTTAAATCTAAAACAAAAAAGAAGAAGTCTCTCAGGGAGAACCCTGGTTGAATTATAATGTTGATGCCTGCCTTTGTCCCAACGGATGAATTTGGGGAGCCAGTCTACGTGCCGATCAGACCAGTCACTTTTAGCAGTCAATGACTCGGGCCGTATCCAAATTAGCGGCTCTGGCTACGGCTGTTGCTGAGGGTGTTGCTAAGGACGTCCTTTACTTCAACGCATGATGACCTGGCAATCCAGTTGTAGCCATAGCCATCGCTGCCAATAAGGACCCGACCAATTGCCAATTGCGTTTTGTAAGTTTTTTGTTTGAGTGACGCTTATGAACTCGGGCCATGGGGCATAGAAATCTGTGATATTTGATACGTCCCCGAGACAATGATAGTATGCAGATTTTTTAAAAACGCTTTATCAATGCTTGATGGGCATAGTCAAAAGGTACACTATATTTATGTTTGAGTCATTGCAAATAATTTCTTTTCTCATTTAAAGAGGATGGGCCACGCTAGAAGTCTCTCTTTAAAAAAAGTTTTACATCCCTAAATACACCTATATCTTCCTCGAAAAAAGGGTGACAAAGGCAGTTTCCGAGCCTTTTCTCATTTAAAGAGGATGGGCCACGCTAGAAGTCTCTCTTTAAAAAAAGTTTTACATCCCTAAATACACCTATATCTTCCTCGAAAAAATGGTGACAAAGGCAGTTTCCGAGCCTTTTTTCACCCCCCGCCTCGAGCCAAAATCAGTCGGTGCCTGAAAGTTGTCTCCAGAAATTCTAAAGAATAGTGACGTCGCAGGAAGTACTGCTCTGACAAAGGGCTGTTTGTTGGTACTCATTGAAGCATTGTTCAGTGCAGACCATCCAGGGATTCAGTACTCCCAGTGACGTCATGATTTGTTTGCTGCCCTCATTTCTGGGATTATGATAAATTTAGGCGGCGGGCTAGTTAAAGGAGTAAAAACTCCCTGCAAATATCCCTTCTTTTGTCAATTTAATGTCACAAAAGAGAAGTTTGCCTGATGCAATAATTGTAGAAAACAGAAAACTGAACAATAACGTCAACATCAATCACCATGGCCCATCCTCTCTAACTTCCGGTCTCTTTTACGTCTCTAGGTCTCCTTCACAATTCTCTTTGATCTGGAAGTCATGTTCAAGATTTGGTGTCTTGGTTTCCGCGGCTACATCAAGAGATCCCTCCACAAGTTTGAGATGTGCTTGGCCGTAGGTACGACCCTTCATCTGATCGGGGAGCTGTATCATTCGTATCTCACTTATTTCCAGGTTGGTAAAACAATTAATATCCGCAAACCTCGTGTGTGTGTGTGTGTGTGTTTTTTTTTTTGGGGGGGGGTCACTAGTCTTAATTTTTGCATCTTGTGACACCATTTGTAAGATTTGGATGACTTTTTAACTTTACTTAGGTTCACTAATTGACAACAAACTAAACTGGAATACAAAAAATACAACCAAAATATGTAAAAGAGCCAATCAACGGCTTTAGTTTTGTAGACAGTTGAAATTGTGTAACCCTTTTGTCACTGTACTGCCTGAAACCGCCCCACCATTTACTCACTGAACTGGCCAAAACCACCCGAGATTACAAAACACTTTGTATCTTGGATTTTACACATGCTAGCAGGTCACTCCAAACAGCCATCGAAAGAACGCGATCTGAAGAATTTGATGGCTCAAAAATTAGCCTAGGGTCACCATTGAAAAAGAATGGAATATTATGCTCCCAAAGGTTCAAAGGTTGGAAATCAAATGCACAGCGCTCAAGTTTCTCTGTGTAGAGCAGACATTCTATGTACAATGCGTTTTAATGCACATTAATGTTGTTGATCCAATTCACCTGACGTCATCATCACATTTGTGGCGTGTCGTGGCCGAGTGGTTAGTGCGTCGGACTCAAGCTCCGGTGGCTGAGTCATCGGAGTGTGGGTTTGAGCCCCGGTCATGACGCTTGTGTCCTTGAGCAAGGCACTTAACCATAATTGCTCCGGAAAAGTTGGGGAGGTAGAGCCTTCTGCTCTACCAGCCAGGCTTCTGATAGATGATACCTAAGCCTACATCCTTACGGACTGCAAAGGGGGTTACCCTGTTTCAGCCCCAGGAGTAGGTGGCAACGGTCCCTGGATAAAACAGTTGATTTGTAGCCCACACCTGGAGTGGCTTACTGGCCTTGTGTGTCTGGCGACTTCCATAAAAAAAAAAAATAAATAAAAAAAAAAATTACCTTGGTTGTGCCATTTTGGGAGTCAATGTCTCTGTTTGTAACACAGTGTGGTGTGAATTTTAGGCGATGCAGCGTTTACACACTTACCTGTTGACTCCCAAACTACCTGCTCATTACTGAGCATGTGCGCGCATGTCCAGAACTGTCGAAAAAGGACCGTTGTGTCTGCTGCCGCCAGCAGCTCAAAAGTCTTCCATTGCTTCAGGTAGGGTCCCAAGCCCGTAAGCTCAAAACCATAATAATAATTATACGCAGTTCTTATATAGCGCTTTATCACACATTTGGGGGGAATTGTGCCTTCAATGATACAACTTATGGAATGTATGGAATGTGGCACACAGTCAGAGTATGTCGTGGGAAGATATTTAGCTGTTGACCCCCCTGCACGCACGTCTCACACACGTCACGTCGCCTAAAAAAATGCGTACACTACACTGTGTACCACACAGTGACGTTGACTTTCAAAATGGCGCCACCAAGATTATTGCATGCATACATGTTTTCAGCGGATCAGCTGACTTCCTATTTTTTCTTCACGGTTCGTGCAAAAGAAAACTGAAAAATCACTGAACAAAAATATGTGTGTCTGGCTATTTCCTCATGTTTTGGGGAATTTTAAAGTTGCATGCCTGTTATAGTGATGATGACGTAAGGTGACCTGGGCCAAAAGTTTTTTTTTTTATTTTTAAATTTTTTTTTTTACAAGGCCAGTAAGCCACTTGAGGTGTGGGCTACAAATCAATTGTTTTTTTTCCAGGGGCGGTTGCTACCTACTCCTGGGGCTGAAACAGGGTAACCCCCTTTACAGTCCGTAAGGATGTAGGCTTGGGTATCATCCATCAGAAGCCTGGGTGGTAGAGCCGAAGGCTCTACCTCCCCAACTTTGATGGAGCAATTATGGTCAAGTGCCTTGCTCAAGGACACAAGCGTCATGACCGGGACTTGAACCCACACTCCAATGACTCAGCCACCAGAGCTTGAGTCCGACGCACTAACCACTCGGCCACGACACGCAGATTTGAGTTTTGAAAGAATAGAGGTAGAATAATATTTATAAGCAATTTTTAAAAACATTGCTGGTTATTCTACCTAGATATATATTTTATTTTATTCAAATCTGCGATGGCCCTGTAGCCAGATATCTTCTCCATGCCTGTATCATCAAAGGCACAATCCCACCACCCACCTGCCTTACTACTCAGGAAAATCAATTTTCATACTTTTATATCATGACAATGAATATTTTTGAAATTGAATTTGAATTGAATAGCTGTAATTGGTGAAATTTATAAAGATTGTTTCTATTTTCTTAAAGGTAATGCGCTGTGTTCGTCTCATCAAACTGTCACCGACATTGGAGGATTTCAGTCGGAAGGTACATATATAATAATAACTTATAAGGCGCATTTTACAATAAAGGAATAAAAGTGTGGTGAAGACGTTAATCTACTTTAAACATGATGAGGGCTGGTTCTCGATAATTTTCCCAAGACGAAGTCGAGGTAAAATCATCAAGAAACAGGCCTCACCGCGTTTAAACATCTTGTTGAAAACCGAACACATTTTTTATTCCCATTCATAAATATCTTTCAGTTAGAAACATCCAAAAAACCTTTAAAAGAAAACAAATCTGACAGTGACAGCTCACAGCCTCCACTCAAGTCTGCGTTAAAGGTTCTAAATTCTATCCAGGTTGAGTTTCTTGCGCAAGTTTCAAAATTGCACACGCACGTTTCAAACTTGCGCGAGCCAAATTTGGGTGCTACCTTCTCCCTGCATGGGGCTACAAACTTAAATTGGGCCATGCAATTCATGCACTGTGCGTAATCGTCTGATAGCACCTCTTTTGACTGATTTTACGCAGTCCGTGTTTTCAACATTTTGACCATGTTTATATCGCATGTTTAGACATGGATGCGTGATCTCCTCTCAACCAATCAGAATGAATAAACTGTCCCAGGTATTTATGAATATCAATGCCCTTTTACATTAGTGCCCTGGTCATTGGGCCAATAACATTCCTGTACTCTTTCTCAGCTCCCTGGGGAGTATACAGCCCAGGGCTGCTGTGGCGCTCCGAAGGCTTTTCCAAACACGATATCAACCTCTACCCTCGCAGGTACCCATTAATACCCCTGCTTATAGTAAAGCATCTTGCCCAAGAACGCAAGTGTCATGATCGGAATTCAAACCTGCATCCAGTGCACTTGACCACTCGGCCATGACGTGGCTCGAGTGACGCCACTGCATTTTGACAATTTTTTTCATCGCCAATGCCTTTCCCATTTTGTATCAATCTGGTAAACTGCCATTTTTGAAACGGAAAAATGAGGGGCCCTGTCTCTATGTCAACCCTTCAGTAGTCCAACACCATTTTGTCTTACCATAGCAACCGCATTCAGAGTCGGCCATTTCACATATTGGATGATAGTTATAAAAAAATCCACTTTTGATGTCTAGATTTTCGGACCTTTCGTGAAGCTCGGTACCCTGATCTTGTTCACCATGAGTTCCCTCATCATTGTCTCCGTCATCAGCTTACAGCTCTTCTGCAGTATCGACAATCTCGACCAGTTCAAGACGTTCCCGTCTGTGAGTATTTTCTTCCTTTGACGGATATCTACCCCGATGTATATCCTGTGCCATAAGGGTGTGCACAACATTGCTAAGACTGAAAATATACACGTTCACAGATTTGCACATAACTTACATGGTATGAATATGGTCGTGGTGGAAAACTTCCCTCAAAACATTTGTTTGCCTGAAATGCTATAGTTTTTGAGAAATGAGTAAAGCAATTAGTTTTGATCTCGCAAGTCCAAAAAACCCTAGTAAAAAAACCCAGTAAAAAACATTTCATGGGGTTTTCCACGTCTGACTGCGTTGATCGGTTGAGCGTTAAACTTTCACAGGTCTGTTTGTTCATGTATATGTTGGGTCACTTAAAGTGTGGATACCGGTCTTTGACTATAGGCCTTATTTTATTAATGCAAGAGGGTGCCACACTAATTCCATTTTGAAAGAACACAAATATTTCAAAAGATTAAAAATGCAAATTTTCCAAGCGAATTTCTTACACTGATTACATTGTAAAACTGTCAATAACGACCACCCCTCAAAAGTTGTATATTAACTGCTTTATTAGAAGTCTAAATGCATCTGGTTTACCGCACCATTTTTGTGGTTTGCCCCCCAATCTACCCCAAAGGGCGCCCTCTTGCAGTAAAAAAATAAGGCCCATTACCAATGTTATAGCCGTGCTTTAAACCATCCTCATAGAATAGTCTTGATCTACTCTTCCATAGCAACGGATGTAAACCAAACCGAAGCTGAAACAACAACAAAATAGTCAGGCCCCTCTTTGCTTTTGATTACATTTGTATTACTCTTAAAAAGGGGGCATGATCAAGATGGCCGACCTAGGAAAATGGTCAATCGTGATGAAGTCTCTCTTTAAACAAATGTTTACATCCCTAAATACACCTATATCTACCACGAAAAAAACGGTGAGAGGATTATAGAATGCGTGGTTATTTGTTTACAAAGGCAGTTTCCCAGCCTATTTTCACCCCCCGCCTCGATCCAAAATCAGAACAACAGCAGTCGGTGCCTGAAAGTTGTCTCCAGAAATTCTAAAGAATAGTGACGTCGCAGGAAGTACTCCTCTGTCAAACGAAGCATTGCTCAGTGCAGACCATCCGGGGATTCAGTACTTACAGTGACGTCATGATTTGTTTGCGGGATTTTGATAAATTTAGGCAGCGGCTAGTTAAAGGAGTAAAAACTCCCTGCAAATATCCCTTCTTTTGTCAATTTAATGTCACAAAAGAGAAGCCGATGCAATAATTATAGAAAGCAGAAAACTAAACAATAACGTCAACATCAATCACCATGGCCCATCCTCTTTAAATTTCTGTCTTGACCCGTTGTACTGGGTGTCACATGGGGCTACTGTCTGCCCACGGTCTGCCATTAAATTGCATATGTAAGAATAATTATAATGAGCATTCAATTGCACATGCGTCACTCAAAATGTGCACTACACACTGACTGTACTGGGTGTCACATGGGGCTACTGTCTGCCCACGGTCTGCCATTAAATTGCATATGTAAGAATAATTATGATGAGCATTCAATTGCACATGCGTCACTCAAAATGTGCACTACACACTGACTGCACAGGGAAACCGAGACTTATTGTGGTGATGACGTCAGGTGAAATGAGCCAATCCTGGGCCCAATTTCATAGAGCTGCTCAAGCAGAAAATATTGCTTAACAATTTTCTGCTCAGCAGAAATGAGCAGGATACCAGTCACAAATTGTACACATGACATGGTTGTTTGGCCGGTAACCTTATTCTGGTAAGCATATTTTTGTTGTGCTCAGCTAATTTTTGTGCTTAAGCTGCTCTATGAAATAGGGAGCAGGTGGTAAGTGATTATACAATTGTTGTCTGCTGTGATGTGGTCCATGCTGTTTTGGACACCCGAGGGGGCAGACGGCACCCGAGGCGAAGCCGAGGGTGCCATCGGCCCCCACGAGGGTGTCCAAAACAGCATGGACCACATATCACAGCAGACAACATTTGTTTTGTTATACCATGGTATTAAATTGCAAGATTGTTAAAAAGGCCCTTACCGACATAGTTTGCAGACGACAATATTCAATTCAACAAAAGTGCGTCAGTTACAAATTTTTTATCAACCAAAATGTATCAACTGGTCCCTATATCGCAAGCATCATATCGAAAGTACAGTAGCGTGCATAGTACCAGTGGTTGCATAGTAACCTCTTTCTCAGGTAGTACCGCTAATGTGATTGTACAGATCAATGGGGACGATGAAATAATGTTCTGAGAACGATCTAGGTAATGGACGCGGGCGTCATGACATACCTCTTTCTTGGGTGTATTGCTAACTTCAATATATCAATGGGGACGATGAAATGAATTTTCTGAGGACGATCTAGGTAATGGACCCCGACAACATCACTTTTTGAGAAGATATGAAATCTTGTATTATGTCACATGATTGGTTCTCGACCAATAAAAATTCACAATCTAACACCATGGTATAACAAGACCTTTTGGAGCAGGAAGTGCAGTGTAACGAATGTTCAAGTACAATGTATGTATATATACCGTTCGTGTACGTAGCACTTCCGGCTCCAAAACATCATCACTTACCAACTGGAGAGAATAGCAGTCCGCACTAATGACGTCACTTCTGCTTGAAGATATCTCTGGATGTCAGACAAACATTCCACCACTCACGGGATCACCGCATCGGCGCTCCAGACCACAGTAGTACAGTATACATCGCGTATTGTACATGTACATGTACGTGTATGTACGATCAATGTACGCGTCCGTCGTTGAAATTTGACATGTTGTCTGAGATCTGGGTACTTGCATAATCTGTTTTTAGCATTGGTGCAGAGTGCTTTTCATTAATGATGGTAACACATCTTTCTGTAGACCATGTGCTCTTTGTTTAAACCTAAACCACCCACTATTGGAAACTTCCCGGCAGTGTGCATGCAGTTCTTAATTGACATGAATTCGGGTGGCATGGGTTGCGTGTGCGTAAAGCGCTCGCCTCGCACCAATGTGGCCCTGGTTCGATTCCCGGCTATGGCCATATGTGAGTAGAGTTGTGCATTGGTTCTTCTCTCCAGGCCATCAGGTTTTCCTCCCTCTGGAGAAATCAAACACTTTCGATCTCAGGCTGTGCTCTGTGGTCATACATGTTTATGGGTTAATGTGGCTGGCTGCCAAAGACGCCCTTGAATGCCTGCAGCTTGAACACGTGTAGCCACGTCCTTCGCAATTTAGCTTCTCAGCTGCCAGTAAGGATGATTAGCCTTCCAATGCCAAATGATTATTGGTTGAGTGGCCTCAAAGGTCACGTAATTCGAAGATGAATTGACCCTCAACGTCACCCCTATTCCAAACTTTTACAAGAGACTATGTTATACACACCGGGGGGGCAGAAACTTTTATGTTTTGTCTTTCGCCGTGACGTCAAAGGGCACATCAATCATAGTTGTCTGCTTTTAACCATTTTGACTCATATATCTGTGTATGCGATGGGGGTTCTTGTGTGAACCCTCTTTCCGTCCCTCCCCCGTCCTTCCCCCCACCCTTCCTGGAACCCTTTAGGCTTTCATGGCAATGTTTCAGATTCTAACCCAGGAGGGTTGGATTGAGGTCATGAATGACTGTTTACTCCATGCCGGCAAGAACCTAGACGTTGTTATCGCGGTGTTCTTTATAATGTACCATCTTTTTTCATATGTGGTAAGTTCCGAGGGACGAGGGCCGTTTGAATAACCCTCTGTGAATTCCCTGCAATCGTGAGGGGTTGAAATGGCTGCATTTGGTTAGATTTTTTATACAAAATTTCAACATTCAGCGAAGTCTTTTATGGAAACTATGACTCTTTTTGAAATCGTGGCTCTTGCTTGGGCTCTTGCTTGGGCTCTTGCTTGGGCTCTGGCTTGGGCTCTGGCTTGGGCTCTGGCTTGGGCTCTGGCTTGGGCTCTGGCTTGGGCTCTGGCTTGGGCTCCAGCTTGGGCTCTGGCTTGGGCTCTGGCTTGGGCTCCGGCTGGGGCTCTGGCTTGGGCTCTGGCTTGGGCTCCGGCTTGGGCTCTGGCTTGGGCTCTGGCTCGGGCTCTGGCTTGGGCTCTGGCTTGGGCTCCGGCTTGGGCATCGGCTTGGGCTCCGGCTTGGGCTCTGGCTTGGGCTCTGGCTCGGGCTCTGGCTTGGGCTCTGGCTTGGGCTCCGGCTTGGGCATCGGCTTGGGCTCCAGTTTGGGCATCGGCTTGGGCTCCAGCCACCTGTTTGAAGCGTCGTACCAAAAATAAAAATAACCAACAAAGCCTCAAGCCGGAGCCCAAGCCTAAGCTGTGGTTTTAAAATTGGTGTTTGCTGTTGAAGGCTTCAAAAGACAACAAACCGTCTTCTATTCTATATCTCATTAAGTTAATCAAGACAACCATAGAAACAAACCTTTAAGTCTAAAACAAAGATATTTGTAAAATAAAAAGTTTATGCCCAAACCGAAACTGTCACATAAACATTTTACGGCCGAATCTTTTTCAGAGAATCAAATGCAGCTGTCCATTCCTTCACAGCAGAAAGAATCCTAAAAGATGGGAACCATTGCATGGTGATCTTTTAGGTATCTTGATGCTGCAGGGTTTTACAATCAACGTGCCTGCCATTAAAATGATAACATAGTCATTAGGAAGAACATCAAATGTTACCGTGAACTGGTACTGGTTCAAACTGGTCTTACCCAGTTTTATCTAGTTTGACATCACAGCAGTGTAAAATGATAAAAATTGGTTTGAAGCGGTTTTGTCTAACTACTTTACCAGTGCTGCGTTCATTCCGCAGTAAACAAAACTTGAAGTGTTGTCTGTATGCTCAATTCTAGATCAAACTGGTTTGTACCAGTTTGAATTCAATACATTCCATCACTGGTCAGCATTTGCAGCTCTTCCATTTTTCCACTCTGATTAATATTTAATAACATTCTTTTTTGGTTTTTTCTTCTTGTTTTCTTTCCTCTCTTTTTTTTTGTTCTTTTTGTTTCCACCATCTTGGTCGCCGACTTTTATTCCACCTGATTTGTAGGCGTTCATATCCATGTTCCAAATTCTGACTCAAAAGGGCTGGGCCGTCGTCATGTACGAATGTATGCTTGCTACAGACCCAGCTCTGGCCTCTATCATAGCAATCTACTTCATCACCTACCATCTGTTTGCCACCGTGGTAAATATACATGTCATTTAGGTTCGACAGATGAAGACGGAAAAATCGCAGGGATTTACTTTTCTTCTGTCGGGCAATCATTAAAACTAACAACTTGCTTGCATGATTGTTTAGGAAGTGTGGACTCTCTGAGCCTGCTTTCCTCATTAAGAAAATACTTGGAGAACATTTCAATTTAAACAGGAATCAAATTCTTGAAGGATTTTCACTAATCATTGGACGTTATTCAACTTGGGGTTCTCCTTTGCTGGGAGTTTTTGCAATCAATTTAAACAAAGTTTTTTGTGAATGCTTGTGGGGTAGTCTTAACAATGACAGACAAAAAGTCAGACCAAACACATATACCAAACAGGCTATTTTTTTTTATGAGAAAAGCAAAGCCGAAGGGAGCCATGTACGTGTACATTTGTGTGTCTGGAATCAATGGAGGGTGCCTGCCTGTTTAAACCGAGGACTTTAACAAAAGGGATCTGGGTGTTCCAACAGAGCGAGGACGTCCTCAATGGGGATGTCGCTAGAAAATGGGTGAACTAAGAGAAGTCCTCGATTTACAGGGGTGACAAACTCGTGTGTGTGTGTGTTTTGTATATGTTTTTTTTCTGAAACACTAACCAAATCACATGTCTCAGAGCTGCTCAGCAATAGAGCAATCTTACTCGCAAAAAGTTTGGTCACCAGCCAAATTCCATGTGTTTATTATTGGTAGTGAAGGGTTCCCTGTACATTTCCGCTTGAGAAATAATTGAGTAAGAAGCAAAAATGCTTAGCGGCTCTCTGAAGGGTTGCCTTTAATGTAATGACACATAGTGCCTGCCACTTTGCTCACTGCTGCAATGCCTGCCGCAAGCACACTTACTAACTGGTATTTTACGAGCTTTTGTTTGTCCGAGAGTTGCTTGCTGTGGAGCAAATGTGTGAATTTAATGTCAGCGCACAGTTTTATATTGTATAAAGCTGCGGGTGAAATGAGAGATTTATCTATTTCTGTTGGGCTACAGGAATTTTGTTTTCATTTTCTTTTCTTTTTAACATTTTTTTTTTAGGATTGGGTTTGTTCAGCAAGGTCATATCCCAAAATATTCCATTCTGATGAAATTGCTCAGTTTAATTTTTGGGATACTTTTTTTTTTCAGATAACGCTAAAGTCCAAAACCCAAATCAGCAAAAATTTGAAAATCTTCCCCAAGCAAGTTTTTCTAAGTACAGTATTTTGTTAACAGATCAATAACAGGTTTAGTGAAATTAGCCCTAAATCAGTTTCTTTCAATTAATTATTGGATTTTTCTATGCGAAAAGATTTTTTTTTATTTAAAGTAATTTATCACCCCCCCCTCCTAAAAGAAAAATCCCAAAACAAAAACAAACAAACTTAAACAAGAAAAACAATTACATTTTCCATTGCAGAACATTTCTTATTGCAGAATAAGACCTACAAGAATATTTCCGAAAAAAAAAAATTGAGCTCAGTGAATCTCGCATTTCATCAGTGGCTTTTGTAACCGTTTATCACCCTGTTTGTCCGTCACTAGTAGATCAACATGGATTGCTACATTTAATATACTAACAGGCCCCAGCCCGCCCTCTAAACCACAAATAACTCATATCTTCATTTAATTTGACCCAACTTCCCTCCATTTTTTTCCTTCTTTTTTTCTCCCGTTCCATCGTGAAAGAGAATTTAGGTTAACCGCTCTGTGTAAAACCTCTGTGAATAAAAATCAACATAAATTGTTAATTGATTAATCTGGTTGAGAAACTAAGGTTCACTCAAAAGCAACTAACATCGTGTGTAACCCAAAGGCCTGAAAGTTTAGAGAAAATGACAAATAAATGTTCAGTTTTAGACAAATTCCGAAGTGGGGAAACCCGCCCAATCGGGTAGGGACTGAAAACCCATTGCGAAGAAGAAATCACTACAGCCAACCTGGTTGCCCAAATGACAATTTTTCTTTGTTTTGAATTATTCTAAAGTTCAGTATTCTTTTCTCAAAATGATTCCCAGTGTACATAAAAAGAAAAGGTCAAGCACAGAGTGGATTAGCCCAAAAGGTTAAAGGTTAAAGGTTATTTTTGATAGTCATCTCAAACAAAATGGCCTCTGAAAATAAGTTAGGGTTAGAGGAACATTGTTGCAGATCCGGAATTGTTCTTAAAATTTGTATGAGCTCTTAAAAATCCTTTAAGATGTTGAAGTTTAAATGGATGGTTAGGTTTTTCTTTTTTTTTCTTCAATTGTTTAGAAATGGTTTTGTGGGAATTGCTTTTAGAATTAGCGAAATGGGTATGGTTGTAGATTGTGGACTGTGCATGTCTAGACAGATGAAATGCCCTTCCCTTTTTTCAGAAAACCGGCCGCACACATCATCAGAACTTGAGTTGGTTGTGGACTTCAATTTACGCAAAGTTATCCCAAATTCCACTCTTAATTTTGTGCACTCGGAAGAAATGTTTGGCCTGTTTCCTTGAAAACTATCAGAAAAAAAAAACATCATTAGAATTTGGGTTGGTTGTGGACTTAAATTTACGCAAAGTTGTCATAATTTCCACTCTAAATGATGTGCAATCGGACGATACATTCTTCCACTGTTCTGACCGTGGGGGGAAAAAAATGGTTGTGAAAACAGTTTACAAAAAATTGTGAAGAATGAATGGCCTTTTTCCGTACTATTATGTGCATCATCACTAAGCATCAATCAGTAAAAACAGTAAGCACTTACGGGAGGTCAATTAGTAGGAGTAAACATAAATTTACATAAACTAAGAAGGTATACATTCCCTAGTTAAAACTTTGTTGTAGGTGTAAAGAATTCTCAACCAGTTGCTGCTGGAAATCTTCCATTTTTTTCCATCCAGTCTGATGGGATTATTTTCTCAGAATGGCAGGAACAACTTTTCTTTGAGAGTACCACTGGCACAATAAAAAAACTTGACTTGACAAAGCCAAGAGAACAAAGATTATCTTTAAAGCACTTGTGATTTTTGTTTTCTCTATGGAGAAAATGTCAAATACGTGCACCGTGAATTGCAAAACCTCGGCTGTGAGCTATGGCATACATGGAGGATTGGTACTAGACCCTGAACCAAGGCTGCATCCCCGATTCACTCTAACTTACCTCCATTGAGCCAAAATACAATGAATAAACAAGAGTGGAAGCCTCTTGATGTCTCGTAATCCTGTTCTTGGAACAAAAGGACAAAGGTCTGGAATCGGGGATTACACAATAACCGCTGCATAATGATCGAATATCGGCGAAATATTTAAGACCATCCTCGTTGTGCGGTTAACACGAATCGTGAGACAGCGTGTACACGCTCTGTGCAGGCTCAGTAATGGAATGTCGGGGCGATGCTTTTGTTCTGGTATTCGGATTTTACACAATGGCGTGTTTGAACGATGCCCGTTTGCTGGCTTAGTAAATATTTTCACGTATACACGACATCCGGCGCCAACTGGTTAACATAGTTTGTCAGAATTCCAATTTTTTGTCAACATTGTTTGGCACTTCCGTTGATTTGTAGTTGAGTCATTTGGTTTGTGGGCACTTCAGTTTTGATTTGTATGTGGATATGTATCATGAAAACCTTAAAGTCATTCAACACATGGAAATTAATATTGCAGATTTTTTTATTTATTTTTTTCCCCTATTTTGTCAATACTTGAATGTAAGATAAAAACTTATCAAGATATTTACGCCAGTGTCACTAGTACTCTCATAATTCGGAGGAAGGCATAGAATATTACAATTGAATTTTTTCAATAATATTTCCACTTGTGTAGAGTGGCTTTAGTGTTGTGGATGCTGGTATTCGGAGGGATGTAATAGTGGACTGTAAACATGTTAGTTGATAATGGTAGTGGATTGTGGATCATTGGATGTAGTGGAGTGTGGATTAGTGGATTTGTAGATTAGTGGATTGTGAGTATGGCATGCTGTTACCCTGTCGTAGCTGGTCATTTGTTTTCCCTTCCCCCCTTGTCTCTTGTAGGGCATGTTTTTGTCTTGGGCAGAATTGATTGCGTTTGTTGTGTTGTGAAATTGGCTGTTGTCTTGTGTAGCGGGGAAAAAAAAATTGCACAAAATTGTCTTGAGTAGTTAATTGAAAAGTAGTGTGTTCTGTTTGTTACAATTGTGGGGATTTTTTTGTTTTCTTCAAACGATCAAAATATCGAAAACTGTTAAGGCAAAATAAAGTTATTTGCGTTTTTAAATTTAACTTCCTTCTCCAAATATATTTAGTAAAACTCAAGAAGTAATTTTAGTCTTTCTATGTAATTGACGTTTAAATTAAAGAAAACATTTTCTTTGTGAAATATAAGGCTGCACACTGGTTTTACAGTGTAAAACAAAATCCAAATCAAAGGAATAGTTTTCCAAATCCTTTTTATACATTGCAGGAGAAAAAAATCGATGCTCATATTTTACATCCTTAAAACCAAGTCTTCTTTTATTTTTATTTTTTTTTGTTTTTGTAACACATGTTGGACACCTTAATCATTTTTGTCATTTTGGATGATGTGATCTGTTAAGATCGTATTGAGCATGTTTGTGGCTGTCATTCTGGACAACTTGGAGTTGGACGAAGACTTGAAGTCCCTCAAGCATCTCCAGGCAACGGAGCAGCGCAACGTCATTGAGAAGCTACCGCTACGACTCAGAGTCTTTGAGAAATTTCCGTGAGTTTAACGAGAACCCTGTCGGAGATTCTGTTTATAAAATGTTCATTTGACTTTTAATATCCTATACATTTCGTCTTCTTAAATGCGCCTTTCCCATAGAGCTATGTACAAGTTTATTGACCAGAGAGTTTACTTGCCCCCCTGCATTTTGAAGCCGTATGGGTTGCATCCATTTGTCCGTAGAAACCTTTGTAAAAGCTTGAAATGTTGTATGGCCATGTGCATAAACTTCAGAAACTCTGTTTAATTTGTGTACATTGTTTATCGTTAAGTTTGATTTGAGGCTTTGTACGGTGGGATACAATCTGGTATTAAGGTTTGCAGTAACACGTGTATATAAAATATATCTCACCGTGAGTTTGTGGTGGTTCTGAAAAGAACTCAACATTTCAATCAATATGGCACTGATTGTCTTCAAGAGAAATAGAGACAAAAAGAAGACAGTCGGAGCATACTGATCGAAATGTTGAGTTGTTAAACAATCAGTTTTTCTCAGAACCATCACAACTCAAAGAGAGATTCTTACACGTACATGGTACTACCGCAAGCCAATAGGCCATATTTTTGACAGCAAGAGGGCGCAATACATATTTCATTTTGAAAGTACAGAAATATTTCAAAACATTCAAAATACAAATTTTTCAGGCAAATATCTTACATGATTACATTGTAAAACTGTCAATAAAATCCTAAAAAGTTGCATATTAACTACTATTAGAAGTCTAATTCTATCTGGTTTCCCAGACTATTTCTATGGTTTGAACCCCAATCTACTCCCAAAGTAGATTGCAGTCAAACATAAGGCTTATTGCTAGATTACATTATTGATGTAATTCTTGAAACATGTGCCTGGTACATATAGTCGTGTCGATGCAAAACGGTCGTAACTTGACTCTGCTACATGAGAACATGCTTCGTGCAACAGCATCGTATCTCAGCATCCATTGACTTTGTACACACGGGCTATTTTAAGCGAGATTTGACCTTTAACATTCTAAAACTCACATTTCAATTGAGAGCTTATTTAGGAGATGCAGCCTTGTTGCACCAACACAACGATTTGTTCAGTTTCAGGAACGAGTTTTCAGTATTCTGATTTTTTTCATTGATTTTATTATCAATTCCTTCAACTGTAGTGATAAGCCACAGATGGTCTGCCTGTCTCGTCTCCCTTCGGAGTTTTCTCTCCCCAAAATAAGGTAAGTCTCGGAAATAAACCGGATGAGACATTTAAAAAACTCACATAATCCATGTACGAGGTGTTCTCATTAAATGATGTGTACAGAATAACTTCAAAAAATCAAACTAGCTCCTGCAAACTGCTTACCAACCAAAAGGACCTGTTGTATAAATGCAAACAAATTGTTAATGGCCTCACGTTTCGACCCTAGCAGAGTCTTTCTCAAAGGGTTAATGACAACACAACGCACACATACAAGTATACTGGAGTAACAGTAGCAGCCAAGTAGGAGGATCACAGCTTGAGCCTGGGGCTTATATAGGAGATATCTCTAAGTATACTGGAGTAACAGTAGCAGCCAAGTAGGAGGAAGAAGTGAAAAGAGAGGCAGGAAGCAGTCAGAAGATGCAAGGGATGGACAATGGAGAGGGAGACAAGGGTGGGGGCGATTTAGGGGAAGGAAGCAAAGTTACTTTTGTTTTTAAATTTAATTTTTTATTTGTTTTTAATACATTTCTACATCCATGCATTCTTACAAACCTTATTTTTGCAAAACGTTGCACAGACAAGTGTAAAACAACCTGTAAAAAACAAGACAAGATGTGACAAAAGACAAGGAGGGTAAGGAGGATCACCAAAAGGAATACTGCCACAGAGATGATAAAGATGAAGAAATAAAAATTAGCATTTACAATGTTTTGCATTTATACAACGGGTCCTTGTGGTTGGTAAGCAGTTTGCAGAAGCTAATTTTATTTTTTCAAACCTTTTTTTTTTATTTTGATAATTTCTCCTTTTGTTTTAAATTGTGTGTTTTTATTGCTTTATTATTATTTTTGTGTGATTGTCCCTCTCCCTGTCTGTGTTTCTAATGTATTGATTTTTGTTTCTTTGTTTTTGTTGTGTTTTTTTTCCCCCTTCATTTTGTTGTGACGTTGAGTGTTCTTAATTCGTTACAAATAAAATGAACTGGAGTTTCGGTTGAAGGTTTTCCTTCCGACCAGTGCAAATTTTTTCAGGGTTTCTTTCTTTGCCATATCACACTCGGAATCCTCCCTCAACTCTTTGACTCTGGAATCATCTGCAGCGTATGGACGGAAAATGTTTTTGTTTGTCATTTGATACTGTCCAAAATTGAGGCCGTAAATGAGTTTGCCGTCCATTTGAGTTGTGCGCGTGCAGCCATAAATAAACTTCACAGAGTGAAAGAGTTAAACACTGGTCCTGTGGCTGGACAAATGCCAGTCAAAACATCGGAGGACCAACTAGTTTATTGCTCTTTTATTTAAAGATTAAAGGTTCTACACAGAAGACAATTTTGTTCAGCTCAGTTTTATTTCATTTCAGTTGATTTCCACTCAGTCAGGTTGCATCAACGATTATAGAGCGCCGAAGGTGCATGATGGGGAACTGGAGCTCTATCTATTGTTGGAACGTCAAATACGCTTAGGCGCCATTTCAGCAAGTGGATGCTTTGTTTCGCTTTGATAGTAATGGTCATTGTCTGCTCTGATCTGCACTGATCTACTGTTGTATCAAAAGAGTTACTTGCATGAAATGGCGTCCAGTGGGATTTCACATTTTCAGCCCGAGTTCCTCATCTTACGCCTTCGGCGCTCTATAATCTTTGGTTGACATTGACGATGTAATATATATGGCACTAGGATTAAACAAGAGGAACTAAGTGATGGAGGTCTCCTAATCTCCTCAAAGCAGACTTGTGAATTGGCGATCCCCAGTAGTCGTATACACGAGTTAAAGATTTGGCTTTGTAAGGAACTTTTTCTAGTAGAAGGAAATCCTTAAAATGTAGACCTGTGCGAAAAAGCTGGCTAAACATGTTAATGGTCCTGCAGGCTAATCACTGAAAAAGTTAAGGGCAACCTCCCCCCCCCCTCTCCCCGACACTTTAAAATATGTTTTTGTTTTTTCCCATCAAATCTTGCGACCAACAGGGATAGCTTCATTCGACAGTTTGTGGAGACCGGTACGGACATGGAGAGACTTCTGCGGCGGTCAGTCAGTCGTGACACCCAGGGTCAAGGACACACCCAGGCAGCCCTTTTCTCCCTACCGGACCCCGCCAGTCAGCTGAGGCTGCTACGTCGTCGAGCACAGGTGCTGGTTACCAGCCACATCCCTGGTTTGGTGCATAAGAAAACTGGTATCTCGTCTATCGTCAGGTAAGCTTAATTCTGAAGTTAAAGCAAACTCAGTACTTTGGAAAAAAAAAGTTATCATCAGATCATCATAAGGAAGATAAGTTTTTTGAATTTACGCTTACAAAGTTGTCTAAGGGCTTGTTTATATTTGTCTCTTGTTTTGTAAAAATATTTTTCTACCTTACAGAAACTCGGCCCATCAAAGGGTGTTAAGCCTTGGCTATGGTGCTGTGGGTTACCGGGGAAGGATGCTGAGCGAGTATGGAAGTCGAGATCGCAGGTCGGTATATCGGTAAATATAAACGCATCTCATCTACTACTCTCAGTGTCATGTCATTCCATATTCTACGATTAAACCATGTAAAAATCTGGTAACCGTACCATGGAGATGGCTACCAGACAAGGCTACCAGTTCTCGGCTGGTTGCCCTGCTACTGAATCGACTACAGCGAAGAGACCCAGAGTACCAGTTACAGATAAGACCTTCCAGTTCTTGGATGTTGGTGGAGTTGTGTGCTGATTGCCTCACCCCATTCATTTCACCTTTCACCCCATTTCATTTCATGTCATTTATTTTCAGCAAACTTTAGTTGCGAGATTGATTTCAGCTTTAACCCCTTGCAGATGAGGAGAAGCATTAGTCACTTAGAACTTTTCATTTCTTAGTTTAGTATTTGCTTTTCCATTTGTTTATGTATTCATTGCTCAATCATTTTTGTGAGGGGTAGGGGTTAACTTTGGATGCTTTTCCGAATACATGGATTGTGGAAAATGGAGGGGAGTGTGCCCCCCCCCACTCCACGCCCACAGACAAGTGTGTAAACACCTGCGATCGAGGACCTTCTGTTGTCCCTCTTTTTTTTGTACTCCCATTGGTTTGGTACACACTTTACAACCGGGGACTTTCACCTAACCAGGGACCCTATTGTATCTTTTGTTATACATTCCCCGGTTTGAATGTGTATACCTACCTAAGGAAGCGGTCTTTTTGGTCCTCCCATACTAGAAGGAATCTCCTGCGGGTTAAGACTTGAACAAAGAAATCCATTGTCGGTAGCATTGTTCTATTGTTTAAGGGACCCCACAAGTGCTGTGCACAAGATTACGCACAATGACCAGGCATCGTGGGTTGACACCGTAAATAATATCAATATTCATTCACTAAAAGTGTGTATTTCATGGGAATTTAACGTTGATAATAACATGTTTAGGCCGCTAACCAGTGGTAAAAGTTTGATTTTCAAGTTTAAATATGCACATTTCATGAATGTGCTTGTATGTTCAACTCTAGTATTGTAGGTTATTTTTCATGGTTGAAAAGGATGCATGCATAGCCCTTCTCCCGGCAAAATTTTCTTTCCTTCATGCTGTTTGTACCTTTTTTGTAACAGTTGTTTTCTCTGATACGTCAGTCTGGGAATGCATTGATTTGCCTGGACGGGAAAAACAAAATGGCCGCGCATCAACGATTTTGTTGCGTAGAGTGCATTTACTGCATGTTCTGTGTGTGGTCTGATCAGTGAGTGGTGTGAATGAGCTTCCTTTTGGCACGCACTTTTATGTTCAATCTACTGCAGAGGACAAATTTCATAAAAAACGCTTGGCACAGAAAAAATATCGCTCAGCAAAAACAAGTGACCCGGGCCCATTTTCATAGGAGCTGCTGAAGCAGAACTTGCTGAAGCAGAACTTGCTGAAGCAGAACTTGCTGAAGCAGAACTTGCTGAAGCAGAACTTGCTGAAGCAGAACTTGCTGAAGCAGAACTTGCTGAAGCAGAACTTGCTGAAGCAGAACTTGCTGAAGCAGAACTTGCTGAAGCAGAACTTGCTGAAGCAGAACTTGCTGAAGCAGAACTTGCTGAAGCAGAACTTGCTGAAGCAGAACTTGCTGAAGCAGAACTTGCTGAAGCAGAACTTGCTGAAGCAGAACTTGCTGAAGCAGAACTTGCTGAAGCAGAACTTGCTGAAGCAGAACTTGCTGAAGCAGAACTTGCTGAAGCAGAACTTGCTGAAGCAGAACTTGCTGAAGCAGAACTTGCTGAAGCAGAACTTGCTGAAGCAGAACTTGCTGAAGCAGAACTTGCTGAAGCAGAACTTGCTGAAGCAGAACTTGCTGAAGCAGAACTTGCTGAAGCAGAACTTGCTGAAGCAGAACTTGCTGAAGCAGAACTTGCTGAAGCAGAACTTGCTGAAGCAGAACTTGCTGAAGCAGAACTTGCTGAAGCAGAACTTGTTTTGCTTAAACATTTTCTGCTACGCAAAACTAAGCAGAAAACCAGTCAAAGACTAATTTTTGATGAAGAAACAAATGTATGCTTGAATACATGATGAAAATATGTGTTTCCTTACAAATTTCGTAGAGCTACTTGAGCAGAACATATTTGACAATTGACAGTTGTCTGCTAAGCAAATATGAGCAGGAAACCAGTCACAAAAGGTACATTTGACATGGTGTTCTGGATGGTAACCTTAATTCTGGTACTGGTATAATTTTGTTTTGCTCGGCGACTTTCTGTGCTGTAGCAAGGGTGTGAAATTGGGGCCTTATTTTGAAGCATGTGAAAGTGAAATTGCATATGTTACATTTAATATTTAGGCAAAAAGTTGTTAATGGCCTCACGTTTGGACCCTAGCAGAGTCTTTCTCAAAGGCTGAAGACTCTGCTAGGGTCGAAACATGAGGCCATTAACAATTGTTTGCATTTATACAACAGGTCCTTTTGGTTGGTAAGCAGTTTGCAACAGCTAATTTCTTCATTTGTTATTTACCACATCTTTGAATGCACAACATGAACACATTATTTTGTATGACTTATCATCATATCCATGCTGAAGTTTGTATTGTTGCCATAGAGCTTATATATAATTGACTAGAGCGCTAAAAACAAATGCCCTGTGTTTTGAAGCCATATGGGAGCATCCATGTTTGTGTATAAACCTTGAAACTTTGTACGACTTTTGTACGGCTTTTTGCATTAAAGTGCTTTTATTATTTCAAGAATCTATAAATTGAACGCATACTTCATTATGTGCGCATTGCGCGCATACCACAAACCCTCATGATGCAGGTGCATCAGTTTCAACACAAACGTAAAGTTCTATGAAATTCAAATTTGTTCCCCAGACACACACAAGCCTGAAACATGTCCGCGATCATGAGGCTTCAAAACAACGTAGAAAAAACAGCATAAGTTCTGTGAAAATAAGTTCATTCCTCAGTCACACACAAGCCTCAAACATGTCTCCGTCCATGAGGCTTTACAAAAGCATCTGGCATCACGAGTTGGCACTCTTGTCAATATTTTTAGCTCTAGTTATCGTGCACACTGGCAAACCTTTTTCGTATTGCACGTCGTTAGTCTTGCACGTCGTTAGTCTTCAATATAAACCAGATTGCAACGAGTTTGTATTTTGCTTGAGAAAATGTTTGCACCGAACTGCATTTATCTTTTTCCTTGCATGAAAAAAGCGTGTTAAACGTGCACAGCCGATGTCTTGTCTGATTCTCGAGTCTTGTGGTTATTTTTTGTCACTTACAATGCAAGGTTTTCTCAATCTGTAAAACTTGTTCTGTAAAGGCCGTTTCTGAATAAGCAGCTGCGGCTGCTGCTGCAACTGCAACTGCAGCTGCGACAGTGGCTGGATCACTACTTCAACATGCGTTGAAGCATAGGATGCCAATATAACAACATCCTTAGGAACAGCCGACAGTTCTGACCCGGTCTTTGAGAAATAACTCAACCCAAGTTTTGTTGATTTTTTTATCTCACTGAGAATCTCTTCTGAACTGATCCAGATAATATAGTGTTGGCCGTTAACACTGGTCCGCTTGCCCAAATGTTTAGGAGAAAACCTTCAAACAGGAATGAAATTTTTCCAGATTTTTCCAGATTTCTGGATTTTATAAAGTTATTGTTATGGATTTTGTTTACATACACACACAAAAAGAGGAAATTGTTGATATTTTTTTAATTTTTGTTTTAACGTCGTTTACATGCATCCAGGCCCTTGTAGAGCCTTAACACAGTACTGGTGCTGTATTATGACTACACCAAGGTGCTTGCCCCATCTATATTTCAGCACAGAATGCTGCCATTGATACGGGTTATGGCATGGTTGGTAGCCAAAACCTCCACCGGTGTTTCATAGGATTTGTCATTTTCACCTTCTCTCATCCCTGCATTAAAGGACCAGGGGCCAATTTCACAAAGCATTAGGACTCGTCCTAAGATGAGTTGTCAGTATTACCATAGTGATTTGCATTGTGACATCACACTTTGCTTAGCAACTAAGAGTGATTCGCAGTTAAGATCAATCTTAACTCTTTGTGAAATCGAGCCCTGGGGTGGATTTCACAAAACTATTCCTAACTTAGGACTAGCCCTAACTTATGACTTGTCATGTAAGTTAGGACTAGTTACTCGTCCTAACTCAAGATAAGACTTGTACTAACGCTTTATGAAATGAAATCCTAACTTGGGACAAGTCCTATAAGTTAGGACTAGTTACTCATCCTCACTCGAGATAAGACTAGCCTGGGCGCTTTATGAAATCCTAACTTAGGACTAGCCCTAACTTATGACTAGTCCTATAAGTTAGGACTAGTTACTTGTCCTAACTCAAGATAAGACTAGTCCTAACACTTTATGAAATCCTAACGTAGGACTAGTCCTAACTTATGACTAGTCCTATAAGTTAGGCTTAGTTACTCGTCCTAACTCGAGATAAGACTAGTCTGAGTGCTTTGTGAAATCCCCTGCAGGAAACACTTTCTTTAAGTAGTCCTACTGACGAGTTCATTGCTTCTCAAAGCTACTTCATACAAAGATCCATCTTGAAGGAAGCCTTAAGATGTGGATCAGTGAAAATTCTGGCAGAAAATTCTACCAATCCTGCTAAATGATCTAGGACAAAGTTAAAGCCTGAAGTTTCTGAGAAAACATTAGAATTTTTGTTATGTCAGCGATGCACAAAAAAAACAATTAACAAATCTAGAGCATAGAAAATTGTCCTACTTGATAGTAGAGGCTCTCAAAACCCCCCAAAAATCTCTTCTTTGGAAGACACAAGAAACTGTAGCCTAATTTAGAAAAAAATGTCTTGTTTTATTCAGTCAAAGGGGATGATTTGATTGAAAGAGCAAAACAGTTTTGCATTAAATTTTAGTTTTTTTTTCAAGTTGAGTTATTTCTGTAATGGTTATGGCTGGTTGGATAGCCGGCTATGTTGAAGAATAACCTGTATAGTGATCGAGCCCTAGCCACTACTCAAATCATCCATTTCGAAACGGCCTTTCATTTCATTTCTGATTTGTGATTTCTAAAGCTTGCCTGGTTCCTGTATTCGTACATAGGTTGAGGGCGCTGCGGGGGTCACTCAGAGGTCACAAACCGATGGAATCTATCAAGGAGAATGGCGACACGATCACCAACAGGAATGTCTCCTTCAACATCAAGGTCATCCAAGAACGGAAGCAGCAGGCTGTCCAGAAGAGGTAAGAAGCAGGCGTGTGATGTCTCGTTTTTTTTTCTCTTGATTTCAGTGTTTTCTCAAACCTTCCTGAGCCTTCACATCTTCTTGAAAGAAGTTAAAGCAATCACCAAAGGAAAAAAAGAAATAGTCCACATGGTGCCCAAACCTGTAGTGTTGTTTTTCTGGTGATGCACTGAGTCTGTAAACCTTATGAGTTGTAACATCTGCATGACCTGCAGTCAATTTCACCAAACTCTTCCTAGCTTATGAATCCTCCTAACTTAAGTGTGGGTTCAAATCCCGGTCATGCCACATGTGTCCTTGAGCAAGACACTTAACCACAATAGACAGAGCCATTAAGCCCTGCCCACCTTAGGAACTGCCCAGCACCAGCACATGGTGTGACTTTCTTGCCTTGATCATAGCAGTGGTTCAGTTGCAGACACACACGTACATGGTTTTCGTGATGAACGGTATGGATTTAGTTTCAGGGCCTTTAACTGAGCAACACAAACAGGAACACTGTTAAACCATTTTAACACGACTGTACAGGGAGGGTTTGACAAAGAAAAACCTTTGTTCCATTGTATAAATGTCCCCACAACAGTGTGTGTGTCTACCCACACAACTGTACCAATGTTGTCCACATGCTTTTAAAATTTAACCCTTTACCTAAAACATTTTACCCTTGCAGAACTGCCAAAGAGGAGGAGCTTAGGGAGAATCATCCCTATTTTGACACGCCCCTTTTTGCAGTGGGACGGGAGAGCCAAGTTAGGAAAATCTGCAATACCATTGTGTATGCGAGATACAACGCGTGAGTTTTTCTTAATTTTTTACGACCATGAATCGGAAACTTTCATGATTTTTTTTTAAAGGAGTGAACCACTTCCCAAACACACCGTACAACCAAACCTGTCACAATGCCATCCCATTCAATGGTCACATGGACAACCCTCGACCCGCTTCGCACCCTGCATGCTAGGACTGCTCATCATCTCCTCTGGTGGAGGTTTCGGGGACAACTCGACTTGTGACTGTGGCCATCCAGACCAGACCATCCCACACATTGTAAACAACTGCACATTAACCCTTACAGTCCCTATTCCATCAAACTCTAACAGCAGGTTTTGTTGGACTGTGTTGGACTGGGGACTGCATGAGTAAACTGATCATGCTTTACATAATAATAATAATAATAATACGCAGTTTTTATATAGCGCTTTATCACACCCTATGGGCGTCTCAGAGCGCTCAATATTTTTTTCCTGGAAGGCATGATGAGTTACGTTTTTGAAGTATGAGACCTGTTCCTTTACATATCACCATGTAATGGTTCACAAGGTGCTTTGGCGCAATCTGCAGCCGATCAAACCAGGAACACCGGGGCGAACCCCTTCTCTTTGCGATAAGTGTCACTTGGTTCTTTTACATGGGTTCAGGCATATCACCATAATCAAAGTAACACAGTTTGGGTGTTGAGTTACCCATATGGTGCTGGAATTTGTTAGAGTGGGGAAGGATCCTTGTAAATCATCAGGGTTTAGGGAATTCCAAGGTGAAGCATCCAGGAAATCCACCTCGTGACAGATAATGCACTGACCTGGCTCACCAACTTGGACCTCCCCTTTAGGGAAGCTGTATAGACGTCATACGGAAGAAGAAGAATTTAAAACAACATGATGTTTCATGTTTCGCTTGAAGGTAGAATACAGGTTTGGTATTCATCAAAATGTTTTTTTAATTGTATCAGTCTGAAAGCTTAGGCCTACTGATTATGAAGTTCATACCAGTACCAATCTTCCATCGGAATATTTCTGTCTGAAATACTGTCAGGAAAAGGCGGGAAAATAAAATTTGAAGATCCCGATATTAATTTTGATTGTAACAATCAAAATTAAGGACAGTGTGTTTAAGACACAGAGCGGCAGGTTTTGGGGAGTATGCCAACCCCACTTCAAATGCCCTTATTGTTCCTCTTGGTATAGGTGTTGTCTTCCCTCATTATTCCTCCCCCCCCCCCCCCCCCCCCCCGGCTGCTCTATCAATGAAAGTTGATTTAGTCAAGAATTGTTGTCTACAGCAGTGGTGATAAATTTCAGATCTTGATCTGTTGAATTCAGACATTGTTATGTCTGCTTGGTGAAAAAAAAGAAGCTTTTTTCGTCTTCAGATATGAATAAAATCCTGCTCTCTGATCTACTTCTCCAGTGCAGAGGGTACTGTTCCTAAAAGCTCCTTGAAATCTTTGACTCCTGGAATTATCAACACTTTGAAATGCCATCATTTAAAAGTTGCCCGCTCGTCACCATTTCCCGATGACCGTTTCTGCGGCACAAAATGACCATCTACCCGTACCTAGTTTGCGTACAACGCGTGTGCCGGTCAAGGGTGATCTTTTGTGGCGCGAATTTGTTTGTCGCGCGTTGATGAGCGGGCATCTTTTTAAAGGCATTGCATACGTTTGGTAATGACTCTGAAAATTTTTGGCAATAAAAACTTACTTGGTAAGAAGTACAGCAGCTTTGGATAGTATAATGCATTTTGAGAAACGTTTCACTTCGAAGTACTGCAGTTATGGAGAAATATATCACTTTTTATCACCCAAAAATTTGAATCTGAGAAGCGTTATGGCCGTAACGCTTCTCAGAATGTGTATTCCAATGACGGATACTTCTTCTGCGTGAACACAACCGCTCCAGATTTTTGGTGATATCTCAAAAACGCTGCCACCTTTTGAAATGAAATTTACACAGGTTAGTTTTATGGTATATATCTACAATTATATAGCATTAACGCAAATGTACGGTTCCAAAAACCAAAGGTATACTTTGCCTTTAACGTATCTCTTAAAATGTGGACCCTAGTTTCAGACCTTGTTGTCATCAATGATTCTCACCCGTGTTTCGTCTCCCTCTCCTGGCAGGACTCTGACGGATGAATCTGGTATGGCCATCAAGCGAAGATACCAGGGATTCTAGTAAGTGTAACAAGGGGTGCGTTTGGGCGACCCCAACCAGGCCCCAATTTCATAGAGCTGCTTAAGCGCAAAAAGATAGCTAAGCACAACAAGATTATGCTTGCCAGAATGAGGTTACCAGCCAAGATATTACGTCACATGCACTATGTTTGACTCGTATCCTGCTAATTTTTGCTGAGCAGAATTTTTTTAAGCAATATTTTCTGCTGAAGAAGCTTTAATATGAAAATGGGCCCAGAAACATGTTTGAGCTTCGGTCATTGGTTAAGCGTTTTTCACGTGCTGCAGTGAGGTAGCTGTTTGGTTTCAAGACAGCCGATTTTACAAACTAATAAAAGATGTTAACACAATTCTTTTAACCAGTTGCCGTGGGGATTCTTTATATTTTTTTTCCCCGTCCTCCTGGCGGGATTCTTTTGGAGGAATTGCCGGAATCATTTTTCTTTGAGGGTACCGCTGGCACAAAGAAACCCTGACTTGACAATGCCAAGAGATTAAAGATTCTCTTCATCACATCGTATGTTTTGTAGTCTCGACCGAGAAAATGTCAAATTCACGCACCCGAATTGCAAAACATGGGTCGTTACCTAAAGCTTGGGATTGGTACTAATCCCGGAACCATGGCTCGATCCCCGGCTCACTCAGACTTGCCTCCATTGAGCCGAAAAACAATAGCCTCTGGATGTCTTGTAACCCTCTTTTTGGAACAAAAGGACAAAGGTCTGGAATCGGGGATTACCAAAAACCACCTCTCAATAGCCCAAAAACTTCAGAACATCCAAAACCATGTTTTGTTCTTTGTGTGGGTGAAACAAAGCATTAGACGGCGTGTGTGTGGTCTGGGCATTCTCAGCAGTGGAATGTCCGGGCGACCTTTGCTCCGGTATTCCAATTTGACACAATACTGTCATTAGACAGTTTCCGATTCCAGACAGGGGGGAATATTTGCGTGTTTGTACATTATCCGACGCCAACTGCCTTGTTTCCCACCTCATATCACTAGTAAACATGTTTGAGCTTCGGCCATTGATTAAGCATTTTTCATTTGTTCGGCTCAATGGCGGTCAGGCAGCTGTTTGGTGTCAAGATGGCGGAGTTTACAAACTAATAACAGATGTTAACGAAATTCTTTTAACCAGTTGCCGCCGGGATTCTGGCAGGGGGAACATTTGCGTGTTTCCACGTCATCCGGTGCCAACTGCTTAGTGTGACGCAAACTTTGCCATGTTTCCCACCTCATATCACTCGTAATGAGAGTATAAAGAAAAACGCTGTTTGTTTACGGGTTTTCCCCGTGATTCAGTTGTGTGTTCTTTGGGAAATCCTGTCGTTAGGCAGATATGGGTTTAAAGAATACCAATGCAGCTCGGCTCAAGACTGGAAGGTCGTTAGTGCAGTTTGTATGGATGTCATCAAATTGCTTTTATTTTGAGCTCCTGGTAAATGGGGTTTATTGATCAAGAATGGTCGCCAATGTAATCGTTTGACAATAGACCGATCCATTAAGCCACACCCACTAAACACATTGACCAATCACAGCATTGGCTGCATCACCACTGTTACACGCGGGCAGCACAATGCGCGTCTCTTCAATGACACACAGCACGACATGAACGCGCACGCTGTAAGTATGCGCACACATGTTTACATTTTCCAATAGCTTTTTTATCGTGTCAGACTTTTGTCAGACTTTCGGTGGCGTACCGAAGGCTGTGATTGGTCAACACATTAGAGGGCGGGGCTTAATGGATCGGTGTATTAAAGAAACATTCATTTTCTAAGAAAATCATGTATTCGCAGATTTTGATTTACGTTTTTTTTTCAAATTCATACGTATTTTTCATTTCAACACCCTTTTTGATCATTACGGATATGAAATTGCATTTAAGGACCTTCTAGAAAACTTGAGCCGACCAATCATGGATAAACTTTAATAGTGGCATGCTGATGTCTCCCGCAGTGATTTTCTTGCCATGGTGACGTATTTGACCTGGTTCTCCATCGTCTTCACTGTGGCTGCCTGCATCTCCATGATGTTTGAGGATGCCAGCTGTAGTGTCATGACCGAGACGGCTCTGCAGGTTTCCGAGTACGTCTTCGTCATCTTCATGAGTCTTGAGATGGTCTTAAAGGTACTCTGCTGCATTCTCTGATCTTGGACTTTCAATCAGTAACCCCCAGATTGTCGCATTTCAGTAGATGGGTCATTCCATGAAGGTGGGACCTATTTTGTGACATTTTTCAATATTATCATTTTTGTTTGAAAAAATGTTGATTCTTATTTATGTTTATCAATCATCACCTTTTATTTGGGTTTTGAAAGTGTTTCAGAGAAATTCAAATCCTTTCCACACCATCTTACCTGATATTTTTTCTAATCTTAAAAATTCAAGGTAACGATGTAACAGGGACACTATGGTTGTAACACATATTTTTCAATATTATGGAAGTAATAAACAAATTCACAAGGTTCAACAGAAACTTGATGCCAAATCCAGAAGAAAAATAATTGCCTTCATGGGTGTTAAAGTACACATAGCTGAGAAAATTAAGGATATATGTCACAATGTAACGGGGACACCAAATGTCACACCTATGGTGTCCCTGTTACATCAGTGCAGGCACTGTATCACGTTTATTTTACACCACAGTAATCAAGTAAATCCTTTTTATGATTTACGTTTGGTGCTATTTATGCTATGTAAAGCAAGATTGACAAAGTAGACTAGTGAAGTGGTGAAAAAGCATCATAGGTGGTAACGATGTAACAATGTTTCTATGGTTCCACCTTCATGGATTGACCCAGATACTTTTTTAATGGGAAACTTTCGGGGGATGCTAGGTGGCAGCAGACTCATTACCAGACAAATCAACAAGCACCTTCACGATTTTGTGCGCCATCTTGTTCAAGGGTTAGATTGATTTATTTCGAACATTCGTTGCCACTTGGGATTTGGCACTCGAACATCGTGCACGTGCCTGGAAGTTCGAGCGCCAAGTCACAGACAGTATTGCGTGTTCGAAGTAAACAAATCTGCCCCTTGAACACGATGGCGTATATTACCAAGAAAGTGCTTGTTGTGACAATTGAAAATAACTGGGTATTTCTGCTGCCACTTGGTTTTCAAAAGTCCCCAATTATGATAATAATAATAATACGCAGTTGTTTTATAGTGCTTTATCACACCCGATGGGCGTCGCAGAGTGCTCAATATTTTTTCCTGCAAGGTACGCAGAGTAATTTTTTTTTGAAGTATGACGCCTTTTCCTTTACATAGCACCATGTAATATCTTTTACAAGATGCTGTGGCGCAATCTGCAGCCGATCAAACCAGGAATTACTGGTTAGAATTGAAGTTCTCTATGGACCTCATGCATTGACATCATCATGCCGCCATCTTAGATGTAAAACGATGAGAAATCAACGGAAAGTGCATTTCTAGGTACATGCAGCACACAGGATGGGCCAATGAGCAACCCTCTTTTTAACTCTAGCCGAGGGCGCCCTACTCACATGTCGTCATGTGCATAAGGTCTATTGTGCAGAATATAATATCAAACACTCTATAGATTTGAGTAAATTTTTATCTCTGCAGAATTATTGAACCTGTAATGTGAAGAATGCATTCATGGTAGGTGTGCTGCAGAATGGATGCCTCTGTGCTGTGAACAATATACTTGTGACAAATATATTGAAACATCCAGAATGAATAGCGCTGTATTGTACAGAATATATGAAATAGAATTGGATTGACTGCAGAATTGATGGAACAATATCCATTTGTGTTGATTGTATGTGAAAGGCTGCAGAATAGAGAGCCCTATAAATAATACATGTAACTTGTAATAGTAACTGGCTCTTATATAACGCAATTCCAAAGTCTGATCAATGTGCTTGCAATATTATTTCCCCTGGTCACTGGGCCAAATGTATCATTCCTTAAACCATCTCAGCTCCCTGGGGAGTATACAGCCTGTGCTGTCAAGTATAGCACACCAAGCTAGATCAATCCCCGGAACCATTTCTGCACCTCACAGGTACCCATTTACCCCCCCCCCCCCCACCCCGGATGAAGAGAAGCAATTGTAGTAAAGTGTCTTGCTCAAGAACACAAGGGTCATGATCAGGATTCGAATCCACTCCCCGATTCACCTGGCGTCATCACATGAATCTTGCTTGTGCCATTTTGGGAGTCAGGTTCCCCATGTGTTACTGGGAGAGTGCCCTTTTTAGGCGTGTGCCGTTAGATGGCGCCATATCTTTAAATGTGTTTTGATCCCCAAAATAGCAGACCATGGGCAGACCTTATAGCTGCATGTGACGTCAGTGCAAGGGGTCGATACTATAAAGAAAGTATAATACTGCAGAATGAATACTGCAGAATGAATTGCCACCTGTTTTTGTGTTGATTGTAATACAGAGGCTGCAGAATGAGATATCCTGTAGTGTGAAGAATGTATGCATTGAATGGTGTTGTCTGTTGTAGGTCTTGGCAGACGGGTTGTTCTTCACACCCAAGGCTTTGATCCGCGATGTTGGCGGCGTCCTGGATGTCTTCATTTACTTTGTCAGCTTGGTGTTCATCTGCTGGTTGCCTCGCAAAATACCACCAAACTCTCTGGCCCATGTAAGTTCTGCCATTGTTCACCAATACAGGCAATTCACAATAGAGTGCGCCCTCTACAACTCACTCGCGGCGAGGGCATTTTTTCCCCGAAAGTGGCCGACTGAAAACAATCAAATTCGGCAACGCAGCACCACACAAGGCAGTTGGGGACCTTTTTAATGGCTGATATGAATGTGAAAAACGTTCACCGGTCTCACAAAAATTACCGTGTTTTGCTGTAAAAACACAGATATAATACAACCCTGCTGCTTTGCAAGCCACAACTGAACTTAAACAATCGGGGGTCTCGCGAGACGACAAAAAGCTTTTCCCATAATACACTGGCCTGCCATGGGCAAACTGTAGAGGGTGCACTGTATTGTGTATCGCCTGTAATAAAAGACTAATAATGAAGGACAAAATATACTTACAATGGAGCCCTTACCTCAGTCAATATTACCATAAACAGACTCTGCGGAATTTATCAAATGATCTGAGACCAGAAGACAAACTGAGTGATAGAAGTATCTGTACAATATTTGTGTAGTTTTGTTTTAATAAATTGGAGCTGGTTTTCACCTTTCCAATGGGGGACTTTTGAGGCCATAGCGGGCGTCCCACAGACCGGTCCTTTTCCATTGCTCTCAGCGATGAAAACAATGGGAAAAGGACCGGTCTGTGGGACGCCCGCTATCGTCTCAAAAGTCTCCCATTGCATTTTGACACTTTGTGTTAGAGGAAAAGCCAGTTAGTTTTTAAAATTTATCCACAGCTTTTGCATTTATACACTTGAAAAATTTATTGTTGAAAATCAGCATGTGATTGATCGGTCATCTTTGTTGTTTTTTTGCAGATTTTCATGATTCTGCGCTGTTTCCGTCCCCTGCGCATCTTTACCCTGGTGCCCCACCTACGCAAGATGGTGTACGAGGTACTGCGCGGTATCAAAGAGATGATGCTGGTATCCATTCTCCTCTTTGCGCTGATGTTCATTTTTGCCAGTTACGGCGTTCAGATCTTCGCCAATGAGCTGGCCAAGTGTAATGACGAAAGCATCAAGTCACAGGTGGGTGAAAAGACCACAGATGTGGAACTTGTTGAATGCTGAATGAGATATTATCCGCTGGACTCAGTTGTGTGACCATTTCGTCACCGACGCCACGAACTAACACCTTGTGTACAAAACCATATTTTTTTCAGTTTTCAGTTTTTTACGTTGTTAAACAACATTCGTCATGCCCTACAATTTTGTGAAGTTTCAAAGCTTCATGAGCTTTACTTTTTTAATTATAATAATTATGTATGGCAACATTTGCCCGGAATTGACAATCTTTGTTTTCACGAACTAGCACACAAGTAACATTTACCATTGAAATACACGGCGCGCACCTTACTCAAATGTGAACAAAACGATTTCACAAACTAGCACAAACCTTGCGCGCGAAGGACATGCACGCGCGCGCGCACAAGTTTGCATTACTAATACACTGGAGAGTGTTACTTCGTGAAATCGGAAATAGTCTATTTTGCTTCTTTTTCGGTTTCACGAACTAGCACGCACCTTTTTTCCTTTATTGCTTGCTAATTTAAAATGCAAAGCGGACAAAAGTAGTATATTTATCAAGTTCAAAGCATTCAGAATCCACAATGAGAAAACCAGTTGAAAACACTGAAATTCTGAAGGTTAGTGGCGTTTTAAAAAGCGTTTAGCTTTAGACTCCGTTTTCTCCGATTGCTACTTTTTACTAGTATCTACATGTGTGCTACTTCGTGGTGTCAGTGACGATTTTAATGGATGTTTGCATGCCCATTTTTATTATGCTGTGTATTTACGCGTGTATGGCAAAACGATATCACATTACGTACGTGTACGTCAAAGCATTGAAAAAGAGTCACACCCAAAAAAAAGATCTCAATTTGATCTTGTCTTCCGCTTCAAACTGGAAGTTGAAGCAAAGAATTATTTTAAAAAGCCATAATTTCACAATGAAATATATATATGGGGTCATCGTTGGATAAATTTCAACCTTTGATGACATCACTCACAAACACCTTGTTTTTGTAATGTAACAAAAACTGAATTTCTAGTTATCATTCTTCCATGATGTATGTATTCTTTTCTGCTTTTTTAATTTTCGTATTAGTCCATACACAAGCCAAACCTCAGATCTTGATGAGGGATATTTCTGTGGTGCTAAATCAAACCCATTCCAGATTGATTTTCCAAAGTTGAAGAATTTTGTTTGTGATTTTGTTTTGTTTGGTTTTCTTTCTACCTGACGACGGTGTTGTAGAATGAATGTGTTGGTCACTTCACCCAGAACGTCAGCGTGGTCAAATTTCGCATGTCTCCAAGTACTGAGCCTCAACCGGGTTTCCTGGTACCCAGAGTCTGGTAAATGTTATTTTTTTTATATCATATGAGTTTGTTAGATGGTAACCAGTGAACAGTTCTGTTAGATGCCACCCTCCGTCGTTGGCCTTAACATCTGGCCGTACATCACTTTTATTGGAATTATTAAACAAAATTCACTGTGTCAAAGTCAAGTTATGATGTATTATTTTATTGGTACCTAAGAATACTAACAATACATCGCAGTTGTTATATAGTGCTTTATCACACCCGACAGGCATCTTAAAGTGCTCAGTATTTTTTCCTGCAAGGTATGTGGAGTTACATTTTTGAAGTGTGAGACCTGCTCCTTTACATATTACCATGTAACGATTTACAAGGTGCTGTGGCGCAATCTGCAGCCGATCATATCAGGAACACTGGGGCGAACCCCTTCTCTTTGCAATAAGTGCACCAGGTTCTTTTACGTGCATTACACAATACACAGGACCTACAGCTTTACTTCCCATCCGAAGGACGCAGCAATTAATGGTTAAGTGTCTTGCTTAAGGACACAAGTGTCACGACCGGGACTCGAACCCACACTTTGCTGATCAGAAACACCAGAGCTTGAGTCCGGTGTTTCTATCTGCTCGGCAATGACATGAGAAGCATTTAACATAGGACAGATTCAAAACTATAAATGTTCACAGATTTACACACAACTTACATGATATAAAGATGGTCACGGTGGAAAACCTTGTTTGAAATATTTTTGCCTGTAAATTTTATATAAAGCTAAAAAAGTTTTTGAGAAAAGAGTAAAACAATAGACCAATTGCGCGACAATGTTGACATGCGGTCACGTGACCTCCTATTGGGTATAATACCATACAGCTGATGGCAAAATACATGTAAAGAGATAGGCCGTGACACAGAGTGAGTACGAAAACAGTCGATTTTTACTTTTGTTAAGTGATAAATTAGTTAATCAGCCCCTTTATTTAAAGTTGTATGTTGTGGCATTAATTTAAATCACATCTCTGTTTCATAATTTAACAGAATTCTACTAAAAAGAGGTTTTTATAGCCATGCACTACCGGCATCGGACGACTATTATGTAGCCACCCGTCTGTTATTTTGTTTGTAATGTAGGCCTAAATCACTGTAAAAAAAAAGATAAACAACGTGGAAAAGTGAGCATTAATACCTAGCCTTGCAAAATTTCAAATAGGCAAAGGAATCACACAGTTTTGGAAAGCAATTTCTTTGGAGGATTTTAGCTTCAAAACTTTGAAATTTTTGTGTTGAAAAGTGTGTGGTGATTGCGGGTGTCTGGCCTAACGTTCCGTCGTGCGCTGTACACATCGTGCACATTTATACGGTACTTTTACAATTTTCAAGGCTTGCTGGAACTGTCCTTACTGGCTTTATTCAGCCACTTGAAGGTCTCTGGTACAAGCTCTGGAATATGTTTCACAGATTTCGAGCAAGAAAAGCCTCAATCGAATAAACTAAATGCATTAATCATCGTGTACCGTACCACCCTTTCCTATGGAGGATGTCGTGTGTGTTTACATTTTATACCCAGAAGTGGTCACATGACTCGGGTCGCGCAATCGGTCAATTAGTTTTAATCTTGGGAGTCCAAAATCCAATATTTGAAAGCAGTGAAAATAGGGATGATGGGGTTTTTCACTATTTTGTCTTGTCTCTGATGACCGATTGAATATAAACTTTCATTTTGTTGTATCATTTATATGTTTTGTCTTGTAACTGTTTTTGTCCTGTGATATTGGTAAAAGAAATATATACACAGGGTTCTCCCATGCTCAAGCTAGCGTATCGGGCCGATATGCGCGAATTACGGGCCGATACGCAGAAATTACGTCCGATACGCAAAAAAAAAAAAAAAGCTCGAGATTGCACAGTAGAGCTTTTCGAACCAAACATAGACATTGGATAAAAACGTTCCTAGGACCTGCTACCAATTCAGCTTGCTTCGGCCAAATTTTCAAAATTTGGGTCCAGAATGTCCCCCAGTTTTGAAAAATCCGGGGGAGAACCCTGATATATATTTATTTAATCTGTTTGTTGTTCCACCAGGGCCAACCCACGGAACTTTGACTTTGACAACCTGGCCAATGCTTTACTTGCCCTGTTTGAAGTGCTGTCTCTGGAGGGCTGGCTGGAAGTCCGAGATATCATCCTGAAGCAGGTTAAACCGGTAAGAACAAAAATCAATCTCAAACTTCACCAGCAAACGTTCTACTGCGGGCGTCGACAACGGATCATACTGTTACACATCCAACAGCGCAAGTGTCAATAACGGGATATTGAGTTCGGTTTGTACGCCGATGTGTGTTAAACACTGTATACTCAGTGCATTCCCGAGACTTGCGGAAAAACTTCCACACGCATACTACTTGGGTGGGATTCGAACCCATAATAATAATAATAAAATAATAGTGTACATGTATAATGCACCATGTCTGTCATAAATGACACTTCTGGCCGAATTATCAAATCTGGTGGAGAGTGTTACGAATGATTTGATGAGACGAAGCAACCATAATACAGCACCTTGAAAGGGAAACAAGGTGAGGTGGCGCATATTGCTGCCAGACCAAGCCAGAAACACCGGGGCAAACCCCTTCTCTCTTCGATAAGTGTACCGGGTTCTTTTACGTGCATTTGCACAACACACGGGACCAACAGCTTTACGTCCCATCCGAAGGACGAAGCAATAATTTGAACTATTTGTATCTGTATCATATAGTCGGCAAAGCATCCTTACGGAAACATCACACCAACTTGTGGGAGCCAGTTGCAGGTACTAACCATGCCAGAAACACCGGGGCGAACCCCTTCTCTTAGTGATAAGTGTTTCTCGGTTCTTTTACGTGCGTTGATAGATATTGATACAACACACGATACCTACGGCTTGACATCCCATCCGAAGGATGAAGCAATAGTGGTTAAGTGTCTTGCTTAAGGACACAAGTGTCACTACCGGAACTCGAACCCACGCTCTGCTGATCAGAAACACCAGAGCTTGAGTCCGGTGCTCTTGACCATGACACGTCATTCTAGAGGAGATGTCTTAACCACTAGACCACCAAGAATGCCCAGTGAAAAGAGGCCAGTACAAATGGTGCAACTAGCAACGGGTACCTCTACACATAGGTGTGGGGTAAAAATAATAAAATAATATTTTATTTAACCTGGATGCAATTATTTCATCTATTAAATTGTTGCGGTACAACGATGGGGTCCACACAGAGGAAAGGGATCTGAAACACTGTACCGGGGAATCCGACTCTCACAGGGGTGTGAGAATTCAGCTTTTTTTTGTTCAGATTTTTACTCTGAATTTCAGTTTTTTTGTACACCTGCTCTGTACAAAACTATGGGCACTTTTTAAATTTCAGCTTTTTGTTAGCTGTTTTCAGATTGTTTTGTTTGTGGCCACTCACACCCCTGCTCTCAAAGTGTCACAACCCAGATGTAACATTGCTAATGACATCAGGGGCCAATTTCATAGAGCTGCTTAAGCACGAAAAAATTGCTAAGCACAAACAAAATTATGCTGACCAGAACAAGGTTACCAGCCGAACTACTATGTCACATGTTCAATTTGTGACTGGCATCTCGCTCATTTCTGTTCAGCAGAAAAGTTTTAAGCAATATTTTCTACTTAAGCAGCTCTATGAAATTGGGCCCTGGTGCAATTGGGTCTACAGGAATTCCTGAAAAAATCTGAAATATTCCGAACTCCTTGTCGTCAACATTCGGACGGTGTCGTTGGTCAGACATTTCCTGGTGTGTGTAGACCAATGGACAGCATGGACAGCCAGATGTTAGCAAAACATTCAATCTTGTTGACAGACGTTGTGACCAACTTTAACAATTTTGCAAACTATTTAAGGAAAAAATACATCCCATTATTGTTTTTTTGTTTCCAGCAAATTCAACACTGTTTTTGAATATTTGTGTGACATTTTTACAAACTGTAATTATCCCAGGTTTTTTGAAAGTGAACAAAGCGCATCATCAGCGTTTGGTTTTTTTATCCAATGACATCGTCCACTGTTGGTGACACGTAATTGATACTTATATATGTTGCATCATGATCTATTTTTTCCCGTGGACGATGCCTGATCTAAGATTTTTAATGAGAGTCGTCAGGGAATCCTTGGTCAGGGAACCAGACTAAAATTACGTGTGTAGATGTGGTGCAGGTCTAACCGTGTGTGCATCACCTGATGCACAGTAGTGCATAGTAACAAGCAAGGATGCCGACTCCCAAAGTGAATTGGATCGAGGGACAATAGACCTTTATCATGCTGCAACCATCTTGGTCATGTTCTCTGTATCCAATAACAGTAATAGATGCTCATATTCATTGTACAAAAAGGAACCAGACTATTTGTCCTTCCAGCCTCGGTTTGATTACATTGGTTTGAATGGGAGAAAATCAAAATGGCCGCACCATGATAAAGGTCTATTCCTTAAGTAGATATATATCTTTTTTCTTCATGACAGATGCATGGTGTGTATATCCACATTTTTGTTTTCATCGGCTGCATGATTGGACTCACTCTCTTCGTGGGCGTGGTCATCACAAACTACTTTGAGAGTAAGGTGAGGGAAACAGACAACCGACCCCACCCCATATTCTCTGATACTTCACAGAGGAAATGGAGGCAATCTTGGCTCCATTGCCCCTGGTCATTGCCTTGGTGCCCTTGAAATGTTCCAAAAGAAATTTACAATTTCCTCATGGAGGTGCCCTTTACCAAGGAGAAAATACCTTGATGCCCTTGCCCTTTCAAGAACGAAGCATACAGGCCGCTTCATTTACCTCCTTGGCCCAATTCCATACAGTTGTTCAGCCAAAAAGGGTGATTAGCAGTTTGTTTTCTGCTGAGCAAAAAATTGCAGCGAACCAGTCATAAACAATATACAGTGCATGATATTTTGGCTGGTGACCTGCTGTGTCTGCTAAACAATGTTTAATGTGCTAAACAATTCTTCCTGCTTATACAGCTTGATGAAATTGGGCCCCAGGACCAATTTCATAGAGCTGCTTAAGCAGCAAATAGTGCTCATCATTTTTTTGCTAAGCAATCATGAGCCGGGATACCTGTCACAAATGGTACATGTTGGATGGTGTTTTGGCTGGTAACCTTTATTCTGGTAAGCATAATTTTGTTGTGCTAAGCTACTTTTTGTGCTTAAGCGGCTCTATGATAAAATTGGGCCCTGGGCCTAATTTCATAAAACTGTTCAGCAGAAAATACTGCTTAATGAATATTCTTGCTAAGCAAAAAATGAGTGGGGCACCAGTTGAAACAGTGTAAAATATATAGAATTTTGGCTGGTAACCTGTTTCAGCTAAGTAAGTTTGTTCTATGCTTAGCGAGTTTTAGTGCTTAAAGGCTTTATGACATTGGGCCCTGGTTGCCAGACTTATAAAGTCAGACAAATGTTGCTTAGCAAACATTTAACGTAGGCCGCGTCTGAATTGGCAGCTGTGGCTATTGCTATAAGGGCACCCTATGCTTCAATGCACCTTAACCGGGTAATCCAACCGCAGCCACAAACAGGGCCCAATTTAATGGTGCTGGTTACCGAAGAATTCTGCGCTTACGGCGCCCTGTAAAGCGCGTACTCCTATGGGCCGTGGCAGGGCGTAAGCGCAGAATTTCGCGGTAAGCAGAGCCATGAAATTGGGCCCAGGTCTTTTGGCGGTGACTGGTTTCTGTTGAGCAACACTTTTCTGTGCTTTACAAGTTGGAACCACGGACTTGTTAACCTGAGTTAGATAGACTCAGTACCCAAAGTAAAATAAAATAAAGATTTCCATGGACTCTACACTAATTCGAGCAGTGCTTGGTTATAGTGTTTTACATCACCGCAGCTATGGCAACCGCACGTGCGCGCTTGAAACAATGGCTGGTAAGCGCGCATATCCACCGATCGGCGTGAAGGATTCACAGTGGGTGTGCATGCGGCGGCCATAGCTGCGGTGGTGTAAAGGCCCATGAACAGGCTGCCTGGATTAGTCTGTAGCTTACCAATGTTACCAGAGTCCCACCAATTGGCTGTTCAGTTGCCGTAGATCAAGCAAGTTGATGAAATCTACTCCGCGGTAGTAGAATAATAACAGAACAAGTTCTCACAAGAACAATCTACTGCAAAGTAGATATCACATGGTGTTACCACAAACCAAACATACATTGGCACCTCAGCTTGCAATGCCTCAAAACCCATATAAGTTGCCATTGATATCACAAATGACTTCACCACAGAGTTACCATTGATTTACCATAGAGTTACCACAAAAACACGATACAGTTACCACAAAGTTTCTCACCAGGACACCTGGGGGGGGGGGGGGGTTTGGTAAACCCACATCCGCCCAACAGGTGAAAATGCATAAACGCTGTTCCTGCAGAAGCCCATGTCTGGCTTAGTAATTATTCAGATGCCTGCATGTAAACATCTTCCAGCAAACTGTGTTGGAAATGTTAGCCCATTACGAGAGTGTAAAGAAAGTCTCTAACTTATTATTTATTAGTTGGCAGGTGTTCACAGCGTTTGTGTGTCCCACGAAAAATCCTGCAGTTACGCATAAATGGGTTACAAGAAAAAGTTTATCAGTTCATTTTAAAAACAATACAACTCCAATCATGGTGTTAGATCAAATGTATGACACAAAGAACATATCTGAAAAAAGGCTCAGCGTTTGATGAAAACAATTTTTTTTGTACGAAAATAATTTGGGATGATTTTGTTTGTTTTCTCCAGGGTACATCCTTGTTGACCATCGACCAGAGGAGATGGCAAGACTTAAAGGGAAGGCTGTCCCTGGCCCAGCCGCTTCATCTGCCTCCAAGACCAGGTAGAAGAGCACGCTCGTTACCCTTAACCCTGTAACCGTCAATCGTATGAATTCATTCGATGCATTCGAAAAACTCGCTAGAAATACTCCCTCTCAGAAATACCTCACTTGAGGGCGCTCCAATCATAACAGCAAGGTTATCATCCACATGAAGCCATTTTCGGTCGATGGTAAGCCCGTCAAAGGTCGGATATTGAAGGAGATGTTTTGGAAGAAAATGATTGGAGAAACAGTCTGCTGTCATGTGTACCATTCCAGAATAAACTGGCTGTCACAATGTAGTTTGAACATGTAACGTGTATATTATGGTATAAATAGGTGCATTATAATGATTCACTAGTGCGCATGTACACTCAATGTTTTTCGGGGTCATGACCTCTTATCAACCCCCTCCTTCTTTGCTAATTTTAGCACCAAATGAAAGAGCAGAAAAAGACCTTTCCAAAAGTGTAGACTTTTAATGGGTTATCTTGAACTGAGCTGAGAAACATTGAAAGGCATCATTTTGTGCGCGACCATCAAACAAAAAAAATTGAAATAGCTTGACAGTTGAAGCGTTAATCAGAGACAAACCTTGGACGGTTTGTTTTTCTGTTTCCTTCAGCTGTTTGTTTTTCTTTCTTTTATGCTAACCACCCCAATTCAACAAAATCCAACTGCATGTTTTGCTTGATTCTGTTGGACTGAGGACTCCGAACTGAGAATGATTTACATGGGACCAGGCATACCTCCATAATCAGAGTCCAACAGTTGGGTTGCGGAGTTATCATGTTGTGTGGATTTTGTTAAGAGTGAAGAAGGATACTAGTACATCACTCAAAAGAGGTCAGGTTAATGGAAATATTGAAGATTAATGGAAATATTGTGGAAACTGGAGGAATAGACCAATCCATTAAGCCCCGCCCCCGTACGTGTTGACCACACACAGCCTTGGCTGCGACACCGAAAGTCTGACAAATGTCCGACACGATAAAATCCTATCGGAAAATGTAAACTTGTGTGTGTACTATAGCACGCATATATATCCCGTGCAGTGTAGCATTGAAAAGACGCACATTGTACTTCCGGCGTGTACTGTGGTGATATAGCCAATGCTGTGATTGGTCAATATGTTAAGGGGGCGGGGCTTAATGGAACTGTCTATTATGTCCAATCTTGAAAAACTGTGTGAACATTCAACATCATCCACTTTGGTTTGGAATGATGAACTGCAACAGCCTGCAATATAATATGGGGTGAATGCGTCTTAAGGGTTACAGGGTTCGTTGTGTGCACGGTTGTGCCACCACACACAGCCCGCGCAGTTTGAATGGTTTCAGATGGGCAATCAACTGACCGAAGTGTACCATCAAGAGTAGAAGGGTTCTAAAGACGTTTCTTGCTTCCCTCCTTCCCTCATCTTCCTCCTTTTAGATCACTCCATCTTCAGGGCGCGTATGTATGATGTAACGCAACACAAGTTCTTCAAGCGTTTCATTGCTTGCCTGGTGCTCATCAATTTCTTCCTGCTGTCATACCGGGTGAGTGATTTCGGTTACCTTCTAACTAAAACGAAATTAAGCCTCTTCTATGGGTATTTTTATCTTCTCCAAGGTGATAGATACAATGTAAGCGGCAGGACAAGTTCTTATTTGAACTCAGAACTCTTCCCATTCCCAATCTACTCCACAGCACTAGGTAAATGGCAGGACAAGTTCTTACTTGAACTCAGAACTCTTCCCATTCCCAATCTACTCCACAGCACTAGGTAAATGGCAGGACAAGTTCTTATTTGAACTCAGAACTCTTCCCATTCCCAATCTACTCCACAGCACTAGGTAAATTGCAGGACAAGTTCTTATTTGAACTCGGAACTATCCGCATTCCTAGTCTACTCCATTGCAGTAGATAAACAGCAGGACAAAGTCTTATTTGAACTCAGAACTCTCCCGATTCCCAATCTACTCAAGCAGCAGAAGATGAATAGCAGAACACGTTCTAGCAAGAACAACCTACACTGCAAAGTAGACATTAGTACACTGTGTTTAATACTGCAAACCGAAAGATTAACTTCCTTTTTTCCTGTTTTCCATAGCTGAAGGTCACTGAAGGTACTTGGAGCCCCCCAGAAAGTTTTTTAAAAAGATCTCAATTTTTGTCTTTCCTAGTTTTGTTAATTATACCTTGTTTTGAAAATCTTCTTTTCTTTTTTTCACCAGTGGGTAGAATCGGATGACAAAGCTGCCTCGCAAGCTTTGGCCAACGTCTCGGTCTTATTGACAAATATGTTTGTCCTGGAGGTCATCCTGAAGTGTATCTCGCTGAGCCCCATTGGCTACTGGCACAGCCGCAGGAATCGTTATGACCTCTTCGTCACCCTCATGGGTGTGGTGTGGGTTGCTGTCTACCTCTCCAATCAGGTGAGTAGTGTCATGATTTTCTCACAGTCAACCCTCCTACTGTCTGACCTTTTAATCTCCTCCACCGTGGTTTTGAATGATAGTTAAACTATATCAGCCTGCAATATGATATCATGTGGTGAATGCATGTACACAGTTTACAGTGAACCCTCCTACTGTCTGACCATTTACTCTCATCCACTGGTTTAAAAAAAAAAATTATGATATGCACTATAATGCTAGCCAGCAATATCATATGGTGAATGCATATCTATCTACGCTGTACAGTGTTCGTTCTGTGCACAGTTGTGCCAGGGAAACCTGTGCAGTACCATAGTTTCAAGTCCCTGAGAATAAGGAAGGTTAAGAGATCTTTAAAAAAAAAGCCAATTAGGATTTAGTGGCACTGCCGAAAGGTCGAACTGGAGTCAGTGCGAGAGGTTACCTTCTCAGATCTTGGAGACGTTTGGATACCCTCAAAAGTGACTATTTGGTATAGATGTACCATCACGACCAACCAATGATCATGGAGGAAAGTGGGTAGTGGAATACCCTTACTCATCACTGCCCGAAATTCATTGATGACGATGAAACACTTTTTGACTGCTTTTTATCATTTGTTTAAATGCATGTTACAACCTTGTTCCCAATGTCCTGTAAGTCGTTCTGATCATCTCTAGACCTGTGATATGTTTGCATGTACAAAGTGTGTCATCTTTTTTTTTGTGTCGGGGGGGTCTACTGCTCTGTGGTAAATAGTTGTAGTGGAAACAATGTCAGCACTGTCACTTCCTTGTCAAAACAAATTTTGTGGCGCTGCTTACAGTTACTGGAATTGAAGCTTTGGCAGCCACAAAATAATTCTCCCCTCGTGATATTGATATTAGATGCAGTACCTCTCAAAAAGATTCAGACCCAGCCGTTTTTTAGCAGGGAGTAGAAATCCAACCTCCTGAATTTTGTCATTAAACTTTGGGGTGAACAAAGAAAAATTTACTAGAGAGGGATTTGAACCTGCAACCCCCGGATTAACGTGCCGGGGCTCTACCAACTGAGCTATCTAGCCCTACTTATTGCTCAGTTGGCTGAGCACCGGTTCGTTAATCCGGGGGGGTTGCAGGTTCACACCCCGCTCTCGTCAATTTGTCTTTGTTCATCCCAAAATTGAGTTGAAATTTACCCCGTCAGTTTCCCTTGTGGGTTATTACTTGAGTTCTGCAATTCTGTGAAGTTTACCCGATGTGTCAGATTTAGCTAAACCCTCCGATAGCCTCCGTAAATCCTCTTCATGAAGTTGGAAGATTGAGGACTGTAGGCCCAAATAAGAATTGCTTATCACTGGGCCAGGCGTACCAATCTTATCCAAGTCCAAACAGGTCGGTGTGAAGTGAGATAAGAGTGGAGGATAGTGGAGGATTGATTGAGGGAGTAAGGGTTAACATGAAAGGAGATGATAGACTGATCCATTATGCCCCGCCTACTAGCGTTTTGACCAATCACAGCCTTGGACAAAAGTCCTACAGGTTAGAAATCCCAATAGAAAAGTAAACAAATCGCTGCCATTGTTCTGACACACAACAGCACACACAACTGTACTAACCTTTGGTTTGTGTAAAATTTTCCGTATTTCTGGTGGTGCAGATCCCACAGCAGTGGGCCCTGTACAGTCGTGTAAAAGTGGTTTAACAGGGTTACAGTGTTCCTGTCTGCTTTGTTCTTTGGACTCAAGGCATTGCTCAAAAGGCCACGAAACTAAATCCATACCGTTCACGAAAACCATGTATGTGTTTGTATCCGATACGTGTGTGTGTGTTCACAACCGAACCACCGCTGCGATCGTGGCAAGAAAGTCATGCCACGTGCTGTTGCTAGGCAGTTGCTAAGGTAGGCGGGGCTTAATGGATTGGTCTATTGATGTTTGAAACTGAGTAAAGTTAAACCCATCCTCTGGTCTTCTCTGCACACACCATACAACCAACCACTCAATGTTACCCCTTTTATTCATCTAGCCATCCTCCACTGCATGTGATTACCAGAACCTGTTTATAATCTTTTGAGTGCCGGAACTCTCCTCTGTGTCCATAGTCGGTATGTGACCGGGGGGGAAAGATTGACCACCTGACCGGTCTGAGGTGACCTTTGGACCTGACTGCTTCCTGCATGAGTTGTAGTGGAACTTTGGTGTCATGTAGTGAGTCTTTTTTTGTTTATTGTATTGTGTGAAATAAGAGCGATTCACAATGTAGTGCGCGCTCTACAGTTTAACCAGGAGAGGCCGCTTTTCCAAAAAGTGGTGGGCTAAAAAGAAAATGAAAAGTCACAATCGCAGCTCAGTTTGGGATCCTGAAAATGGTCGACAAGAATGTGGTTAGTATTCACTGGCCTTATTTAAAATCTTCTGCCGTAAACACAGCCGAAAAATCATAATGACCTTGCTGAACTATGCTGCATTACGTCATTCCTGCAAATAACCTGTATTGTCATGCTGCTGACTGCATGCCGACTGCATTTGTGGCGTGTCGTGGCCGAGTGGTTAGTGCGTCGGACTCAAGCTCTGGTGGCTGAGTCATTGAGGTTTGGGTTCGAGTCCCGGTCATGACACTTGTGTCCTTGAGCAGGGCACCTTACCATAATTGCTTCATAAAAGTTGGGGAGGTAGAGCTTTCTGCTTTACCAGCCAGGCTTCTGATGGATGGTACCCAAGCCTACATCCTTACGGACTGTAAAGGGGGTTACCCTTTTTCAGCCCCAGGAGTAGTTGGTTTGTAGCCCACACCTCGAGTGGCTTACTGGCCTTGTGTGTCTGGCGACTTCAATAAAAAATAAAAAAATGCAAACCATGATTGATCTTAAGGAGTCAAGCAGTGACTGCTGCTCGATGACAAAAAATCTTCAATTTTTTTCCCATTATACACACTGTACACTGCAGAAAATGACCTCTCCTGGGAACACTGTAGAGGGCGCACTTTATTGTCAATCGGCCGTATTATTTGATTTGTTGCTTTTTGATTTCTTTATAGTGCATGATCAATCATCTCCATAGCTAAAAGTTATCAACTCACAAAATTATTCAAATTAGCAAGTAAGGGGTTGTCCAAAGTGACCACACTGCTAAAATGGTATTCTTGAAGTCAGCACAAAAACTTACTTCACGGAACAATTTTTTGTCACTCCGTAGACAATATTTTTCTTCTAAGATATTGGGGAGTGACACAAGAAAAAATTTTCTTGTAATAATTTTGTTTTCTTATTTCAAGAATACCATATTTAGCAGTTAATTTTTTTTTAGGCTTGTACTGAGAGTACTACTTTTAATTGTTTGGTTTCACAGGTAAAAAATGAAAACAACAGTCACAAAAATAGAAACGATAAATGAAAACAAAATGTAAAACAAAAGAAAAAGCTATACAAAAGGTAGCCCCCCTAGTAGACCATGTGACCTGTGACATTACATGTTTAGAAAAAAACTGAACTTCCTGCAGGCACAATTTGTACACAGCTCCGTGGAATAAAACATAAAATCTTATATTTTATTGGGAACGCACCGTCTGATGCACTTTCAACTTTTGGGAGGAAGAAATGGGGTAACTCTTGAAACTTGTTCAGCTGAGACAAAATTTAAAATTTCCCATATAAGACCAGTGTCATATCTTGCCTCCCAGAAAGCCTCTGGAATTTACAAGGTCACACTTTTGGTTTATTGGATTACAAACATTGAAAAGTAAAGAAATGGCTTGCTAACCAGTTTCTGCCAGGATTCTTCTTTTTTTTTCTTTTCTTTTTTTTCCGTCCCCCCTGGTGGGATTCTTTTGGCAGAATAGCCAGAATCTTTTATCTTTTGAGAATCAGTCAATCAGTCTTTTATCCCCTCCCCGCCCCCCAGCACTCCTTTTGCATGATTGTGAAAACTCAATTCAAAAGTTCATTTCGTGCCCATGTTGGGTCCAGCCATGTACAAACTCAATGGCTGGCACGTCGTCTGCTGAGTGATTTCCAGCGTCTGTTTGTGCACGCAGCATTAGAAAAAGGTCTTGGATGATGTCACGTAAACTCTCTCTAAGTGACGTTTGTTTATACATATAAAAGTGGAGTCAAAATCCCCTCAAAATGAGGCTTGTGGCGGATAAGCCTTGAAAACTAATACAACAGCAAAACAGAATGAAACTGAAATATTATACAACAATAGTGAGTAAATGTTTGTATGGGTGGGTAGTGCATAAGGGGCTCGCCTCTCACCACTGTGGCCCTGGTTCGAATCCCGGCCAAGGCCATATGTGAGTAGAGTTGTGTGTTGGTTTTCTCCTGTGCTACAAGGTGTTTTTTTTCTGGGTCCTCCGATTTTTCCTCCCTCATGAAAAAATCAAACACTTTCGTTCTCTGGCTGTGCTCAGTGGTCATGTATGGGTCGATGTGGCTAGCTGCCAAAAAAAAACCACCTGTTCATGCCTGCGGCTCGACCACGTTGTTGCCTCATCCTTCGCAATTCAGCTTCTCAGCTGCGATTAAGGAGGCTTGGCCTCCCAAATTATTATCAGTATAATAGTATGCTGAAGCGAGACCATAAAGAAAACTTTGGACGGTTTCCTTTAATAATGTTTGGAGTGTGAATGTTTTTTGTTTTGATGTTAAACGTGTCTGTGAGAAAATGAAACTCAAAATATTGTTTATTTGGTTTAAACACTTCATCGATGAACTAACTATTTAGGAATGCATTATCAAATGGCAAGCTTCTATGTTTTTTTTTACATTATGCAAATACAAGTTTTGTTCACATCTGAAATCTGCCTTTAACAGATTCTTTGCTACCTTGTTGCATAATTGTAAATTTGAAAAAAAAAACAATAGTTTGTATAAAGCCCCAGCTCAACATTGGTAAGTAGAAAAACAAATGTTCACAGATTTACATATACCTTACATGGTATAGAGATAATAATGATAGAAAACTTTCCTTGGAATATTTCTGCCTGAAGTGTTATCGTTTTTTAAACTATACATGAAATAAGGTTCAGAATTAGTTATCGTCTCAGTGAGACGAAAACTCTGCCGGTAGGAATGCGTACAAAAATGCTGAGTGAATTTTTACCGTCTCTGTCTCGCAAATGAAACAACAAAATGAGCTGGCATTTTCACAGGTTTGTTATATTACAAATATCTAGATTTTTGCAAAGAGTGGAAGCATTTACAGTCAGTTTACCAATGCTGAGCTGGGGCTTTTAACTTCAACACACATGTTCGTACAGTGCAGACGAGTGCAGAATAATATGTATATATTTTTCCTATTCTTTAATTCCCCCTCACAGCAAGAGCAGTTCAGTTATTCCTTGGGGTCGGCAGTGATCCTCTTCAGATTCTTCACCATTACAGGCAAACATGTAAGTAAACATAAGGGACTAATCTATGGACGAATCACCGAGCGACAACCATGTGCCACCATTACTATGGTTACATTATATTCCATTTTTTTGCGCCCAAGAGAAGAGGCAGTGATGTTTGTCTCGCAACGGATTCATTTACCCCTCCCTGTTTTTAGCTGTGCTGTGAAGAGACTTGCGTTTATATCTCGCCATGTCTTGTTTCTGCGCATTGGGGCAGGTTTCTATCCCACAAAGTAGCCCACACCTCCAGTGGCCTTTTGGCCTTGTGATGGGCGAAATTGCATAAAAAAAAATTTTCTTCAAGATCTATCTCGGGCCCCTTCAAAAAATAATTGTGATGTAACTATACGAAAAATTTGAAATATAGTTTTATATAGCACCTTCTCTTAGCGATAAGTGTACTGGGTTCTTTTACGTGCTTAACACAACACACCGGACAAATAAGCAGAATACCAGCCACAAATGGTACATGTGGAATGGTATTTTGGCTGGTAACCTTATCCTGGTGAGCATAATTTGATTGTGCTTGGCCTCTTTTTGTGCTTAAGCAGCTCTAAGAAATTGGGCCCTGATCGTAATGCGTGATTTTTTTTTGGGTTGACTCGCAGCCGACACTCAAGATGCTGATGATGACGATTGTAGTGAGTATGGTAAAGAGTTTCTTCATCATCGTCGGACTGTTCATCCTCATCACCTTCTATGCCTTTACCGGGGTCGTGCTCTTCGGAAAGGTCAAGTACGGAGAAATGTTAAGCAGGTAAGCCGCCTGTTCCAACCAGGAAAAGGGTCACTTTGTCTTCAACCACTTGGCTTGACATCTTATCGACATCGGATGATGTCTTATTACTCAAAACTTGTTCCAAACTGAATAACTGGAGGCGTTTTTTTACGTCCCAGAATAGCTTTGGAACGTCCTCTTTTGGTCGGGTTGTTCACGTCACTTGGCTTGTAATTATGCCCCAGGACATTCCATTGTGTAGCATGCACAGGCGGACTGTGCTTTGCTTCGTTTCCCCTGGAAAAAAAAAGAGGGACAAAGAACTGGAATTCATGCTGGAAATCTCCCTTTTTCCCGGGGGTTATTGTGTAATCCCGATTCCGGACCTTCATCTTTTTGTTGTACAAGCAAGGATTACAAACAAGGATTACAAGAGATCGATAGGCTGCCAGGACTTGAACTTCGCTCTTGAAAGGGCACAACGATTTTCTTTTATTTAGGGGGCACTTCTATGAGGAAAATGTAAACTTGTATTGGAACTTCGCAAAGGGCAGCACGGCAAAAGCACAGGGCACCACGGCAATCTTAGACCCTTGAACGGTCCTTTATCACAGTTCTCACTAGTAGTACGCATGCTCAGAACCTCGCCCATGCTCAGAACTGTCAAAAAGGACCGTTGTGTCTGCTGCCGCCAGCATCTCAAGAGTCTCCCATTGCTGTGGTGCCATGGGTTAATTCCAGTCTTGGGCTGCCACTGCTGTTTATCATGGTATTCTGCATGTGGCAGACAAGTCCAAGATTCCAGCATACCAAGGCTGATTATCGGCCACGGCATTCGGCCAAGGTTTGGCCTAGTCACAGTGGAGACAATCCATAATTTCTGGAAAGAGAACGGAAAATGCAAGTGCAATGATGAGAACGTTTGTTGTCTGTGCTCTATTTATTCAGGGTCTCATTGTGACGATACCAAATTTATTTCGGTAGTTCCGAAAACCTAATACTGCACAGAGAAACGGTTAAGATTTTGTAATGCTGTCAGAAAGTGGTGAAAAGCAAGTCTTCAACATATCAACGTTACCCGGTAGCGTAACTAGGGGGGTGGGGGTGGGGGGGGGCACGCCCCAATTTGATTCTCGTGCACCCCCCCCCTCCCCCCTCCCCCCGCATCCATTTGATATCTGGACCTTTGGAGATTAAACATTACCAGATTAACATGTTATATTTTATAAAAAGCTTTTATGTTGTATTACTCAATGTTAACAACTATTTTTCTATTTACACGCAGACAGTGTGTTTGTTTTTACCTTCACGACAAAGTATCTTATAAAAAAAACAGTAAACGGTATAACAAAAGTGCTTAAAAAGGGCCAGTTTAAGAAAAATGCAAACACTAACTGCAGTTTGAATTGAAGTGACCCCCCTAAAAACAATGGAGCACCCCCTTGCGCCCCCTAAGAATTCACCTTATTTTCGCCGCTGACATTAACATATGACTTAATTTCTGAGACTTCAGGGTTTTTTTACTATTGGGTTTTGTTGGGTAGGTGACAGCAAAAGTCTATACTCAAGTAAGTGGAAATATTTATACGTTAACATACCTAACTTGTTAGCTTTGGTAAACTGATTGATTTATTCGTCTTCCTCAGACATGCTAACTTTGAGAGGGTACCCAACGCTATCGCTGTATTGTTCAGAATCGTCACCGGTGAAGACTGGAACAAAATAATGCATGACTGCATGGTAAGGAAAATCTCCCAAACCTCAAAACACCACACCACCATCATCCCTTCTCCCAGTGACTCGTCCCCTCAGACCCCCCTCCCCCCATCTTCCCATCTCCCCCCCCCAAAAAAAAAAAAAAAAAAAAAAAAACTAAATAAAATAAAAGGTAGACATTTTTAAAATTTTAGCCTTTGAGAAAAGATTCTGCTAGGGTCGAAACGTGAAGCCATTCACATATTTCTGCATTTATACCACAGTGCCTTTTGTTTGGTAAGCAGTCTGCAACAGCTCATTAGTTTTTTTTTTCTCACATTTTTAACATTGTAATGTTTTGACTGTTTTTGCTGTTTATTTCTATTATGCATTGTAAATAATCACATCCGATTTGGCCTGTGGGCCACAAAATGTGATGAAAACGAAAGGAAATGGCAGAAACTTTGATGTTGGCATTATTCATTTAATAGATGGGTTGCGCATGACGTCAACAATGGGGAAAATCAGCCATCTTTGATGACAGTGACCGCACATTTTTTAGCGCACAACTGTGCGTTAGGCTTAAATACTGCACGCGTCATGCGTGCGTTTCATAAAGTCCTTCCACGATTGGTTGGTAAGCAACTCAAGCTGCGTTGAAATTTACAGAGCTTGACGCGGCTACAGGCCAAAATAGAAATTGTCGTTAAAGATGGCGTCTGTTGCATCCATTAACCGTTCTTTATGTCCTCCAATTACTTCTCCCTATCACCGCGGTAACAGATCAGCCCACCCTACTGCAGCCGGGTTGGTGAAAACTACTGGGAGACGGACTGTGGCAACGTGACTGCTTCCCTCCTTTACTTCGGCTCGTTCTACGTCATCATCGCGTACATCTTCCTGAACTTGCTTGTGGGTAAGTCAAGGCAGTCTCTTGGAATGTGTGAGAGAAAAACAAACAAAAAACATTTTGAGTGAGCTGATTTCCAATCAATCAGTTATCCTGCGTTTGTCGAACGCCATAATGCTAGTTTCGTATTCCGAGGTGAGCAAGGAAGTGAAGAAAATCAAAGACAAAACAGTCGACAGAATTTCATGAGGAGAAAACTTGAAGGACCTACGAAATGTAATTTTTGTAATGCAATCCTTGGAATTACACCTGTGTGTCTCATTTAACTTCAGTTTCAATTTTCATTTTGCCATTTTCAAGGGTATTTTGGTGCCTGTTTGGTTTTTATGCTGTTGCAAATTTCCATATTCATGAGCAAAAATGTGATGTCATATCAGGCAGAAACGTCAATGTTGCAATTAGTTCATGCAAAAAAAGTCGACAGAATTTAGGATATTTCACTGTCGTAAACTTTCTTTTCTTTTATCGATTCGCTGTTGTGTCAGTTCATGACAGTAAGCCAACGAGCAAACCTTTCTCACAAATGTTTTCAATATGCATATTTGGGGGTTCACAATTTCATTAATTTGAACAGAATACCACAGTGTCTCCCTGAACTGACATCAAGGCAACAGCGCCCTCAGTTGTCCGGAAAAGCATGGATTTAAAAAAAAAAAACGTTTAAAGAAATGCACTTTTCAATAAAGTTAACCCAAAATGCATGTCAATTAGTTTCCATGCAACAACAACAAAAGTAGCACAAAATTAGAAAGTAGCACAAAATATGCTCCTAAGAAATATTCACTTCAGGAGCCCTGTAGATTAGTTAAAATGACAAGTGTTTTTTTGTTCTAATTTATATGGTTAACATATTTGTTTCTATGGTATCCAAGCATGTTGAGGCCAAAAACAGTACAAGTTGTTGACAACTTGACTAGTAAAGTCAAGCCAACACACTTACTCTTTTTAAAACGTAGTTGTGGGGACTCCCTATTATTGTTCTATTATTCCCTTTTCTATTGAATTACCTTGTGGGGACAGGGTTTGACAAAGAAAAACGTTGTGGGGACCTTTGTTCCATTGTATAAATGTCCCCATAACAGCGTTTGTGTCTACCCACACAAGCATGTATTCCCAGTCCGCATATAGCCCAATGCTTTCTACAGTGGTTGGCACACAATCCTCAAAGATCACTCAGTATACACTACCTCCTAAGGGCTCAGACTCTGCTGGGATGTGGATCCTGGGGTGGATTTCACAAAGCGCTAGGATTTCACAAAGCGCTAGGATTTCACAAAGTGCTAGTCTTATCTCGAGTTAGGATGAGTAACTAGTCCTAACTTATATGCCTTGTCATAAGTTAGGACTAGCCCTAAGTTAGGACTAGTCCTAAGTTAGGGCTAGTTTTGTGAAATCCACTCCAGGGGTCAAATTTGACAAAGTCAATGACTACATGGTTTCAGGTTCTCAGCCGATTAAGTGTATGGGTAAAGGCAAAAGACAAAATGATGTCTGAGACTAGCGGTACATTCAGTGCCTCTTGGCGGTTTAAGCTGGCTTTTGAAGATCCTATCAGGACTCAGTTGTATGGAATCACAGGGAGATCATTCCAGAGCGTTAATTCATCTGTAATGAAGCTTCTCTCCCCAGTTGCCGTAAAAACTCAACAGGGAATTTGGATCGGCTAACCAACCAATTTTTGCAATCCTGAGAGATGGTTTCAAAGAAAAAGCTGAGATTTTTTTCTTATTTTTTTGGATTCATTTTTTGTTTTCCCCCGAAAGGGTTCCATCCAATCCTAGCTATCAAATACAGTTGAGCGATGACTGGTATCCGTTAAGTCCAAATGGAGATTTTTTTCCATCCGTCATGTTTAGTTTTACAGCTATCATTACGTAGAAGCTTTTCTAAAAAATAGAACGGCTTTTGAAGGTATTTCACAAGTAGCATAAAACTAGGGCCGTTTGCGAATTTGGGGCTTCGGCTGAATCACCACTTTAACATGTGTTGAAGTATAGGCTGCCCTTAGCAACATCCACAGCCACCAATTGACCTTATATTTGACCGCATGAGGGCGCTTTCAATGCCTTGCATCACAGTTACGCTTTTATCTTATTTGACCGCCTGTATGTTGTTTTCTTTTTATCAAAGGCCAAATAAATAATTATGACAAAAATTACTGCAAATTTGGACGTGGTCTAAATATCTGATGATTGAAACTGTTCCCCTAGAAAATCACCACATTACTGATCGTTCCCTTAGGTATCATCATGGAGAACTTTTCACTCTTCTACTCCAATGAGGAGGATGCGTTGCTAAGCTACGCCGACATCAAGAACTTTCAGATTACGTGGAACACGGTTGATGTCGGCAGAAAGGTATGACAGGCTGCTTATGTTTTGATCCCTTGCACCTGCGTCACCGGCGAGGACTCTCTGCCACGATCGCCATTTTGGGAGTCAAATCGCGCGTCAAAGTTATAGTGAGCGTGTGAACGCTATGTCGCCTAAAATAATAATAATAATAATAGTGGCTTCTTATACAGCGCTCAACTCCGTCACACAGTGATGCTCATGGCACTCCAACATTATTACCCCTGGTCACTGGGCCATTTATTTCGTTCCTTCAACCATCTCAGCTCCCTGGGGAGTGTACAGCCCGTGCCGCCAAGTATGTAGCGCACCAAGCTGAATCAATCACAAGAACCATCTCTGCCCTCACAGCTACCCATTTACCCCTGGGTGAAGAGAAGCAATTATAGTTGAGTGCCTTGCCCAAGGACACAAGTGTCATGACCGGGATTCGAACCCACACCCTAATGACTTAGCCACCAGAACTTGAGTTTGACACGCTACACTGTATGACACACGGGGACATTGACTCCCAAAATGGCGCAACCGAGATTTTATTGTGGATGATGGTGTCAGGGGAATTGAGTCTGTACTTCTGCAACAGCTGCTGCTTCTTCATAATGGAACAATAAAGCCATCTGTAAGTTAGATTTGAATTATGTTTGGTACAATGACTTCCTTAGTCACAAGTAACCGCTGAAATTTGAATTTCTCGGACTAAGATGCGCTGCTTCGTCACAGCTTTTGTGTAGTGACTGAGACCGGAGATGAGATTCCTCCAGATTTCCGGATTTTACAAAATTACTGTTGTGGAATTTTTTTACTTCATTTTTTTTTTTTTTTTTTTTTTTTTGATGTCATTTACATACATCCAGGCCCTTGTAGAGCCTTAACACAGTACCTGTACTGTATTTGGACTACACCAAGGTGCTTGCCCCATCTACATTTAAGCACAGAATGCTGCCATTGATACGGGTTATGGCGTGGTTGGTAGCCACCAAACCCTCCACCGGTGTTTCATTGGATTTGTCATTTTCATCCACTCTCATCCCTGCAGGACACGGTGAACACCCGTGCAATTCTGAATGAAAGTTTATGACACATTGGTACCAGGCTTTGCCCACCTGGAAGTTGCTGTACAAAAACTTGCCCCGCACCATACAATACTTCGCAACACTTTCTTTAGTCTGGAGAATCCCATTGGAGTGTTCACTTGTGACCAATCAAGTCATTGTACCAAGACATTATTCAAAACCTAACAAATGGCTTGTTCACTGAAGGACAACAAACTTTCTGTATCTGGCATTTGAATGGATCACCTGACCCTTTAACTGACCAATCAAATTATTGCTGTCTTTACACTTGCGGGTGGTGATTATTTTGCTGTCCGATGACATTCTGGCTTGCTTCCTGCTTGGGGGGAGAGTTTATTTTTACTGACCAATCAGTTTCGTGCTTTCTTGCGTGCTATGATAACTCTCTTGCTGACCAATCAGTTCTTGCCGTCTTAAATTTTATGGTCATAGTTCTTTTGCTGACCGATCAAGTTCTTGCTTTCTAATACTTTAGGATGATGATTAGCCTTTTTGAGGTATAATGGGCACTATAGAGGTGCACTGTTCGGTTTGGGTGTATACAGACAAATTTACCCAAACCAAATAGTGTCATAGTATTGTGTCCACCATTCCTCAACATGGCTTACTCTTGCTGACCAATCAAATTCTTGCTGTCACATTTCCAGACGATAGCTCTCATGCTGACCAATCAAATTATAGCTTGCTTACAGTGTGGGGGAGGGGGGGGGAATAATTTTTTACACTGACCAATCTTTGTGCTTGTTTGTCACTCTTCAGGGAGTCATTCCTGTCAGTAGAGTGAAGTTTGTGCTGCGGTTGCTGCGAGGTCGTCTGGAGGTTGACATGGACAAAGATCGCCTGCTGTATAAGCACATGTGCTGTGAGATTGAGAAGATGCGCAACGGACAAGACGTCACATTTCACGACGTCCTGAGGTGAGGGATATTCACAGTTGGGTTTGTGTTCATGAAAATCAGCCAGAATGACAATGGATTTTTGATTGAATTTTAGGGGCTTTTTAGAGCCGATGGGATTTTAAATGGGAGCGGAAATACAGTTTGTTTTGCAGATAAAATGTATGTTAGGGACCTGGGCCCAATTTCATAGAGCTGCTTAAGCAGAAAATAGTGCTTAATGTTTTTTTGCTAAGCAGACATAAGCAGGATACCAGTCACAGCTTGTACATTTTGACATGCTATTTTGTCTGGTAACCTTATTCTGGTAAGCATAAGTTTGTTTGTGCTGAGCTATTTTTTCTGCTTAAGCAGCTCTGTGAAATTGGGCCCTGGGCCCAGTTTCACAGAGCTGCTTAAGCAGAAACTATTGCTTGAAAAATTATCTGCAAGCAAATAAGTGAGCAGGTCACATGAAGTACACGTGACGTTGTGTTTTTAGCTGGTAACCTTATTCTGGTAAGCAAGAATTGTTTGTGCTTAGCTACTTTTTGTGCTTAACCAGCTCTTTTATGGTTAAGCACAAAAAGTAGCTAAGCACAAGAAATTCTTGCTTACCAGTACAAGGTTACCAGCCAAAAACACAGCGTCACGTGTACTATCTGTAAGTGGTATCCTGCTCACCCATTTGCTGAGCAGAAAATTGGGCCCTGCACTCTGGGCAATATATATACAGCCAACTTGGAGGCAAGACACTGCACTGTATGCAAAAGGAATGCTTTGGGAGCACAAGTTGAAACTGTCTAAACATCTCACTCTCTCTATGCGGAGTTGTTGGTGCAAGTGCTGCTGGGAGTCTGAGATTTGAATGATCATCAGCCCAATTCCCCCAGGGGGGGGGGCATTCTGAAGCCAAATTTTGCAAGTTTGTTTGTTTTTGCCGAAGCACACTGAGTTCAAACCAGGTCCTTTTATTGTATTCTATTTGATGTTCATGTTTGGTTTGAAAAGCTCTACTGTGCGATCTGGCGCATTTAGAATGGTTTTATGTTCTGATTTTTGTGAATTTGATCTTAAAATCTCAAGTAAAAATCTTTATTTATTTATATTTTGTTTTTTTGCGTATCAGCCTTAATTCTTGTGTAACGTTCCAGAATTTGCGCATATCGGCCCAATGCGCTAGCTTATGCATGGGGAGAACCCAGCAGCCCCCTCGTACTGACACTGTATACTTCATAGAGATCCTACTTGCAAACCATCGTGTCAAGATAAATACCAAGTATGCTAAATGTCCCTCTGGCCACCTAATTTGTGGCCCTCTAGTGGAGGGCAATGATGAATGACCATGGGCAATGGTAAGAAGACACCCACATGGAAGATAAATCAAAGGAGTCATTGTGATTCTTGGCAAGAAAAGTCTCATTGATTTTTCCTGAAAAAGAAATGAGAAGTGAATGTTTTTTCTTCTCGAAGATTGCCGGGAACTGGTTGCCTGTGGATGGCCTCTTTTGACGCGGCCAATAGAGTTTATTCGTTTATTGCAACCTCTGTTGACGAATGCTTACTTATGATTGGGTAAACAAAAGCCGTGTTCGGACTTTTGGGGGGTAAACTCATTGAGCAAATGGGTAACTTGACCATTTTAAGTCCAGTGCAAACAGCTTAGTTAAACTTCACCCAGGTAACTTAACTGAGTCCAATGGGTAGTTTAACCGGCCACCTTCTACCCAGGTAAACTAACCTGGTCAAACTAAAAGCATGAATAGAGCCATAAAGTCCAGTGCGGACGCATTGTCCCGGTAAAACCGGCCAGCAAAATACCAAATCCGGTTCGCACGTGCAAAGGCTGGTTTTTCAGTCGGCCGCATGATGGTCGTAGGACGGTAAAATCGACCCACAGCTTACAGTCGACGCTGACGCCTCAGTTGGTTTGTTTCACCATCGTCTCGGTTAGTTTACCCACGTCAGATAATCCAAGTGCGGACACTGGTAAGATTTACCCATTATAAGTTACCCATGGTCTCGGTTAAAATATTAATCCAATGCGAACGCAGCTTAAAGACGTAAACATAACAAGTAAACGTCTTTTAATTCCAACTTGTGATGGCAGCATGTTGTCTTATCGCTCTGTGGACATCCGCAAGAGTCTTCAACTGGATGAGCTGCTAGCCCGCGAGGAACTGGAGTACAACATCGAGGAGGAAGTAGCCAAGGAGACCATCCGTACATGGCTGGAGAAAGTCCTGAAACGCATGAGGGCGGTAGGTCAAAAGGTCATTGGCCCTTTCTTTAACCCTCCTACTGTCTGACCGTTCAATATCATCCTCTTGAATTAAAATGATAAACTATGCCAGTGTGCAAGGTACACAGTACACAGTCAACCCTCCTACTGACTGACTATTCAATATCATCCTCTTGGTTTAAAATGATAGATAAACTGTGCCAGTGTGCAATATACACAGTGCACAGTCAACCCTCCTACTGTCTGACTGTTCAATATCATCCTCTTGGTTTAAAATGATAACCTATGCCAGCGTGCAAGGTGGTATCATATGGTGAATGCATCTAAACAGTACACAGTCAACCCTCCCACTGTCTGACTAATCAATCTCATCCACTGGCTTTGAATGATAGATAGATTATTCCAGCCAGCAGTTTATGGTGAATGCATCTACACAGGCACAGCATCCAGTCAACCCTCCCACTGTCTCAGAGTTAATTTTGTTTTACTCATTTTTCAAAAACTCCAGCACTTCAGGCAAATATACCTCAGAGGAAGTTTTCCGCCACGACCATTTTTTATACAATGAAAAATTATTCAAAAAATCTATGAGCATTTATATTTACAATCTTCCACATCTTTATGCATACGTTTTAAAACCCTGCCCTCTTCTTTGACATTACAGAAAGAGAAAGCTCACATCCACATCCCCAACTTCTTGATGGGCTCGCTCAACAACGAGCGGGAGTCTCACAAGATCCTGGACGTGCCGGCGTTCATCGAGACGGCAGCAAAGGACGACACCAAGCCCGAAGACCACGAGGGGAACGAGAAACTCAAGCCGTCCCCCGAGTCTAACAGGGAGCAGGTGGGAGAATGGCACCCAGTTACTGTACTAGTAAATGTATGTATTTATTATTTTGCGTAATGTGGCCACCCCGTGTGGGACCGATTGCATGTGGCCTCTGTGTAGACATTTCAAACATCAGAAATTAGTATTTTGTTAACCCTAACACTTCAGAACTTTGTTTGAATGAAGTGAAGTTGCCTGACACGCCAAAAAAAACAACATTTTTGTGGTGTCCATACCCAAATGTTTATGATGGAGGTGATGTAGAGAGTACATACATGTATTGTACCTCTAAAATGTAACATCCTGTACATTTGGTGGCTTCATCTTCGCTACCCATTCTTCAGGACTTTTTTCCTGATTTCTGGATTTTTCATTATCTCCCTTCGCAACACCCAAACTGTTGGGCTCTGATTATGGTGGTATGCCTGGTCCCATGTAAAGCATAATCAGTTTACTAGTGCAGTCCTCAGTCCAATACCATTCAGTAACTCAACATCCAAACTGTTGGACTCTTGATTATGGTGGTATGCCTGATCCCATGTAAAGCATAATCAGTTTACTAGTGCAGTCCTCAGTCCAACACTATTCAGTAACCCAACACCCAAACTGTTGGACTTTGATTATGGTGGTATGCCTGATCCCATGTAAAGCATAATCAGTTTACTAGTGCAGTCCTCAGTCCAACACCATTCAGTAACTCAACACCAAAACTGTTGGACTCTGATTATGGTGGTATGCCTGGTCCCATGTAAAGCACAATCAGTTTACTAGTGTAGTCCTCAGTCAAATACCATTCAGTAACTCAAAAGCCAAACTGTTGGACTCTGATTATGGTGGTATGCCTGAACCCATGTAAAGCATAATCAGTTTACTAGTGCTGTCCTCAGTCAAATACCATTCAGTAACTCAACACCCAAACTGTTGGACTTTGATTATGGTGGTATGCCTGATCCCATGTAAAGCATAATCAGTTTACCAGTGCAGTCCTCAGTCCAACACCATTCAGTAACTCAACACCCAAACTGTTGGACTTTGATTATGGTGGTATGCCTGATCCCATGTAAAGCATAATCAGTTTACCAGTGCAGTCCTCAGTCCAACACCATTCAGTAACTCAACACCCAAACTGTTGGACTTTGATTATGGTGGTATGCCTGATCCCATGTAAAGCATAATCAGTTTACTAGTGCTGTCCTCAGTCAAATACCATTCAGTAACTCAACAGCCAAACTGTTGGACTCTGATTATGGTGGTTTGTCTGATCCCACATAAAGCATAATCAGTTTACTAGTGTAGTCCTCAGTCCAACAGAATCAAATAAACACGCAGTTGGATTTTGTAGGGTTGGTGATGGTTCATTGGTTCGACAAGATAATAACGCGAACTTGGACATGTTGGACTGGGAAATTTCTGCAGACTGTGAGAATTCTGAGTAAATTAGAGACAACTTCTTGTCCTTCTGATGTCTATCAGTTGTTTTGAAATTTATTTTGAAATTCTTTTGTTATTAATGACAAACTCATATTTATCATGCAACAACAGCTGTTCTTTTCTAAACGCCATATAGTAACTCTGGTCGGGATATGACCCTCATAGACCCCCTTGCATAATGCTGTCACAAACTCAAACAGCGCCCTCACTGAGGTCAAAAGGAAGACATGTCGATGGCGACAGTGGCGTGTACATAGTGCACGCGGCACGCGTTCGTTTCATAAACTCCTTCCATACACAGCTTGATGCAGCTACAAGCCAAAACAGAATAGACCGATTGCGCGACTCGCATCACGTGACCCCTCTTGGGTATAAAATGTAAACACACACGTAATCGTTCATAGGAAAGGGTGGTACGGTACACGATGATTAATGCATTTAAGTTATTCGATCGAGGTTTTCTTCTCGAAATCTGTGAAACATATTCCAGAGTTTGTACCAGAGACCTTCAAGTGGCTGAATAAGACCAGTAAGGACAGTTCCAGCAAGTCTTGAAAATTGTAAAAGTACCGTATAAATGTGCACGATGTGTACAGCGCACGACGGAACGTTAGGCCAGACGACCGCGATCACCACACACTTTTCAACACAAAAATTTCAAAGTTTTGAAGCTGAAATCCTCCAAAGAAATTGCTTTCCAAAACTGTGTGATTCCTTTGCCTATTTGAAATTCAGCAAGGCTAGGTATTAATGCTCACTTTTCCAACGTTGTTTATCCTTTTTTACAGTGATTTAGGCCTACATTACAAACAAAATAACACACGGGTGGCTACATAAATAGTCGTCCGACGCCGGTAGTGCATGGCTAAAAAAAACTCTTTTTAGTAGAATTCTGTTAAATTATGAAACAGAGATGTGATTTAAATTAATGCCACAACATACTACTTTAAATAAAGGGGCTGATTAACTAATTTATCACTTAACAAAAGTAAAATCGACTGTTTTCGAACTCACTCTGTGTCTTTACACATATTTTGCCATTAGCGGTTTACCCAATAGGAGTCACGTGACCACATGTCAACATTGTCGCGCAATCGGTCTATTCATCATCTATTGCAACCCGTCTATTAAAATGGGTTGCAATGAAACGCAGGAGTGCCGTGTGATGTATTTACGCGTAACGCACAGTTGTGCGCTCTAAATTTGTGCAGTCAATGTCATCAAAGATGGCTGATTTTTCCCACTGTTGGCGTCACGTGCAGACCCATCAATTGTTTGACCCCAGCGACGGTGGCCTATGCATGGGGTCTGTACAATCGGCATGACATCATTTGTATAACGTCATATTTTGTTTCTTTTCAGCTGCTTTGAAAACCTTTGATTTGAACCTACTTTTATTGATTTTGAGCCATCATGTGTTGTTTTTTTTCTTCTTTTTCCTGAATGTTGACACATCATCAAGCCAAAAGTTAAAAAAAGAAAATGAATCTGTGATAAATGCGATAACTTCATTACCAGATTCCGGGCCGCATAGTTCACAGGAAGCTTGAGAACAAATTGTGCAACTAACTCTCAGTGTCTGACCATTCATTTTGGTTTTGAATGGTAGATGAGCTATGCCGGCCTGCAGTGTGAAGTAATATGGTGAATGCATCTACACAGCACACAGTCAACCCTCCTACTGTCTGACCATCCAATATCATTTACTGTGTTTTTGAGTGGTAGATAAACTATGTTAACCATTCATGTGGCGAATGCATACCGCACACACAGTAAACAGTTCTGTACACCCATTCGTGAATCACCATTATGTCCGAGGACTTCTATTGTTATTTCCATTGTTCCTGTACTGAAGCAATCTCCATTGGTTTCGTAAACAAATGGCGTCCGAGGACCCATGAAAACAAAGAACTGACTAGTGAGGACCTATTGTCCCTGTTGTAAAAATGTCATCAGAGCGTATGGTCAAACATGTACACACAGTCGTGCCACAATACACAACCTGTGTGTCTGAATGGTTACAAATGGTTGGTCAACTTGCTGGAAAATGTTGACAAAGCTCAGGGAAAAAAAATTGATTTGCAGACGAAGTTAACCAGCCAGTATACCACATCATTTTCAGACTGCGTTCCGATTTTGGTTGGAATTAGAGTGGCCATTTTGAATCAGTGGTCGTCAAGACAGTGACATCATGATAATGACAATGCAAATGCCCTCTCAGCTAATCACATATATTATCTTCCCCCCTCCTCCCTCCCCCCACTTCCCCCCCCCTCCCCCTTCCTGTCGTCATCTCCTGGGTTACCCCCTCCCAGGATCATGTTCCTCAGAGTTCACCCAGTCACAAGCTTCTCGTCCCTACCCTCTCTGAGGGTGGGACTAAGCCAGACATCGACGACCAAGGAGCGGGTCTGAGAATCCGAAGACCTGGACGGAGACTCCAACCAGGTAAGTAATACACGCTAGTAAAGACAACCAAGTTTTCCCTCATTTGAAATCAGATCGATGTAAATTATGTCCCAAAAAAAAAAAAATAAAAATAAAAAATTGGTATGCTTTCTTCCACCTTGTGTCTTGAAGGTAAGATGTAGGATTGGTCAAACTGATAGTGCAGCATTCTTACTTTGTGTGATTCAATATGTACATGCAAAAACAAACCTGTGAAAATGTGGGCTCAATCCATCGTGAAAAAAATCCCGAGTGAAAACAAAAAAAGGTGCTCACATTTTAGCAATTAAAATCAGGGTCTTCAGTCTCTATTTTTTCTCAACTTTGACAGTATTACAGACAGAAATATGTCTACGAAAGGTTGGCACTGGTATGAATTTCATAATCAGTAAGCTTCCAGACTGATACTGATAAATAATGTTTTTATTAATGAATATCAATATCGTATACTAGCAATAAGTCTATCATATCAGTGGTACTGTAGCCAATCATCACATTCCTATAGGCAGAGTTTTCGTCTCACTGAGACGAAAACTAATTTTGGATCTTATTTCATTTATTATTTAAAAACGATAACGCTTCAGGCAAGAAACATTTCAAGGACAGTTTTCTACCGTCATTATCTTTATATCATGTAAGGTATATGTAAATCTGTGAACATGTATAGTTTTTTTTTCTCTTACCAAAGTTGAGCTGGGGCCTTTAAACACAATTAATAAATGATAACAAACGTGACATTTTTCCTGCCCTCGCCAGGTTCTAGTCCAACCACTCCCAGTAGTGCACCCAGTGCGCCGCTGTTCCCCAAAACGGTCAAGTCTTCAATGGTGTCCTCGGCAACCAAAGACGTCCAAGATTGGTGGAAGGAGCAACTCCGATATGACAGTGGGTCGGAAGAAGACTGAAGATTACCCCCTTGTGATCAGTTTTATTACTCAATACGTATTCACATGTAAAGGAAATCCTGTCAGAAACTTTGTCTGGAATTCAATTTTGTGTCCACTTTGATAAGAACTGAAAACTGATGAAAATTGTTTTAAGATTGTAATGCAGAAACTAGGTGTCGGACGAGTCTACAAAACCTCGACATAAATTCTGAAGATGTTCAGCTGACATTCTGCTGACATTCTGCAGTCATTCTGCTGACTTTCTGCAGACACTTGTGTGCTATTCTTGTTGATATTACGCCTACATTCTGCCGATATCCAGACAATTGAAGGAGTTTCACAGTCGGCCGACCATTCTAATCGAGAAAGACTAGAAACTCATTCTAAAAACAACGAGTGTGTTAACCGTAAACGACCGAAAGAGATTGTAGAGAATTTTCTCTGTGTTAGTGTATCGAAGAAGATCACAATACAGATTCCTGCCTGTGTAAATATTACATTCTATACAAAATATACGCGACAGGTACTCTATGTTTAAGTTATTTATTGTCGTATATATTTAAAATAGTCTCAGTACATTTGAAAGATAATTTATTTCCTTTATTGTTTAAGTGTGACCTTGTGCAAGCAGTGGAGTATCATTGACGTAGTATTTTGTAGTATTGTGAATATCAATTTTTCTTTATATTATTTATTGATTTTTAATTGATATGTGTATGTAACATGGAATGATGTATTGTGCCGGACAAGTAAGGGCCTTGTCACACGGGGCAACAGACCGATACATTAAGCCCCGCCTACCTAAGCAACTGCCAAGTAACAGCTCATGGTGTGATTTTCTTGCCACGATCGCAGTGGTGGTTCGGTTGCGAACATACACACGTATCGGATACACACACAGACATGGTTTTCATGAATGGTATGGATTTAGTTTCGTGGCCTTTTGAGCAGTGCCTTGAGTCCAAAGAATAATGCAGACAGGAAAACTGTTAAACCACTTTTACACGACTGTACATGGACCACTGCTGTGGGATTTGCACCACAAGAAATCAAAAAATGTGAAACAAAGCAAAAGTTAGGACAGTTGTGTGTGCTGTTGTGTGTCAGAACAATGGCGGCGGCTTGTTTACTTTTCTAATTGGTTTTTCAACGTGTCAGACTTGTGTCAGACTTTTAGTGGCGTTGTCAAGGCTGTGATTGGTCAATATGTTAGTAGGCGTGGTTTAATGGATCGGTCTATTTTATCCCAGGCATCCAACTTGCACTGTACTCAACAGGATCACCACGGCAGCACCGGGAGCATGTTTCGAACAGTGGATCTCACTTTCCCTCCAAGAAAATTATGTGAAAATTGCAAAAGTCGAGGTCGATCTGCTTGAAGATTGCCTGGAACTGTGTGCGGTAGTTTGCCTCGTGTAACATAACCCTAAACATCATATTTCAACTCACCGTAACAGCTCGATCTATGTGTTTGCGAAAATCATAAATTTTGTTGTTGTGTGGTTTGCTGAACTAGTTTGTGCTTCCATTTTATGGGATGGTTTTTTAAAGTTGTATTGAAACGGATGTAATTGTTACCCAACCTTTTATTTTGATTACAGTCCGTATAACTCAAAAGGTGTGGAACGAACCTTGAAATTGGTCAACTCGATTGCAGTCAACTTCCTGAAATACAGGATATTTTCCAGAGGTTTCTTTTCTACACCTCTGGAACCATAAATAATCATTATCTTCCAGTACGCGCTAATCCTCCAATCAGATTGCACGAACAGGGGTGTGATAATAAACCATGTCGTACTCCCAGTTTTGTATTGCACTCTGCGTAAACTCACGCTCCGTATACGAACAATGGAAAATCACGTGGAAGGTGGTACCAGGTTGGCCGGAAGATAAATTAGTTACCACAGGCGCACTCGTGGAATAGGGAAAAATATGGCATGTGTGTGCCATATCATGCTGCCTCGTGGGACATGGGATGCAGAAGGGCTATATTTTTTCCGTATTCCACTCTTGCTTGTGTGGTAACTAATGCAGTTGTTCTGCAGCTTGTATTCTTATGAAGTTTATCTGTGGCGTGTCGTGGCCTAGCGTTCTGACGGCCTAGTCATCAGAGTGTGGGTTTCGAATCCGGATATGATACTTGCGTCCTTGAGCAAGGCACTTCACCATAATTGCTTCTCTTAACCCAGGTGTAGAAATGGAAACCTGAGAGGGCTGAGGCAGTATTGGATTACCCGCTTAACACTGATACAAGCAGCTTGAGGTCGTATGCTCCCCACAGAGTTGAGAAAGTTTGTGGATTGGTTCAAATATGCCTGATGAACAGGGATAATGTTGTAAAGCGCCTTGATCTAGCTACTAAGACATGTGGGCTATGTAAGAACCAAATATTATTAGGTTTGAAATTATGAGACCTTCTTAACACCTTGAAAGGGTTGACAAGGCGATGCGGCATAATCTGCAGCCAGCCATGCCAGAAACACCGGGGCAAAACCCCTTCCAGTTAACAAATAAGACCGCATTTTTCACTTACCCATCACAAACAGTTCATACTTCAACAGTATTTCAGTATTAATACAAAATTCATGTTTTTGATAGTAAATATGGACTCTATCTTGGAGTGCAAAATAACCACTTGACTGTTGAAAATTAAATTTTCATTTGTGAGAAGAAAAAACTGTGAAAAAAATATGATCGGTTGAACTGAGGTTTCCCTAATTAGTTTCCGTCCTAAATTGATTGATCCTCAAAACAATTTGAGTTTGTAAATAATTATGTTGGCCCAAATAGTTTTGGGTCTTTTTTGTTTTTTATTTACCTTGGTTGTTGGATTTGTATTTGATTGAATTGTTACAGTTGGCAACATACTTCACAAAGACAATGTGCTGTACTTTTGTGGGTTTTTTTTGAGAATAGCAATTTTATTTTATGATTTATGATGTACTTATAGGCCATGATCACCTTGCTTACAAAAAAGAGTGACCTTGTACATTTCAGGACCTTTCCAGGCATGCAAGATACTCCACTGTTTATAATTCTGAGAACACACAATCAAGAAATGTAAAATAACAGGCTCGTCAAATATTTTAGACGCGTCACCTTTCTTCATGTAAGTTGACAAGAATCATACAGTGCAATTTCAATCAAATTTTAAGGTTTGTATGTTTTCCTGCATTGAGCTGTGTGCAATTTGTGCCTGCTGGAAGTCCGGGCTCTGCGGCTCTTTTGTAAACATGTGGTGTCATAGGTCACATGGTCTACACACAAACCTTGATTACTAGCGTATCGGTACGTATACAGAACCTTTGTAATTGTGCTGCATGCAAGTCAAAATTATTTTTCTAGATGTGATGTCTTATGTATGCAGCTTGAGTTTCTTCATTTACTTGTAATTTAAGTATATAGGATCTGATTTATGTTTTGAGCCCGGCCATGGCACGCAAATAAGGCAACATCAGCATCGCATGCTTGTTCCCCGAAATTCAAAGATGAGGGGGTACTTTTTTGTGTGGAGTTCCTCCTCAAAACGGTTTAAAAATAAAGGGTATATTTTTTTAGAAATGTTAAACCCTGGTATGATGTGTGTTCACAAACATTTGTTTATCGGAATTCCTTAAGCTGGAGATTTCAGCTCGGAGTTCAGCAGGCTTCTCTTTATGTACCTTTATGTTTACCTTGCAAGCACTGGAAGTCTTTTGAGCATGGGTACACCTGTTTGTTTGTTGTTGTTTTTTACAGCGAGTGCCATGGCCAGATTTGAACTCCGAGTTTTGTTAACATTTTGATGATTTCTTAGCCTACTTGGTGGTTATTTCACTTCGCATGTCTGAGACGACTAACCAAACATGTTGTAGCCATCGGAACAGGGTTATAAGTTACAAAGACTGGCCCTCACTTAACCTACAAGAAGCCACACCATTGGTTGATGGTTGTGTCTTGCGTGTACGTGTACGCACGCACTTCAACCTTAATTATGGTTATTGGTGAAGGGGTGTATAACCCAACAAACTTGTTTAATGTCAGTTGGGAGTGTGACATGTAGCCATACGCAAATGCACACCATTTCAAGGGAAGTCGGATACAAAGATTTTGTCGTTGTTGTTGAAATCATTAAGCAAAGGTAATGCGTTAAAATGAGTTGAGAATTTCTGATGTGAATTGATGAAATGCATAAATTGTTAATGGCCTCACGTTGCGCCCCTTGGCAGAGTCATTCTCAAAGGCTACACCATTGAGGAAGGATTAAATGTGGTCATTTGTCAGTTGAAAAAAGACTCTGCTAGGGTTGAAAAAAATGTAAGACCATTAACAATTTTTGAATTAATGTGACAGGTAATTTCGGTAGGTATTAGCAGTTTGCAACGGCCAATTCCCCTTCTTTTTTTTCCCCAGCATCATTTTGACTCTCAATCCATTAACATGTATCACCTCAGGGCATGGTGTAACTCGGCTCTGTCTACACCATGCAGGAAGGTAAAATGACACTGGTATTGTGAGTAAACTAATTCAGACTGCGTATAGTCGCATGGAGTGTGTACATTATGGTTATCGCAGCACTTGTTGTGATGGCTTCATTATTACAGGGGCAGTATCCATGGTTGGTTACCCTAGAGCTTTGCTCTGAAATTCTGTAATCTTTGAAGCGAATAAAGGAACCGATGACAATTTGGAAAGAGTATTTTCCCCTATTTGAAACACTAGGATGTTCTGAACATTACTTTACATTGCTTGTATTGGCTTGTGACTACAGGAATGTACCACAGTTATGGGAAATGTTGTTGCATTGAAGTCTGTGTTAACTTACTGGTAGCTTACCTTAAATTTTCCAAACGTTTGTTGATTTAATGCTCAAGATTTGAGGTAAAAACACCTAAATAGGTTTGAAGTGACCATAATGGTTGGTAAATGCGGTAAATAAGGGCTTAATACAGGGTTTATGGGATGGTGAGGGTTTGGGTTGGTTGGGGCTGGGTTAGAGTTTAAGTTGGTTGGGGCTAGGGTTGGTTAGGGTTATTTTGGTTGGGTCTACGGCTGGATGGGGTTAAGGGGTAGGGTTTTGGGAAGGGTTGCTCACGGTTAGGGTTTATTAGGTGGTTGATCATGGTTAGAAGGGTAGACCAATAAAGGAGGGCTAGGTAGGGCTTGTTGAGTAAGGCTAGCATTTAGGTAAAGTTGTAGGATGAGGGTTATTCTACCCTCGGCGATTAAAGATCTATGAAGACACAAGTAGGGCAGAAGATAACGTCCAGCATCTTGGGTCAAACCTCACACTATCACTATCTCATCACTTCCCAGAGGAGAGAACCAAACAGCATTGTCTCCCATACAATTTGACACTGGTAGTGAACACAAAACAGATCCATAACACAAATAAATAAGTATCCACGACAACTCTCCTGTTAAATCTAGTATTTAGTATTTTTTTTTAATATCGAGTGCATTTTCATACCACAAAGACGTACTGTACATTTGGCTTCATTTATAATGAATGACACTTTTCCCAAAACCTGCTTTTTTAAAAGAGCTTGTACTAAGACTACAAAAAGAAAATAGATTTCACAAAAGAAACGGATAAATAATTACTGTAGGATAATGATAAAAAGTTAGAGATGCAAATAAAACACTAGTCACATCTTTGCAAGAAGAAAAAAAAAAAAAAACCAACTCGTACTCAAGAGACAATTAATTTTCATGTGCAGTTTTTTTTTCTTCTAAAAATGTTCCATTGAATTTTATGCAGTGCTTATATACAGCAAGTTAATACAGGTATTTCGTTTTCTTCCTGTCTTTTGAATTTGAGGCAAGTTTTTAAAAGGAATCAGTTTGAGTAAGTGTGGTGTCCCCCAGCGATACGAAGACGGTATATCTGTGGAACATGTTGGGCCTCGTCACCTTGTGTTACTTTAGCTGCAACAACAGGGCTTAGTTTGGGGGTAAAAACAGGCATGCAACTGCACCAAGGAAAGTGCAAGGCACAGCAAGACTTTGTACTGTGCTTTTTTTCAATTTTCAAAGGCACAGCCGAGAAACCCCCCAAAAAACGAGGAAATCAGCCTTTTTGATATATGGTGGACACTATAGGAGTGCACCGTTTGGTTTTGGTGTATACAGACAGATTTACCCAAACCAAATAGTGTCCTGGTAATGTGTCCACCATCTCAAAATGGCTTGTAATGTCTCCACCATTTTGAGACACATTACTAGGGCACTAATTGATTCGGGTAAATTTGTCTGTATACACCACAACCAATTTACACTCCCTATTTTTATAATGTCCGCCGTACCTCAAAAAGGCTAATGGCACTGCTTTCCAATGAATACCGCGCTTGTAGTGCCCTGTATAGTGGGTATTTCTATGGGGCCGTAGTAGGGCCATAGTTAGGGCCGTAAGCGTAGACTTCCACAGTAAACAGTGCCCTGAACTTGAGCCAAGCTGAAAAGTTGCATGTCTGTAAAAAAAAAAACAATTATCACGCTACTGTCTTTGCCAAAATTCCTGCTTCTACATGAAAATGCAATCAAGAATACTGAATCTCATTGTACACAACCGGGATCGGACTATTCTTTTCCCCACAGAGCTTCAAAAATGGCCCCTTTTTTGAGACCACGGCTTTGGACTGGGCGCCGGCTTGAACCTCCAGCCATGCCAGCCGATTATTTGAAGCACTGTACCGAAAGTGCACCTTTTCAAAATTACTGACGAAGCCACTGCCAAGCCGATGACGTGGTTTCACACAGGATCTATGTTATATTAGTTTAAATAAGGAGGGGGAAAAAAAAATAAAAATCCCCCAAACCAAGATGGCTTACTGATCTACATGTGTGAGCAAGTTCGGGTGCTGACTTTTAGTCAATTTGTGATTTAAACCACGCATACGTGATCTGTTCTTCACTCGAACGCATCTGGTCGAGCGACTAGTCAATATAATATAAGTCAATGTAGGCTTGTTGAGCAGACGATAGGATTTAGCAAGTTAGCACGTCATTTTCAAGTTCATTTTCTATGTTTATCTCCTCCTGTTTTTATCTCTACGTGCAATAATTAACTAAATATTTCACTGCAAAGACAAATTATTGTGATATTCAACCAAATCCCTCCGTTATCGTTGAACTACTCATTAATTGTGACGTAGCACACGAATTGCCTAGAGGAACAGTGCTCCGGGGCTAGCTAGTCAAACCAGTTGGACTAGCTAGTCAAACCATGTAGCGTTCGGCTGACATCTAGATCGACTATGGTTAAGTCTAGTCGACTCTTGTCACCCACCCGAACTTGCTCTATGTTTACAAACACTGACCGCCAATTTGTATGGACAGCCTCGCCGTATCAAAACTGGGATGGCACAAATTTACCCTTTTCAAGTAACACTTTAAACAAAAAATAATAATTTATTAATGAAGAGTTCACATACTTTTTTGTTTTGGGTAGCACAATATTGTGTCAGTGATATGGATAATTTGATAGCATCATTGAATTGAATGATAAATTGTATTTTTTTGCCAACTTTTTTTGCCGTACTTTTGCCACCCACTAGTCGGCAAAACTTGGCGGCTGTGACGTCGCAAAAGAAAGGTCTACAGACAGGTGCAGTGACCTCACTCTGGAGACTGTAATTTCTCCTCTATGGGGTCTCGAGTATTCTTCCTGAATCCTTCAAGATTAAGGAGGATTTTGGAGGATTGAGGCAGGGTTTGACACTCGTGAAAGCAATGAGGATCCTACACACTTCATGAAATTTGTTCTAATTTGAAGTAAATCTTTTGCATACTCCTCCCAGATTGTTTGGAGGATTGCGGCAGTAGGCATCCTACTTTAAAGTCATATCGGTTTCTTTCTTTTTTTTGGGGGGGGGGAGGGGACTTGGACGCTTTCCTACAGGGAGTAGCTTCATTTAGGTGTGTTAGGGCCCAGGGGTGTTAAACCGTTTCAAAATCAGCATCAGAAAAATGTTCAACTTGCTTCCAATTTCAAAACCACATCAATGAAAAAAATGTAAAAACCCCTTATGGCTACAGCTCTGGAGCCTCTGGCTTCATAAGCCATTATGAAGCCATGTGTTCTTTCAACACACTGCATTAAACGGATGTAACACAGCCAAAGCCTAAGCCACAGGTTAAAAAAAAAAAAGAAGCTGAACGGATTCAAGACCGCCCATAAACCCCAAGAAAATTCTGAGTCTTACACTGTCTTGACAGCTAGCTACATTACTCAACTGAAACTTTGCTATGGACGTTTGGATAGCATTTGGATGCCAACTTGTGAACGCCTGGGGTGGGGGGGGGGGGGGACGGGGGGGTGCAGCAAACAGGTTTTGCGTCTAGAATTGGTGGTATAATATACAACAGACAAAGGCTATTTTACAAGCACACAAAATTATTAAATAATAAACGGAGTTACTGGCTTACGTGGTGCCCCTCTGCGACAGACTGTTCTACATCATATATTTGCTGCGACTGGATCGGTGTGTTGTTTTTTGAATTTGCCGTTATCTGATTGGTCTGTTATTTGCTGCATTTTGATTGTCCTGCTATTCTATGCACCTTGATTGGGGCATAATGCCAATTTGATTGGTGCAGAATAATAAACCAATTATTAAGTGCCCTTTCATTGGGCAATTCAAATTCCTTCAAAAGAATAAAAAAAAAAAAAACACTTTCAAATTTTGATGCAAGGTATAGAGTTATTACGAATGCACTCACCCCCCCCCCCCTCCCCCCAAAAAAACAAAAAAAAACACAGATGTACAACTCCTTTGTACATTTTCACCCAAGCATTGTAAACATCTGGAGGGAGGGACACCAAGTTAGTTTAAAATATTAAAAAGTACACAATAAGCTTAATTAAAAAAAATCTATAGCTATAACAAATGTCAACAGACATAAATATGCATGTGGTTACTCATACTTTACAAAAGTCTTTCCAAAAAAATGTATACCTTGTTTACAAATTAGTTGCCCCAATATCGGGACGAATATGTTTGGCCAGAGACGAAACAAAACCGAAAAAACGAGTCACATTTACACGTACATGTATGTCCAATCAATGTAGCTGTATATAAAATTCCATATTTCACAACAAAAGAAAAACGAGGACAAATAAATTGCCCTCGCTCTATTTAAACAGACAAACAGAATTGACTGAAAACAACATATAATACACAATCGTAATCTGCTAGCTAAGTTGATATACAGTTCTAAGTTTCTACAACTAAGAAAGACAAATAATGGATTGGTCTGCTTTTTTTTTTTTTTGCTGTTTTTTTTTTTTTTTACTGGTTGTTTTAACATAAGTAATGCTCTTGTACTACGGCGGGTAGGTGACGGGATTGTTGTGCCTTTGATGATGCAACCATGGAATTTGGCACACAGAGTACGTCATGAGAAAGACATTTGGCTATTGGGCGATCGCAGATTTGTCCTTTGAAAAAAAAAAAACTATATGTAGAATAACCAGCAATGGCAGCTAATTTTGACGTTATTTTTTTCAATCGCTTATTATTCTACCTGTATTTTTTCAAAGGACAAATAAGCCCTATAGCCAAATATCTTTCTCATGACATTACTCTGTGAGCCAAATTCCATGCTTGTATCATCAAAGGCACAATTCCGCCAAATATTTTCCCAATCTGGGCCCCCCCCCCCTGTTGCCTCTGTGATGTCAACGGTCAACCCTCCCCCCACCAACCCTCCTTATAAGACTAGTCCTTTTCAAAAACTATTATAGAAAAGCCAAAACTGAAACAAGCCTGATATGAAAGTGGACAAAATACCTGGCATAATCACTAAAAAAAAAAAATGTGACCTTCGTATTTGACGAAAATTTGGACAGGTTGGATTCTGTCACTGCAAATGCAATCTAGTGGGCGAGAACGCACTTACTCTTCCCTGAAAAAATGCAAATATGCGTTAAAAACACAACACGCACAGTACATGTCATCATTTGAAATATAACTACTTCAAAACCTTTTTTTGTAACGTGTGTAATCGGGTTATCACAGCTTGTTTTCACGACTGTCTGTCCCAAACTACAGGATCGAAGTGGATGCACTTTTCCCACAAAGCTTTTGTGTACTACCCCCCCTTAAGTTTGAATGAATACAATCAGGCTGTTTACTTTTTTCGAGCTGTCTACTTGTTCATTTTTTCCCCCAGCTGTAAAGCGAGAAATGTTTTAGTGCCCGAGGCTTTTCCTACCCTTTGTGTGACAAACAGTGTTTCGGGGCCATATTGCGTGCCCCCAGTCACACTACATCTAGCAGAACCACATCTCTCATGGATTTATCTTTTGTGACTCGTCTGGCGGCTTGCACAGAAACATCCCCCTTTTCTAGTGTATGCATCGCTACGTGTTGCTTTGTTCCCGCTTTGGATTCTTAGTAAATCAGCGCCGACAAAATAGAGTGCAGAACAACTGATGGCAAACATCGATATACAAAATCTTTGTCAAAGATGTTCAAACCCCCTGTGAATCTCATCACAAATGAAGAGGGGGGGGGGGGAATAAATAAAAATCTGCCACAAAAGACCAACATTAGTTTATATAATTTCAGTTCTTTCAGGAATCCATGTTGAGATATCCTACTCTATGAACGGAGTATGCCAGATTTTTACAACCAGGTTTGACACATACATTTTTCGTATTATTATTTTTTTTTTCTTTTTTTTTTCTATGAACAATATTATGACCCTTTCTATATCTATACACAACATTCACTGTTTTAAAAAAATATGTTACATTTTCGATTTTTGTTTGTTTGTTTACTTTACATGTCAATGTTCATGAACTGAATACAAGAATTTTAATAGAATATCTGACATGAAATCTCATCCACACATTCATGTAGAATAAAACATTTACACAATCACCAAAACAAAAAAAACAAAAAAAATATCTATACATGTCCATTTAAATGTTGAAGTCAATTCATTAAATTCATATCCTACATTATTCCCCCAGTTTCCTTTACGCTTTTCCATCATTATTCCCATGTTATCCCATACAACTTTTCCATCAATATTCCAATAACTTCCTTCGACCTTCAACTTGTTTTACAAGATTGATTCCCAAGGTTGCCATATACATTTCCCTTGTAACTTTAGTTTTCCATTGGACTTCCCAAAGATTTGTCCAATACGGGCAGGATTTCCCATACGATTCCCAAACCATTTCCAATATTCCTTTACACTTCCCACATGTTTTCCCATACATCTGTGATGGCAATGTGAAGGATGAAGTCAATGCAGTTGCTACACAATACTGTTAATAAATCTGATCAAGTGCCAGAAATCACCAGAATGTGTGAGAGAATTCGTAACAGCGATGGACCCTGCCCGTAGAAAGAAATGCTTCAACAAATTTGTCGAAAGAGAACAGACGAAACATTTCCATCAAAGTGAGCCCCAAATTACCCGAATGTGTGGGTGAGTCTAACAAGAACAACAGTTTCTGACCCCGGAAAAAAATAAAAATGACAATACTGTTTTAAGAAATATAACAAACCGTGGCTTTACAAAACCCCCAAAATTCACATTTTCATCAATGTTCCCAAAAACCACTTAAAATTTAAAAATCATGATTACACACAACTACTTAAGATGTGGTGTGGGTGAAAAACATCAAGGTTCTTCTAACCGTAAGCAGCAGAAACCAGTGCGTGCGGAACGCTGATAACTTTAAAAGATGCGGGCTCATCGCCATTACCCGATGGCCGTTTTCGTGGCATCAGAGATCGTGTCCATGTACACACGTGAGAGATACCCGACGGCTATTTTTTCCTGACGAGCCAGTATCTTCAAGTTGGGTTATTTCATGAGTTTGCGAGAAATCTTTGCACGGTAGCTTGACTGAGCTGTGTGATCGATCAAGTTGACTTGTAGCCAGTTGACCAGGCAAGGTTGACCTACATGAAGCCATTTAACAGGGCAATTAGCCAGTTAACCAGGCAAGGTTGACTTAGCCAGTTTACCAGGTAAGGTTGACTTAGCCATTTGACCAGGTAAGGTTGACTTAGCCAGTTGACCAGGCAAGGTTGACTTAGCCAGCTGACCAGACAAGGTTGACTTAGCCATTTGACCAGGCAAGGTTGACTTTGCCAGCTGACCAGGCAAGGTTGACTTAGCCAGATGACCAGGCAAGGTTGACTTAGCCAGTTGACCAGGCAAGGTTGACTTAGCCAGATGACCAGGCAAGGCTGACTTAGCCAGTTGACCAGACAAGGTTGACTTAGCCAGCTGACCAGGCAAGGTTGACTTAGCCAGATGACCAGGCAAGGCTGACTTAGCCAGTTGACCAGGCAAGGTTGACTTAGCCATTTGACCAGGCAAGGTTGACTTAGCCATTTGACCAGGCAAGGTTGACTTAGCCAGCTGACCAGGCAAGGTTGACTTAGCCATTTGACCAGGCAAGGTTGACTTAGCCAGCTGACCAGGCAAGGTTGACTTAGCCAGTTGACCAGGCAAGGTTGACTTAGCCAGTTGACCACACTAGGTTGACTTAGCCATTTGACCAGGCAAGGTTGACTTAGCCAGCTGACCAGGCAAGGTTGACTTAGCCATTTGACCAGGCAAGGTTGACTTAGCCAGCTGACCAGGCAAGGTTGACTTACCCAAACCCGGACACTTTTTTTTTTGCGGTGGATTGTATGTGGGTGCCAACAGGTGGTCCAGCTTCAGTTATCCTAGTCCAATCAAAAATATCTGGCGTATACACCGTCTGCTCAGAATGAAACACCAGTCGCTCAGCTTGAAAGGAGGGTACAGATAGTGAGGACAGTGGTTGTCCCGCGGCGACCACAATGCATCTGACCAATTTGACTGATGATTAAACAGACATGTTACAAACAATTGGAGTAGAACTCACCCTAAGAGACTTGAGCTAATGCTTTCATGCTTGTATGACATGTGATACATTTGGTGCTGAAACCGGCAGCGGAAAATACGGCATTCTGGAGTCAACAATGTGACTCGCCGACTGGAACGCCGGGGAGTTGGTTAACGACGGCCCCTCTCCTGATGAAAAAACCGCCTGGGCACCCCTATTCATGTACCCTAAGGAGGTGGGAACGGGAATATGCAGGTTTATTGGATGACTGCTCGTCGAGGGACTGGTCGCGGTGTGGATTGGGAAACCATGGGGCAGGGAGTTGGACTTGGCCTCGGTGGTCTGGCTCTGGATTCCGCTACGAGGCGGCAGAGCCAAGGACTGCAACACAGAGTCAGGTGGTGGAAGATGCATCAGCATCGGGACGAGCGGCCCAGAGGCCTCCGCTAATGAGTAGTCATTAATGTTAATTCCCTCTGGGTGCATATTCATGGAGGGGGCAGGGTTTGAGTTGGCCTTCTTCTTGCTCTTCTTGTGTTTCTTGTGATGGGTTAGATTGACGACGGCCGAGGGGTTGGCGTGCTTGCCTGTGTCAACAATGGGCAGGTTGGTCAGTCCATTGTTGGCGAGTTGCGGATGCTTATCCATATGTTTCAACAGGTACACCTCCAGGCTGTATGACTTGCCGCACACGCCGCAGGAGTAACGCTTCTCCCGCCGGGTGTTCTCATGCGACAGCACATGATTCTGCAGCTTTTCCAGCTCGTCGTACGCCCGGTAGCAGTCCCGACACTTGTAGGGCTTATCCTTGTTATGGCGACGCCAGTGCTGCTGGAGATTGGACAGCTGGCTGAAGGCCTTGTCGCAACCAGCATCAAAGCACTTGTACGGCTTCATGCCAGTGTGGATGCGGGTGTGCTGCTGCAGGTGGGAGAGCTGCTTAAAGGACTTCTCACAGTAGGTGCAGTGGTAGGGCTTGACGTTGGTGTGCACCCGTGAATGCTGGCTCAGATAGGAGGTGGTAGCAAATCCCTTCCCGCAGTCTTCACACTTGTAAGGCTTACCTTCTGTGTGTGAGCGAGCGTGAAGCAGCACGTCCGACTTGCTGTAGTACACCTGGGGACAGATCTTGCAATGGTACTCCTGCCCTCCTTGCTCCGCCTGCAGAAAAGAGCGAGGACTCGACACTTTCTCCCCCTTCCGGCCGTCCTTACCTCGTGGTGACGTGTTACGGGTATGGCTCGGTAGTCCGTTACTTCCGCTTGGTTCCCGGCTGGTACCCTGACTCATGATAGGTGTGGGCTGTGTGGGCGCCCTCGTGTACATGACGTTGGATTGCTGATGGCTCGTTGAGGGGGCCATTGTTACACAGCCAGCTATTTCATGAGCGACGTGGCTTGCTATGGATGCGAATCTAGTATGGCACTTGTTGCACTCATAACCTAACAAGAGAGGAACAAATACATACATATTAACATGATTAATAAGAACAAAAAAGGATCATTTTCACCTTGAATCTTGGTTGGAACTTAGTTGCCAATTTATTCCTCCAACTCTTGGTGCCTTTTTGGAATACATGTAAGTTGATGCACCATTTGAAACCATTCACTATTGCGGTTTTGAATAGTACATTGTAGGTAAGCTACTACAAAGCCTCGTGAGAATCATTTCAAACGGTAGTACAGGGCTCGATTTCACAAAGAGTTAAGATTGATCTTCACAGCGAATCACGCTTAATTGCTAAGCAAAGTGTGATGTCACAATACAAATCACTATGGTAATACTGACAACCCATCTTAAGATGAATCTTAGTGCTTTGTGAAATCGACCCCAGCTGAGTTGAATCAATGCCACACACACACACACACAGATCCTTGTAATTTTATTGGTGGAACACACGTCTTGTGTCATCCATTATTTTGGCATGTATTTATTACCCTGACGCTTCAAACTTTATTATCGGATAGGCCTGTACAATATCAATACTTATTGGACTTTTGCGGTCGTTGAATCCATTTTATCCATGGCGTTTCCAAATCACCATTCCCCGCCAGTTTGTCCAAACGCCAGTTTGCCCCATTATGCTACGAATGGTTTGAATGTTACATGTGGTACAGATTGATATCAAATGTTAATACCATGTGTGTACAAAAGCAATGGGGAAACGAGAGAGTTGGAATTTTGAATGGTCTAGCTGTAGGAGGGTTAAATAAGTCAATTGGAGACTATGATGTCTCTACTTCTTCCTATAATGATAGAACATTGTGAAAATATGTATCTTTGAGTGAAACTGTGAGGCATTCTGGACCCAAATTTTTGCAAGTGTGATCGAAGCACGCTGAATTGGTAGCAGGTCCTTGAAATGTTTTTATCTAATGTTTACGCTTGGTTTGAAAAGCTCTACTGTGCAATCTGATGCATTTAAAATGGTTTCATGTTAGGATTTTTTATGAATTTGATATTAAAATTTAAAAAGGAATAAACCAAACTAAAATGAAGGGCCATTTCATAAAGATAGCTTCTGCTTTAACATCGTTTCTATTTCACAACTTCAGCAAATCAAATGGCTATCTAACTTGCCAGCGATTCTTGTCAGCAGAGGAATGATGCATCAATGCAAACCTTGTCTCCCATGACATGACCTTGCCTCCTTTGGACAAACTGGCGGGGAATGGTGATTTGGAAACGCCATGGATAAAATGGATTCAACGACCGCAAAAGTCCAATAAGTATTGATATTGTACAGGCCTATCCGATAATAAAGTTTGAAGCGTCAGGGTAATAAATACATGCCAAAATAATGGATGACACAAGACGTGTGTTCCACCAATAAAATTACAAGGATCTGTGTGTGCGTGTGTGTGGTATATAATCTAAAATAGTGGTAAACCGACAGGAGCCAAAAACCAGTGAGGATAAATCTTAACCAAAGAACAAAGAAAATAAGAGTGGTAGGTAAATTAGTCTTTTGTACCTGTTGCTGTAGTTGGGGGTTTTCCTGAAGCTCCAGGTTGCCTGGAGTGGGGGTCCATTCCTGGCACCTATCAGAGTAAAAAAAGAGGTATATAAATAATTATTTATTATTATATATTTCTGGTAAAGAAACCAAGGATGCCTCGTAAGTGAACTTAATTACTGTAGCTCTCAAGCCTGAGGAAACCTTTAGATAAGGGTGCTTGCTACGTGAACCAGAAACACCGGGGTAATTCCCCTACTCTTCCACAATAAGTGTTCTGGGTTCTTTTACGTGCACTACCCATCCATACAGCTTAATGTCCCATCCGAAGGACAAAGCAATTATGGTACAGTATCTTGCTCAAGGACACAAGTGCCGCGACCGGGATTCGAACCCACACTCTGCTGCCAACTACACCAGAACTCGAGTCCGGTGATCTAGACCGCTCAGCCACGACACTCTACAAAATGCAAAGTGTATTGAACATGCTGACCCAAACTGTTCAGGTGAATCGGCCCCAGAGCAGTCCCAAAACCATCGACCTACTCATGTTTGGATGCTACAGAACACTGAAAGTAGGGAGGTGGTCTGCTTCACGTTGGAATGGGAAGAGGATAACGCTGATCAGCAGCAGAGTGAACTGAAAGTACCAACATCTTGTGATTAGAAGCCATTTCAGGTCCCCAAAACTCATGTACACACGCAGGGCATGCTGGGTGCCAGACTAGACTGCACACTGGGTGGTGCTACGTTTGGAAAAAAAATGGCATCCAGCAACTGCGTGACCAAAGAATACTTGTCCCTCAATGTTACAACTCTCTCAATACATACATGTAGCTCTGATCAGAAGTAACTATGTATTTAACAGGGGTCATACGTGTACCAATCATTCTTTTTATTTATTTTTATTAAATTTTTTAAAAGCTAATTCAGGGATGCTGTTTTAAAAATATAAATAAGGTCGGAAACTTAATGGGAGTGAGCGCCGAGTCTGCAATCTAAATGATACTCACTGGGTTCTAATCATCAAAGCATTTTGAGTTTTAGCAATTGCACCCTCCCCCCACCAAAAAAATAAATAAATAAATAAAATAAATAAATAAACAAATTTAACAAAAATGAAACAAAGGAAAAATTACAGTCTTACATTAACCCTCCTACACTTTCAAATAAGTTGATGCACCATTTGAAACCATTCACTGTTGCGGTTTTGAATGGTGAGATAACTGTGTACAGTGTTTGATTCCCCAAATGGTTTGGAATGGTAGGTAAGCTGATACAAAGCCTTGTGAGGATCGTTCCAAATGGTAGTACAGCTGTGCTGAATCAATGGACCCTCTATGCTATGAATGTTTTTTGAATGGTAGTACAGCTTGATATCAACACTGTTCAAATGATAATACCATGTGTGTACAATAGCCATGGGAAAACGTGAGAGTTGGAATTTTGAAAGGTTTTGAATGGTCTAGCAGTGGGAAGGTTAAAACGGTGATTGCTCAAAGGCATAGTGGAAATGCTGTGATGGAGAGGAAATAGTTTTTTTTTTCAGGCTTCTGAAATCTTATCAGGGCTACTAAAAAATCTTGGTTCCTAGCACTACCACGAAAAATCGAAATAATTTTGACCCGTGTTTGAGCTGCGGACATTCAAGGGGCCTACGCAAGTGTGACGAGAAAAACCGAATTGTAAAAGGGGCTTCAGCAAATCAAAGGTAGCATTACCCATAGGTGTACGAGCCAGGGGGACAGTTGCCACCCCAAATTCAGGCAAAACGGTGGAGAAAATTCAGACAAAGCAAGAAGAAAAAAAAACACCTTTCTCTTAGAAATTGATACTCGTGTTATTATCAGTGTCAAGTTTTGGGCAAATCGACCCCTCTGCCCCGCTAAACCGAAGAGTCCCCCCCCCCCCCCAAACGCCTGATGGCATTACCTGTAACTGTTCCACTTCGGCCTGCCAGAATGTTACATGACTGGTGGGCGGTGAGAATGGCGGACGCGGTAAACTCATCTTAACACAGTGCAATCCAGTTCATGTGAAATGTTGCTCAGCGTGTTTGAGAGCAGTTAACGTCTGGTCTCACAGGCCCTACCCTCCTCTTTAGGGGGGGTGGGGATGGGGAGAGAGAGAGAGTAGTTTACAGTTTCTGGCTCATGGCCGATCTCTGAGAGATGTATTTCCTTGAATACACTTGTGCTGGCGTAACCGTCAAAACAACACTGATCTGCCAGGTAGATGCTTCACCACGCGAAGGGAAAGCCTGAAAGTTACAACAAAAATGGACCATTACATGTCTATTTTCCCCCGTTATGCAATACACAAAATACATCAATATCAAAGAACACATTTTTAAAAAGATGCTGCATCCCATTTTTTTGTCACTTCTTACAGAGTAGAATTAAAAATAATAATAATAATAAAATGCGTACTGAAATTGGCAACTCTTGTCAGGCTTGATATTTCATTCTGGCATTATATTAGTCCAGGCCGTCTTTGCCTTGGATTTTTATTTTTTATTTTTTTTTTATTTTTATGCAAGTCGCCAGACACACAAGACCAGTAAGCCACTCGAGGTGTGGGCTACAAATCAACTGTTTTCCCAGGGGGCCGTCGCCACCGACTCCTGGGGCTGAAACAGAGTTACCCCCTTTACAGTTCGAAAGGATGTAGGCTTGGGTATCATCCATCAGATTGCCTGGCTGGTAGAGCAGAAGGCTCTACCTCCCCAACTCTTTTACGAAGCAATTATGGTTAAGTGCCTTGCTCAAGGCCACAAGTGTCATGACCGGGACTCGAACCCACACTCCGATGACTCAGCCACCAGAGCTTGAGTCCGACGCACTAACCACTCGGCCACGACACGCCGAGAGATAAAGAATTACAAAATTGTAGGCCTCAATGGTACCTTTATGAGGAGAGTTTCTTCTAGAACAAGGGATGAGACTGTATGAAAATGAAAAAATCCAAAAAAATTGGACCAAACTCCCTCTTGGCGTACAGATAAAGAATTGCAAAATGTTAATATTTTAGAGGTTTACAGACTCTCTACATCATTTTAAACAGATCTGAAGGTTTGGTCACAATATGAGCAGAGTCTTTCATCTCTAGGATGGCAATTTTGCCTCTTTCAAGAAAATCTGAAGGTGCGGGGAGATCAGTGAAAAAATCCTGATCAATCACATGCCTGTGGAATATTTCAAGGGGCACCAAGGCAGAATGACAAGGGGCATAGAGGCAATAGACCTTTATCATGGTGCGGCCATCTTGATTTTCTCCCATTCAAACCAATGTAACCAAACCGAGGCTGGAAGGGCAAATAGTCTGGTTCCTTTTTGTACAATGGATATTAGCATATATTACTGTTATTGGATACAGGGAACATGACCAAGATGGTTGCAGCATGATAAAGGTCTATTGCCTCCAGTGCCTCTGTGAAAGTATCAGACCTATTTTAACACGATACTTTTTTTTTCTCCAAATTTGATTAGTTTTAATAAATGTTGAATGAGGTCCCTACACGGTAATAGCTAGTATAGATCCAAACGATCTCAGTCACTCAGCAATATAAACATTCTAAATACATCCAGGGCTCACGCTTAGCACTAGCCTGGCGTACATTGTCTAGTAAAAACTGTTATGGGCTAGTAAACACCACTTCTCAACTTGCCCTGTGGGCTACTAAAAACTGTGCAACCTACTTGTTTATAATGCTCATACTTCTTCCTTTTCAGATGTGAATAATACACTTTAGAAATGTGTTAATTCAGTTTTGAGTGTGTGAATGTAACTTCATTTGACCGCTATAAACTGGTTGTGATCGCTACCATTAGTATCAGTAAGATACATTTATGACAATGTATGTTTAAAATTTGGGCAACAAAACTTCCTGGGGGGCAAGTAAAATGCACAGTTTACTAGCCCCTTGGGCTACTTTACAAAAAGCTTAAACGCACGGCCTGACATCAATATCAAAGAACATATTTTAAAAAGATGCTGAATCCCATTTTTTCTCTTTTTTTTAGCTCATACAAACAAAGATGGTCATCTTCCACATGTATCTACCTTGGTAAGGGTGTGTTTGTAGGTCATAATGAGTGACAAGGTGGCTGTCAAACACAATGAAATACAATGTCATGAATGTAGGCTGACAGCATTATGCAAAATGTTGTTCAACCCTCCTACAGTCAGTGCACTTTGTTCAAAAACCCATTCATTCCACGGGATTCCACAGTTGTGTACTGCTTGTAGAACACAATACAATTCCACCCTATACCACACGAAATTGTTGAGTTTTGATCAGCTTCCACAAAGTACAACTATGGAATTTTGAAGAACATAGAAATCACATACATGTACATGTACATGTAGTCCCATGGCATCTGGAAAACAAGACACTGTGTGAGCATAGCAGGTCAGTTCCACATAATCCTGCAGTAACTGTTCAGTGTGGGACTTTGTTTATTTCACTGTGGAACTTTGTGGTACTTGTGCACTACTCTTCAGAAGAACATGCAAAAGTTTGTGGAAAGCATGCAAATGCACCATGGATGTAAGGGGTAGGCATGTTTGTAGAAGTTTGTGGAACACACGCATAGGAGGGTAATGTCAAGTGCTGTCATCAGTAGGCCAGTACAATGACTGAAATGTTACTTGTACATCGGAAAAGATTACGAACCTAACCGCTAGATTTTTACTCGTTATCACCACAAAAAAAAGGGTAGATCTTCCTTAAATCACTCAGGCTGAATGAGGTTACTTTTCTGGTCATAACGAGTGAAAAGTGGCAGTTGGATAGTTTAAATTATCACATGCGCTCTCATGGAATATGAAAAAACCATGGCGCTTCTGCGTCACATACCCAACTCGGCCTTCGGCCTCATGGGATATGGGATGCAGACAAGGTATATTTTTCCGTATTCCACGAGCGCACAGCCAACTGAAAGAAATACAATTTTACAATGAGCTGAGTAGTTCAACGCGCAAATATTAAAACTTTTTTGCTTTGTCCGTGTATGGAGCGTGACGCATGATACTCACAATATGCAGAGTGCAATATAGGTAGGCCTGGCCTACACGATGTCTTTCTCGTTTGCAAGTCAAGAACTGCAACTGTCTTATTTAAATGCAAATTCGACAAGGTCAACTCAATGCATCATTTCTGACCAAATAAAACACACAATTTCATCCCAAAAACCATGCCAATATGACATGAACTACTTTTCTATGCAACACAATATTCTCGGAATTAATGTTTTTATGACACCAGCCCGTCAGAACTAGAAACATGGCCGTCCGTTAATCATGGCGTCCAACGCGATTAACACCTACATGTACATCGTATACATATACACCAAACACAGCCAATTGACTTTATGCATGTACAACATGGAAGTCATCCCAAGGTAAAATTTCTCATAAAATTGATTTTTATACAGGCATTACCGGCAATAAATATCGTTAATAAGCCTGTCCACATCTGATATATACAACAATATGAATTCAGTTGATAGATGCCTGCATTAAAAAGGGTTATTTTGGTGTAAATTACCGTGTATTTTTCTTGGTCTTTTGTGAAGACTCACCCGATTTGTTCACTGTCATGGCCGGCTAGCTCTCAGTTTGGCGTTAGAGCGCCCTCACTTGAGTTACCGAGGTCATTATTCAACTGCAGGTCCGAATTCAGTACAGTTAAGTGCATCGGTGCCATAAATAAGATTCAATGAGACAGAGAAAAAAAACATATCCAGTAAAAGACATAGAACTATAAGTCCATGGTGAAAAAAACACTTCGAGACGCAGGCACTGTCCTGAAATGTTTTCTAAAACTGAATACGATAATTAACCCTACCAGGACCTGACTTTTTTTCGGAATGGCGGTTACCGGGGAGGGGGGATGCACACGGTGCCCCCCCCCCCCAACTCCGTATTTTCCAAAGATCTTGAGTTATTTTTTTTTAAACTTGCCACAAATATTCATTTAACAAGTTCTATATGATGACGTACACAAAAATCAACAAACTGCCATTAAAGGACATTTTTCGATTTTTTGGTTGCCCATTTTTTTTTTGAAAAATTTTATATCCCCCCCGTTTTCGTGTTTCTGGTCCAAATGCTATACTACGTAAAACTTGTTAATTTTGACATAATCTATAATATGGCATTATATTTGTTTTACTGTGGTCACCGTTGGGGCGCTTTAATTTATTGTTGGTTTATCCAATTCTGGAGAAAAAAATTGTATTTTTTCGTTTTTTTCCACTTAAAATCGGTATTGCCGTCAGCTTTTGGGGACAAGGGTACAATAATAAGGCATGTTTGACAACTCTATTGTAATTTTTTTTGTCCTGAAAATTTTGAAATTAGCATGTTAAAAATACTCCATTGATAAACAACTTTATAGTTTGACCCCCTAAATACCTGCTTAAAACACAAAATCTAAGATGGCCGCCGGAAATGGCAGCCATTTTGAAATTCCGCAATGCATTAACTACTACCACGTGACACGTAACTATCCCTTTTGTGGGATAAACAAACAAAAAGGTGGACACATTGTAGAAAAAGACACCCCCCGCCAAAAAGAAAATCACAAAACAGGTTAAAAACGTTTGACCAAAGGTCAAACAAACGGTTGCCATGGTAAATGCTGACCCCTGATAACGACCAATTTTTGTACAATATGACCGTAGGTAAATATAGCATCAAAAAGTTACGGGGAAAATATGGTTGGGGAGCATTGTTTCCCGCCCCTCCCCCCCCCCCCTCCCCCCCCCCCCCACCAACACCTGTCTTGATAGGGATCCATCTATCCATGAGCAAAGAGAGTAGGCTAAGGTTTGGGGAAGAGTCCTTGACGGAAACAGCACCAGGCAATAGGGTCCCTGCCCAACAAACATAACCAACTTGTCCGAACGATCCAAATTATGACAGGTGCCACTTTATTCATCGTTCTTGCTGATTTCATCTTTAAACTATTACGTCGTCGTCGTCTGTTGCGTGTCTCCAGCCAGCTCTGTCGCTCGCCTCTTATTTTCAGTTCTAACGGCTTGAAGGCTGAGCTGGACAGGTGATAAATTGATACAAACATTGACTATACTGTTTAAAACTGCAGGAGATCAATTATAACCAGATAAAAGTCGGTTCAAAACAGATAAAAACTGATAAAACAGAACCGTTAGTTATTCGTCACTCCCACAACCGATTACAGTAACCTTTATTTATTTGTGACCCCATACCATCGCCAGGCAGACGTTTGGAATGTTTTTCTTGCTGTCTGTATTCTTACCTGTAGAACTTTAGGTCGATTGCTTATTTTAACCCGTCTTCGTCAAAGACATAAAACAAATTGGTACTAAAGGATGTTTACCGTGGCTGCAGACTGTTACTTAATTTAATGCTATTTAATCTAGTTTTTTTTTTCAGAATTGCAAATTTGTTTTGGAGTGATTTATAGGCGATGTAAATTATATAAACTACGGGGAACGAGGTCAGTCGTCACAACGCATGGGCACGAGTGTTGTGCTTTTTAAAAATAATGCGTGTACTCGTCATAACATTTTTAAGATTTAAATTTTTGCTCTAAAACATTGATCTCATTGCGCATAGAGCTATGAGACGGTCGTTGTTGTCGTATGTTGCGCACTCGTTATTCTAGGTAAACATGGCGCGTCTGATCTTGTCTCCAGCCAGCTCTGTCGTTCGCCTCTTATTTTCAGTTCTAACGGCTTCAAGACTGAGCTGGACAGGTGACAAATTGATACAGACATAGACTGTACTGTTTAAAACTGCAGATCATTTAAAATCAGATCAGTTCAAAACAGATAAAAAATGATAAAAACATAACGAGTTAAAAAAAAAAGCAATGTGAGGTACTAAGTGATCAATGTTCAAAAACTAAACACAACACAAGGCTGACAATTATTAAGCACGCGTGTGTACGAACGCGTTTAGAAATCACTTCTACGCGCCAAAAACCTCAACATAGAGAGCTGACAGCTAGCCTACCTTCATGGCATTGTTTATTTATGTAAATCATTATCAACAAAAATGTGATCGCAGAAACAGCTTCAAAATCCGAGGGGAAAAACATTAGGTGCGACTCAAGTTTCAAAGTTGCTGTTCGCAGATCCGTAGACTGACCAAAGCGAACTTGATACGGACTGCAAGACACTGAACACCCACTAGGCCGATTGTGAGCCTGCATGCTTCGAGTACTGCCCAGAAAGTTTACTTATCCAGATCGACCGAAGGTCTAACGTCTTGCCGATTCAAGTTGTATCCAAAGTCTCCTGTATATTCCCCTGTATTCCAGCCACTGGGAATTATAGCCAGCTGAGGCCATCGGGAACCTGGACTTCAGGCAGTATGTTCGTCTCAGTGTGGTTAGGGGGTAAGTTGTTATTTTTAGCAGCCAAAGCTGGAAGCAGCCTTTTGCGATTTTGTTTACGCAAGCTGGTAACTCACGCAATGTTGGTTATGACTGCATTCTATGTGTTTGCCGAAAAGTAGTGATAGGTCATAATCATCATCATCAAAATTTTCGCCCTCCTCCAAATTTCCGTTCTCTTCTGTCACTTGTCATTCTGCTCCATGTTGCTGTGTTCATCATGTGGTGATTTCATTCTCTCCATCTCCTTTTTCTGTCTTCCTCTCGTCTTCTCCTGCCTGTCCTTGGTTGCCATTCTGTGAGTCTCTGTGTCCATCTGTCGTCTTGCCTTCTCGCTGAGTGCCCTGCCCATCTCCATCTCATTTTCACTGATCTTGTCTATGATATCTTTGTTTCACTTGGGGGGAAGGCACGGGTTGGCATTGTTTTTCAGTGGGGCTTAGATGCATTACATGTATCTACATTTTTTTATGGGGGCACTTGGGGGCACTGAAAATGTGTGGGGGCATGTGCCCCCAGGCTTCCCCCTTGGCTACGACGCTGATCTTTGACCTTAACTCACCTGCCCCATACTGGAGGATAATAATTGTTTTTAAATGTAGCCTTTGAGAAAGACTCTGCTATAGGGTCGAAACGTGAGGCCATTAACAATTATTTTTTTGCATTTATACTACAGGTCCTTGTGGTTGGTAAGCAGTTTGAAACAACTGGTTTTTCTTTTTCTTTTTCTAAATCTAGATTAACTTACTCATCTTCAACATTGTAACCACTACTGGCGTTTGCCTGTGACATTGGCATTGAGCAAACGGCACCAGGAACAGGACTATATAATTATTATCCGTGCCGAACGGGGTTTCGCGGTGTCAAATTTAATTAAATAGCCATTTATTTGGAAGGCATTTGTAGATAAGAAGCCAGCTCTACAGGCTCACCTTTCCAGACTTGGGTGAAACGTTAGAACGTATTTGTAAACAGATTAAGAAAAAAACGACAGTGAAGCGTTTATACACAAACCCACTGTATTTTTGTCGTGTGTACACTTGCTTGGGCTTGCCTGAGACGATAAGGCTTACCGGAGACGATCAGAAATGAATTAGAACTGAAATAGTACAATTCACATTGATTTGTTCGTCTCGAGCAATTCATTCATAAATTTATTCACATATTATTTTAAAATGTACGTATGCAAGTACTTTTATAGAAAATACAAAAAGCATGTAAACACATTGTACTAAATTTCTATTACTACAACCGAAATCAGCTGTTGCGTTTGTTTTTTAGGGTATCAGATAAAGTTTTCTGGAATATGACAGCATTTCAGAGCAGCGGCGTAGCGAAGGCACTTTCTCTGGGGGAGGGGGCGGGGGAGGGTGGAAGCCTAAATTTGCCGACTGACATTACCAAAATGAAAGAAAAAGCGCAATGATATAGGACTCACCTACACGAGGCTCATGAGATTTTTCTGTGATTCCAAGGTTTAAAATAGACCTCAAATGCCGAACATTAGACGACTGATACTTAAATTTTGTTGTTGTTGCGAATCCTCTGTTGAAATATATGGACACAAATTCTATTGGGGTCCCGGGGGCGAAGCCGCCGAACGCTCTACGTTTTTAAGTGTTTACAGGGCTAAGGAGGACCGTCAAGTTGCCGTAAATAGACGTTTATTTTTCGAAAGCGTTTAAAGGGAAAGTCTGCCAATGCGCATTTATAACCAGGAAGACAAAAAACAGTAACGTCATGAAATCAAATGTTTTTACACAGTAACATTTATAACTGATCTCCTAACGGACTCTCAGACTGATTTCTGTGAAATTTCATGTATTTGTTTTACTTGACTTTCAGGGAGCAGTATTTTCCTGGTCAATAATGACTGCATGGTGCAGAATCTGGTGCAATATCTCAGGAAAAAATGCAGCATCACCGATAAGAAAGGTTTGAACTTCTTAACTGTGACGGTAGAAAGTTAGGGATGTTAAAATATTTCGTTGAAGTTATCTGAAAGGGAACGAGACAATAAAAAAAAACACATGGGTTACCACCACCCCCTCCCCCCACTCACCACCACAACCCAAACCACACCTTCACCATAGTTGGCGGGTAAACGTCAGACTCCGGCAAATGGGTAAAGGGATGAACAACTATAGACAGCTTTTTACAACTGGAAAGTTGATGCTTTGTAAATATTGAACAAAAAGGAACCCGTGCCCCCCCCCCCCCGGTGATTCCGTCCCCAATCCCATTCGGCGAATTGTGTAGGAATTTTGTCTGATAGCGCCCTCTTTTGACTCATTTTGCTCATGTCCATCACCGTATGGGAGACACTCAAACCGGCCCTATGACACTGGGGCTATCCTCCAATTTTATGCTTGTCTGACAAGAGTGAGAGAGAGAGAGAGAGAGAGAGAGAAAAAAAACAGGAGCTTCAAAACATTCTTTTTTTAATTAAGAATATTACCCAACAATTTCCTCGGCTGAAACATTAGAAGTGTATTTTTAGTGAAGTTTTCAGATGGGCTGCTGGGGATATTAAGGTTCTTCCTTAGTGAGGTTCAATTGACCTATCTTGAGGTTTCTGTGCCTTAAAGTAAACGAGTGGTACAAATCGATTTTGGAAAGTTCCAGGGTTCTTCATAGAGTTGTGTGTTTGTTTGTTTGTTTTTGTTTTTATGTGCACGAATTCTTCCTCCAAAGTTACTCTGGACTTAGCAGACGAGGATGGAAACTTGCAGAATCTCCCGGACTACAACCCCAGATTCCCGGCCACCCGGATACTCCAGCCAAAAGTCACGTACATCCCCGTGCTGATGGAGAGTAAGTTACAAAGGCGTTGGCGCACGAGGCAATTTACAGGCAACCAGTTTCAGGCAATCCAGAAAGAAAACAAACATTCTCATGTCAAATTTCCATAATTTCTTTGCGACAGTAAAATAGACAACCTCTGGCTTCTTATACATGCAGCAGTGTAGTTGGTTGCCTCCACGGTTGCCTGTACAAATTGCCCTGTGTGACAAGGCCTTCAAAAAACGGCACTCGGTTACTTCGACACCTGATAGCAAACACGGCACCTGCAATCTCGGCATCTTGTAAACTCGGCATCTGGCAAACTCCGCACCCACAAACTCAGCACATGCAACATACAAAATCGGCACCCTTTCCAAAACAAATTGTTGAAACATCATTTTTTCGAATAGGCAAAACGTTGACTAGTGTATACATTTTTGGGATCATAGTCAGTGGCGTAACTAAGGGGGGGGGGGCACGTGCCCCCTAACTGATGCCCGTGCCCCCAGGTGCCCCCCATTTGAAATTTGGAATTTTTGAGATTAAAGATTACCAGAATAAAATTCATTTTATGAGCATTTACGCAGTTGTTTCAATGTTTTTTTAGAACTATTTAAAAAAAAATTATTTACACACATAATGTATTTTGTTTTATGTCAACACATCAGAAAACCCCGAAAAGGGGCTTGTTTTGGAAAAATACAAACGAAAACTACTGTTTCAAATGGCCAAAAGTACCCCCCTCCCCAGGAAAAATTGTGCACCTCTTGTGCCCCCCTAAAATGTTACCCTAGTTACGGCACTGAATAGTTCAAAGTATGGTGGCCCTGAAGGGACATCGCACATCGCATACGTGTGCGCACACGTATGCAATGTCGTGAAACAATTCGCGAATATATGCGCACACGTATGCAATGTCGTGAATCAAATCGCGAATATATGCGCACACGTATGCAATGTCGTGAACCAAATCGCGAATATGTGCGCACACGTATGCAATGTCGTGAAACAAATCCTGAATGTGTGCGCACACGGTATGCAATGTCGTGAACCAAATCGCGAATATGTGCGCACTCGTCTGCGAATATATTCGCGATGTCGTGAATTTTATTGCATACCATTGTCGCATACCTTTGAATAAATGTCTATTGATCTGGGGGGTTGCACATAGAGTGGCCACACAATGTACCTGCCTGGTACCCAAGCCCCTGCATTGAATGTCTTTGGTATACAAATGGGACCAGGGCCACTTGCATACTCCCTAGTTCACTAACACATTGTCCGCAACTATGACATCACCCCAAAGGTATGCGACAATGGTATGCAATAACATTCACGACATCGCGAATATATTCGCAGACGAGTGCGCACATATTCGCGATTTGATTCACGACATTGCATACGTGTGCGCATATATTCGCGATTTGGTTCACGACATTGCATACGTGTGCGCACATATTCGCGATTTGGTTCACGACATTGCATACGTGTGCGCACATATTCGCGATTTGGTTCACGACATTGCATACGTGTGCGCATATATTCGCGATTTGGTTCACGACATTGCATACGTGTGCGCACACATTCGCGAATTGTTTCACGACATTGCATACGTGTGCGCATATATTCGCGATTTGGTTCACGACATTGCATACGTGTGCGCACATATTCGCGATTTGGTTCACGACATTGCATACGTGTGCGCACATATTCGCGATTTGGTTCACGACATTGCATACGTGTGCGCATATATTCGCGATTTGGTTCACGACATTGCATACGTGTGCGCACACATTCGCGAATTGTTTCACGACATTGCATACGTGTGCGCACACGTATGCGATGTGCGATGTCCCTTCAGGGCCACCATATCAAAGTGATCTGACATCAGGGAAAAGAAAAGCCTCAACATCATATTATTTATGTCAAATAGCTGTTAGGAAACATGCTCTACCGTTCGTAGAAAATTTTACTTCGGACGTATGGAACTTCTTGTATTTTTTGCTCTCTCCGTTTTGGTGTAATTACTGATGCATAAAGTAGAAGTAGAACAAACATCAGAACTGGAAATGAATAACCTCCGTCTAGAATTATTATTTTGGAGTTAAATATCCTTAACTTTAATTTTAAGTACGTAATTAAATTATCTAATGTAGGCTAATTGAAACAGAAGATGCAACGAGAAAGACAGTTTCTTTTTATATAGACCTACATGTAGCCTACGTAATACATACGTTTAGTTTGAAACATTTAGATTAGATTAAACAAAGTGTACAAAGATGGTTGTTGGCATAGCCAACTTTTCAAAAACGGGCAAGCAGTGACATAGACCTAAACCTTATAGGTGCGTTTCGCAAAGATCCTTATTATTTGCCCAAAGGAAAAACCTGGATATTTTCAAAACGGCGCACCGGAATTACCAAGCTTCCAGTATTACCCAAAGCCTGGAAAGCTTCCCGGGTTTTCTAGGGCACCCAGCGGCGCTGCCGAGTAGACCTCAACAGACCGTTCCGGCCTGTCAATCAAACTGTGCACATTGACCAATTGGATCACACCTTTTGGTCATGTGACCTCGGTCAAACTCGGCCACACGTGCAGCGTAAACGCACACAAACTAAGGTGTGTGGGCGGGGTTTGTTGCCGAAGCTGGAACGATATACTGACGGACGGGCGCGTTTTAGCAACCTCGACCAGAAACATGTTTGAGCTTCGGTCATTTTTTTTTTTAAGCGGTTTTTTTTTTTGCGTTTTCGGTTCAGCCGTGGTGACGTAGCTGTTCCGACCAAACGTGACCGAGCCGTTGACAGGGTTCTGGATTTTACAAACTCACGAAAAATGTCCACATAGTACTTTTTTACAATGAAAATACCTTGAAGCAGGCCAATCGAAGAAATATTGATCAAGTTATAAAAAATAAGTTTCAGTATTTTATAGGCCTACTTGCAAGTACAACAAAGGCTGTATATTTTGTGAACATTAATTTTCCAGAGATTACTACGTCACAAAACGTTTCTGGTTACCGACCCGTTCTTGCGTAACTCTAGGTCATAAAATTATTGTTTAGGTCAGTGAACTTTATGTCAGAAACTTGTCTTTAAAGCCAGGGACGCCAAAACTCGTCCCAGACATAATTTTGTACACATTTAAAAAAATAATTTCCAAAAATTACATTTCAAATGCTGTTTTCCCCTGTGTATAGAAAACGAAGACAATACATCGAAACCTTACAGACCCATGGTGGATCGAGTCCTCAAGGATGCAGACTTCATGAGTAAGATTCTCTTCACCTTCTTTCATAAAAACGTAAACGGACAATTATTTACCGAAGCCAAAGTTCATTCAAAAAAGTGGTTCGGGTGCAAAGTATGTCATTTCATTACGTCTCTTGCAAAATAATTTTTCTTTCTTTCATTTGCGATAACAGCAAATCAAGATAACCAACCTGTGCAAAATTCCAGCTCATTTCGTTTTTGTTTCATTTGCAAGAAAACGGTAAAAACGCATTTGGCATTTTTGTACGCATTCTCACGCAGAGTTTTGGATTTTGGATCTTATTTATTATTAAAAGACGATCACACTTCAGGCAGAAATATTTCAAGGAAAGTCTTTTAACGTCATTATCTTTATACCATGTAAGGTAAATATGTAAATCTGTAAACACTTATGGTTTTCTTTCTTTCCAATGTTGAGCTGGGGCTTTAGGGCAAACCCGAGGTTTCCTAAAAGTGTTCAAATACGAGGGTTACTACCCTCGGGACTTGCACGATCTATTGGTTGCCTGGCCCAGAGGTTGGTTTGGCGGGCTTGTCAATTTTACCAACAGGGAATAAATAGTTTTAGACTTTGTGCAGTGCACTGTAGGTCTGAAACACAGAAGTGCGTCAGCGAGGGTCCACTTAAACATCAGTGTTTAGTATAAGTGGAGATTAAGCTTCAGTTTGCCCCGAAATATTCCCCGTGTCCACTAGACCTTTACATTGTTTCCACCATCTTTGTCTTGCTCCCAGTCAACCACATCAATCATGACTACTGATTTCCATTCAGACAAGAAGGGGACTGACTGATTTATAAATAATATTTTTTTATAATAAAACTAATTTGGGAGGATACTCATCTTTACTGGAAGCTAAGAAGCTGAAGTGCGAAGGACGTGGCTACAACATGTTCGAGTTGCAGGCATTCAAGGGCGCCCTTGGCAACCAGCCACATCAACTCATGACCATGGGGCTGCACAGCCCGAGATCCTTCCAGTCTCGGTTCCGTGATATAGATTTGAATGGGAGAAAAAAAAGATGGCCGCACCATTATAAAAGTCTATGGTTCAACTAAAAGAAAGTACTGCATCCAGTGCAGACAAAATGGGGGCAGAAAATATCTATAAGCCTCGATTTGGTTACACAGACTTGGATGAAGAAAAAAAACAAAATGGCCACATTATTAGACCCCCTTACATATGACGTCGTGACAAGCTCATACAGCACCCTGACTGAGGTTTAGGAAGGCCTATCATTGGCTGAAAGCTGTGCGTCGTGAACTTACGTATGGGGTATTTTACACAAAGGAAACAAAGGACCCCAAAAGGTTTTCTTCGTTCAACTTGGACCCCCCACAGAGGATTTTTTTTTCAGAAAAGGGAAGAATGGAGCAGCAATGGCAGGACCCCACACACCTGGGGCACGTTCCACTCAGGGGAACAACGCAAACGTTTGCCAACTTACATGCACGATTTCAAATTGGAACATGCTGGGCACCAAAGGCGTTTGCAAATTTGTGAAATTTGGCAAAGGGTGTAGAGGAGATGTTGGCGTATATTCAACTTGCAGAAATAAAAAAAGCAGTGACAAGTACATGAAAACTAGACTAATCTGCCCTAAACCCTTACCTCAAACAAATCAGATTGTATGTCGTAAAGCGCTTTAATTCGTTATATGTTAAATTGTACCTGTTTACAAATGTGTTGAATGTAAGTGAGTAAGGAAAATACTAAAAAAAAATTAAGGATTAGACGACAGAACATTGTCTAACACACAGGACAATCATTATCAATACTGCAAAGTGATTGGTCTGACAGACTGAAGCGACAGGCGCATAGCTTTTGAACGCAGCGCGTTCCTGTCCAAACAGTAAGCTTGACACACATGTTATAAACGGTAGCGAAAACGCCATGTCACACAAGGTAATAGACCGATCCTTTACGCCCAGACCCCATACGTGTTGACCAATCACAGCTTTGGGCGTCGCCACCGAAAGCCCCACAAAAGACAAACATGCATGCGCGTACTTATAGCGCGCGCGTTCATGTCGTGCAGTGTGGCATTGAAGCGATTCAAATTGTGCTGCCCACGTGTAACAGTGGTGATTTAGCCAATGCTGTGATTGGTCAATATGTTTAGGGGCGGGGCTTAATGGATCGGTCTATTGCACAGGCAACCAGTTCCAGGCAATCTCCAATAAAAAAAAAAAATCATTCACATTTCAGTTTTCTCATTTTTTTCTTGGGAATACCAAAGTAACAGTAAGACGAATGTCTGTTGTGCTGCTGCCCGAAGTGCTCCTTGTGTGTTCAGTGCAGTTGGTTGCCTCCAAGTTGCCTGTAAAGATTGCCCTGTGTGACATGGCCTAAAGGCTGGTTTATAGTCGGTCGCGCGATGGGCGCACGACGGTAAAATTGACGCACGACGAGGTTTATAGTCCACGCTGACGCCTCAGCGACTATAGACTGCAATGATAAGGCTCAGCGTCCAGCGATCACAGCGTCCAGCGATTATCATCGCGCGACGAACTATAAACCAGCCTTTAAGATTGCGTGCACACACATGTAGGTTTCATTGCATGACCTCAGCAATGGCGGCCTGTAATGCAAGAGGATTACTATTTCAATCTGTTTCCATGACAGGACAGCTGACGGAGCAATATGAGAGACGGGAACTATCAAGAAGCGGTCAACGCGTCCGCTTGGAGCCAGTGCAAGAAGGAGAGAAGGATGGGTCAGTTCCCACTGGCAAGGGAGCCGGGAAGGGCGCACTTAGCACCCCTAAGAACCCCAAGGTGGCTGGAGGAGGGCGATCCAAATCTACCAAATAAATGGCCAGTTGTGTCAACAACAGGGAAAGAGGGGGGCAGTGGTGTAACCAGCGGGTGAGGGGGGCAGAAATATTGCCTCCATCTTTCCCCCAAAATAAGATAGAAAACACGAACAAATGAATGGTTTGATACAGCAAAAGCACCCCCCAATTATGCCTTTGGCCCCACTCCCCCCCCCCAACCAAATGAAAATGTCGTGTTACGTCACTGAGAGGGGGATATTCAGCACCCCCTAAGAATGCCTGAAGGTGTGCTGGAAGAGGACCACTCCCTTACAACTCCCAAGTGTAGTGGGATTAGTGATCCAACTTTCAACGATGGATGGATGTAAACTGGAAAAGGAGGGTACGTTTGGTCACCATTTTTATGGTACCAGAGCCAGTGTGCATAACACAGACTCAATTTTTCGAGGGTAGGTTGACTGAAAATCAAAGTTCTATACAAACCTTTTCAAATAGACAATGTTTTATTTTGTACAAGTTTTCCACATCAATGGGTTCCTTGAGTCCAAGATTACTGATACCCATGCATCTTTTAGGTACTAAATAAAATATTGATCAATCTCTTAAGTACTGAAGGGACAAAGGTCAGATGTTGAGTGCTGTACCAATTAGCCTTTCCCATGAAATATGCTAATTACATTCACGCATGCGTACATACATTATTGGTGGGCAAACGCCATAGAGTTGCGCACTAGGCAGACCCACAAACGCGTATGCGTCACGCCACCATCAGCCCCACACAAAAAGGAACAATGATCCCTCATTTTGCCAACCAGTAGTGTTGTGCGCACGCCTGATGTGCAATTTACATATTTCTTGAGAAAGGTCTGTTGATTTTGAAATCCACCATTCCCAAATGTTTTACTACAAATCTGTTTCAAGATCTCTCTGGCAGCAGACTGACGGGAGAAAATTGATACACATGATCAGAATTACCTAAACAATGGAAAATGGGCGAGTATGTCTGCTGCCACCTAGTGTTTCAACGTCTCCTATAGCCCTTGTGCACGTGACGTCACCGACCGCTCGCAATCATTTTGGTGATCACCAGCGCGTATTTCAGTCGCGTGCAACTGTTACAAAAATATCCAGTGTGCGGCACAGGATGCAGTATTGAGCCAATCACTACAAAGAAATATCTTCTGCTAAATTACGTGCGTAATGTTACTGCGCGTCAGGCTGAAACACATGTTGACAAGTTTTGTGTAATTTTGCCACATGAAATCTTCTTTTTACACTCAAAATAGAAAAAACCTTTATTATGAAAGTACGCTTGGTAAGCAAATTCATGAAGTGACATAATAGTTTTCCGTTTTCAAGAAACGATTACAAAATTCCCGCTCGATTCTGTTAAATATTTACACTAAACATGAACCTTGTGTACTTTTCTTATGGAGAGGTGATCACCAAAATGGCAATGTTTAAAGCACGTGTGTGATCTGTGATGAAAAGTGCACAGGGTCTATAGGTAGGAGCAAAGATTATAGAGCGCCTTGGGCGCAAGATGAGGAACTGGGCCTTTATCAATTGTTGGAAAGTGAAATACGCATGGGCACCATTATTTTGTTTCGCCTTGATAGCAACGGTCATTGTCTACACTGGTCCGCACGTATCAATTGTTGTATCAATAGAGTCACTTGCCGAAAGGGCGTCCAGTGAGATTTCACATTTCAGCCAGAGTTCCCCATCTTGCGCCTACGGCACTCTATGATCTTTGGGTAGGAGTCTTGTAAAACGATTTATACCATAGGTTTTAAGTCTATTTTTTTTCGAAAACGTATTGTTGAATTGAGGCTTTTCTTCAAGACAGTCCACCCAGTTTCAGAAAATTGAAAAGATACAAATAAAATAGTAAGCAAAAAAAATGGGAGGCTTAAGTTCAAATAATTTGAGTGTGTTCATGAACTGACTGGCTGACATCACCTGAAGAAGAGTTTCTCCGTGTTATCAAGTAAATTCTTGGCTAGTTCCTCAATCGCTTCTTCCCTGGCGGCTGCCATGACTTCTAAGACTTGTCTGAAAGGAGAGCAAACATTTAAAAAATGAGACTATGACAAATCTTATACTGATGGAGCTAAAGTTTCAACTCTGAAAAAGTCCGTCCAAGATGGAGACCTACAGACCTGTTATTATTATTATTATTGTATCTTTCTGGAAATGAAACCAAGGGACCCTCAAAAGTGACTTGCACTGTGACCTGTAGGCCTGAAGATACCTGTGTAGAGAAGATGATGAAGAAATGTCAGTTTTAGATGTGGGAGGAAAACCCCAAATATTGAAAACCCACGCAATCAGGTAGGGACTGAAAACCCAATCCACATGTAAGGCTCCAGTCCGGGATTCGAACCGGGGTCCACAGAGGAGAAAAGGCAGGGAATGAAACCACTGAGCCAACCTGAATGACCTTTATCATCCTGTGGTCATTTGTGTCCGATACCCTGTACACAGCGGTCACAGTGGCAGTTTTAATTCTCATATCATGAAAGGGACCAGACTATATTTTCCCTTCCAGCCTCGGTTTGGTTACATTGGGTCGAATAGAAGAAAAGCAAGATGGCCGCACCATGATAAAGGTCGACTGTTAACAAGAAAGCACACAGAGACTCAAAGATTGTCTCAAGATCCTGCCATTGTAAGGACATCTTTTGATCCAAGGTCCGAGCTTCGTTTGTTTTGTAAACTCACATGATATGGCACGGTTCATTCCGGCTCTTGACACAGAATCCCTCCTCCCATTTCTCCTTCTTCTTAGTGGGGTACGTGGTCTTGATATGTTTGGATCCAGCATGGCTCGGTCGAATCTCACACCATGGGGCATCTAATCAAAGCAAAACCAATGTAGAAGTCACTCTCTGTTTTATCTCTTTGTACTTGGTACCTAGCAAGCTCTTACTACTTAATACCCAGAACAGTTCCTCTTACTACTTAGTATGAAGTACCTCCTAGTACCTAGGACCTCTCAGTACTTAATACCTATGTGCCTCTTAATATTATTTGTGTTTTTACCCATACACCAATGTGTGTTAAGCACTGTATACTCTGTACTTTCCCCTGAGTTGTGCGGAAAAAAACCTCACAGGCATATTCCTCGGTGGGATTAGAACCCAGGACCCCTGCCATTCTAGAGCAGATTCTTACCAACTAGACTACCGAGATTGCCTGGTAGCTGGAGAACTTGGGGGGAAAGTACTGAGTATACAGCGCTTAACACACATCGGTGTATGGGCAAATACACAAATATTATTCCTATCCCCGATGCAAAAATTAACCTCTATTATAATGGTTGCGGTACCCGCTGCTAATAGGATTCGAACTGCCTCTAGCTACCGGGCAATCTCGGTAGTCTAAGTGGTAAGACATCTGCTCTAGAATGGCGGTGTCGTGGGTTTGAATCCCACTCAAGGAATATGCCTGTGAGTTTTTTTTTTCAGGACTCAGAAAAAGTATTGAGTATACAGTGCTTAACACACATTGGTGTATGGGCAAAAACAAACAACATTCTTATTACTGATGCAAAAATGAACATCTATTACACCTCTTAGTACTTAGTATACATTTGTACCAAGTACATAGTATCTATTGGTTATTGGTACCTGGTACCTCTTAGTACCTGCTGGTATTAGTACACACTACCCAGTACCTATTAGTACCAAGTACCTCCTAGGTCCCAGGACCTCTCAATAATTAATACCTATGTACCTCTTAGTACCTAGTATCTATTTGTACTTAGTACGTAATATCTATTAGTTATTGGTACCTGGTACCTCTTAGTACCTGCTGGTATTAGTACACACACTGCCAAGTACCTAATACCTCTTAGTACTTAGGACCTATGTACCTCTTAGTACTGAGTACCTCTTTCTACTTTGTACATAGTATCTATCAGTACTAAGTACCTTATACCTCTTAGTACTTAGTACCTTTTAGAACTAAGCACTTTTTTAGAACTTAAAGTCTTTATGCAAATTACCTGTTTCAATTAGAAGTCTGTCACTGGGGACAGAGCACATTGCTTCAATATTAGCCGCCGTCTTCAAAGAACTGATAGTACAGAAGAAGACAAACAAAAGTACATGTAATAGCTGTTAAATTTGCATCGGGGATGAAGAATCATTATTTGTGTTTTACCTTACACTGATGTGTGTTAATATCGCACTGTACACTCAGAGCTTGCCCAGTAGCCAGATGCCAGTTCAAACTTCGTCTTGATTGGCGACGCTAGTTTTTGTATTGGTCACTGATAGAGGTAGAGGGCGCAACATCTACTAGCTTGGAGGGACTTGCCAATTCTACGAATCTGGATCAATCACGTGACGTGGCGCGTCGTGGCCGAGCGGTTAAGGGCACCGGAATCAAGCTCTGGTGTTTCTGATCAGCAGAGTGTGGGTTTGAATCCCAGTCATGACGCTTGTGTCCTTAAGCAAGACACTTGACCATTATTGCTGCGTCCTTCGGATGGGACGTAAAGCTGTAGGTCCCATGTGTTGTATTAAGATCTAGTAATGCGCGTAAAAGAACCCAGAAACACTTATCGCTAAGAGAAGGGGTTCGCCCTGGTGTTTCTGGCATGGTTGGCTGCAATTGGCCCCCCTCATTGAGATGCTGAACAGGCTTTGATGAGACTTGTCATAGATGTAGATAGATGTAGATGTAGATCAAACTAGCGTCTTGACAAGTTTGGCACAGCTGCCTGCCTTTTGCCAGGCAGATCAAAACGAGGCTCATTTGCATAGTTTGTATTGAGGCATTCACCAACAGAGTTTGTGTATCAGACGTGCATGGTACCTAGACGTATGTTATGTTAACTTTCAAGAAACTTTCCACCATTCACATAGGGGAGACAGGGGACCAGTCTAGGCCGCCGTCTGCCCATCATTGTGTGCATGCGTTTTGTTTTATGAATATTCAAATCACAGTCATAAAAAACAAATGTGGGCGGGTTCCAGTGCCAAAAGCATCAAGACGTTCGTTTTGATCCAGATGTTTGTTTGATACAGATATCTTTCCTCCAGAAATACGTGTTGCGAATTAGAGTTTTGAAATCGGCGAGTACGTCAACAAAACGAACATCGCCCATCAAGACTAGTTCAAACCCTTTCAAAAGTTCCCTTCTTCCTCAACTGTGACATAATGAAACCTCGTGTCAGAAAAAAAAATTAAAAACCGAAATAAATCCATCAGTAGCAGAAGATCCACATCAAAGAGTTGTATCAAAACGTTCAACGTGTAATGTCTTAACTTACCATCCGTTGATGCCTATGTGGAGACCCATGTCTAAGAAAGCACTGGCTTCCTCTTTGGTGCCATCAAATGTGTGAACCTGTTCGAAGAAGACGGACCTAGTTGTTAAATGCAGGGGGGACGGCAGTCATTGCTGACAAAAAAAAGTCTGAAACTAGGATCTACATTTTAGGAGGTATGTTGAAATGGTGGTATTTTCACCTTTTGGTTACCCCTGGAGTTAGAGATTTCAAGGAGCTTCTGGGAACAGTATCTTCAGCACTAGAGAAGTAGATCAAAGAGCACGATTTCTTTATATCGGAATAATTCACAGCCATTTTTTGTTCACTAGGCAGATATAAAAACAGTCTGAATTCAGATTAAAGTCTGGATTTTTTGTTCATCCCTGATTATCAGACACCTCTTAAGATATCAGCTATGGGAACACTTCTACTTTTTGGTGCGAGTTATGTGGAGGCTTAATAACAACTTTAAGATGAGTGGATTATAAGTAGGTGGACAAAAAATGTTCACTGTACATAAACAGCTTGTTTGAATGACAAATAAAGAAACTTTCTACTTCCAGATAAAACTTACAACTCCTCCAACAAATCTGTCTCGATTTCTCCGGAGGATATCTAAAATAAAAACAGAATTTGTGAAGAACATTACACAAAATGTAAGGCTTTAAAACGAGTGTTAAAAAAATAATGTTGACACTTGAACATAGCATTGAGCGCACAAAGTTTTAAGCAAAGATTAGACTGGTACTTGACATACTGTTCCACTGTGTGTTGGGAACGTGATACTGGAATCTAGACTCGCATGTATTCCACAAGAGGAATTTGGAGTCTTTTGGGGCACTAGGTGGCAGCAGACTTGCCAGGTAAAACCATTGTTCTTGGAAATGTGCGCATGCTCAGAACTACGTAAACAATGGAAAGTTAGTTCGTAAGTCTGCTGCCACCTAGCATACCAAAGTTTCTTTATGAAAGACTCTAATAGACCGATTGCGTGACAGTGTTGACATGTGGTCACTTGACCTCCTATTGGGTATAACGCTGTACAGCTGATGGCAAAATATGTGTAAAGAGATCACACACAGTGAGTTCAAAAACAGTTGATTTTTACTTTTGTTAAGTGATGAATTAGTTAATCAGCCCCTTTATTTAAAGTAGTATTTAAAGTAGCATTAATTTAAATCACATCTCTGTTTCATAATTTGACAGAATTCTACTAAAAAGAGTTTTTTTTAGCCATGCACTACCGGCGTCGGACGACTATTATGTAGCCACCCGTCTGTTATTTTGTTTGTAATGTAGGCCTAAATCACTGCAAAAAAAGAACAACGTTGGAAAAGTGAGCATTAATACCTAGCCTTACAGAATTTCAAAAAGGCAAAGGAATCACACAATTTTGGAAAGCAGTTTCTTTGGATGATTTCAGCTTCAAAACTTTGAAATTTTTGTGTTGAAAAGTGTGTGGTGATCGCGGTCGTCTGGCCTAACGTTCCGTCGTGTGTTGTACACATCGTGCACATTTATACGGTACTTTTACAATTTTCAAGACTTGCTGGAACTGTCCTTACTGGCTTTATTCAGCCACTTGAAGGTCTCTGGTACAAGCTCTGGAATATCTTTCACAGATTTCGAGCAAGAAAAGCCTCGATCGAATAAACTAAATGCATTAATCATCGTGTACCGTACCACCCTTTCCTATGGAGGATGTCGTGTGTGTTTATATTTTATACCCAGAAGTGGTCACGTGATGCGGGTCGCGCAATCGGTCTATTGGGTTGAAACATCTGGGGTGTGTTCCACTCACGCGATCATTTTCACTACCGTTTATAATCTGTGCATCACGCTAACAGGGGCGGAACGTGCTGGGTTCAAAAGCTACGCAGACGTTCTCTTCAATCTGGCGGACTAACCATTTTGCAGTATCTATAATGATTATTCGGTATGTCTGTATGTTGGACACTGTTCTGTCGTCTGCTCATTAAATTAAGTATTTTCCTTATTACATTCAACACATTTTTAAGCAAATGTACAATTTTAAAAAAATGAAGTAAAGCATTTTACGACAAACATTCTGATTTGTTTGAGGTAAGGTTTAGGTCAGATTAGTCTAATTTTCATGGACTTGTGTCACTGTTATGTTCCTTTTTTGTAAGTTGGCAAACATACGCTAACACCTCCTCGACACCGTTTGCCAAACTTCGCCAACGTTGCAAACGCCTTTTGTGCCCAACTCGTTCCAGTTTGAAAACATGCGCGTAAGTTGGCAAATGTTTGCGTTGTTCGCCTGAGTGGAACGCACCGCTGGCTATCAGTGAAAATATATAATGCCCCATGTCTGTCATAAATGACACGTAATTATCAAATCAAGTGCAAATTTTTTGTTAAATGATTATTACGAGATGAAGCAACCCTTACATAACATCTTGAAAGGGATTCAATGTACGGTGGTTTGTACTGCTGCCAGACCGTGTCGGAAAATTGCGACAAGTGTAATGTTTTGATTTGAGTGCATTACACAACAGACAGGACCTAGGCGTTAACGTCCCATCAGAAGGATGAAGCAATGGGAGACTTTTGAGGACACTAGGTGGCAGCAGACTTACCAGGTAAATATACTGTTCTTGGATATGTGCGTATGCACAGAATTATGCAAAGAATGGAAAAATTACCTTGTAAGTCTGCTGCCACCTAGTGTTCCAAAGGCTCCCATTAAGTGTCTCGCTCGTACCCGAACCCACACTCTGACAACACCAGAGCTTAAGTCCTTGGGCCAATTTCATAGATCTGCTTAAGCACAAAAAGTAGCTAAGCACAACAAATTTATGCGTACCAGAATAAGGTTACCGGCCAAACTACCATGTCACATGTACAATGTGTGACTGGTGTTTTGCTCATTTTTGCTTAGCAGAATTTTTTAAGCAATATTTTCTGCTTAAGCAGCTCTATGAAATTGGACCCTGAGCACTATACCGCTCGGCCACTACACTCCACTTTTTGCTTTTATACGACAGGTCATTTTTGGGTCATTTTTTTTGCACTTGTCAACAGCTTTTTTTTTAACTCTACAAAAGAAAGGACAGCCACGAGCCAGAAGCGAGGCTTTAAACAAGAGTTACCTATGAAGTCACTGTGAGAATTCCTACAGTGTAGAAATAAAGGCAGCTTCGTTTCATCAGACAGCTCCATTTGCTTCTCAAAGTACCTGTTGTCAAAAATTACAGAATAAACTCTTTGAATACTTTGGATAAATCGTCTAAAATTAGTAATATTTTAAACGAAATAAAATTGCAGTTATTTTTACTGAGGTTTCGACTGATAAAATATGCCAGTTTGCAATATGATGTCGTGTGGTGAATGCATCTACATGCACACAGTATGCAGTCAACCCTCCTACTGTCTGACCATTCAATATCATCCCTTATGGTTTTGACTGATAAACTATGCCAGCCTGCAATGCGATATCATGTGGTGAATGCATCTACACAGTACACAATCAACCCTGCTACTGTTTGACCATTCAATATCATCTACTGTGGTTTTAAAAGATAAACTACGCCAGCCTGCAATATGATATCATGTGGTGAATGCATCTACACAGTACACAGTCAACCCTCCTACTGTCTGACCATTCAATATCATCCCTTATGGTTTTGACTGATAAACTATGCCAGCCTGCAATATGATATCTTGCAGTGAATGCATCTACAGAGTACATAGTCAACCCTCCTACTGTCTGACCATTCAATATCATCCCTTATGGTTTTGACTGATAAACTATGCCAGCCTGCAATATATCTTGCAGTGAATGCATCTACACAGTACACAGTCAACCCTCCTACTGTCTGACCATTCAATATCATCCCTTATGGTTTTGACTGATAAACTATGCCAGCCTGCAATATGATATCTTGCAGTGAATGCATCTACAGAGTACATAGTCAACCCTCCTACTGTCTGACCACTCAATATCATCAATTATGGTTTTGACTGATAAACTATGCCAGCCTGCAATGCGATATCTTGCAGTGAATGCATCTACGCAGTACACAGTCAACCCTCCTACACAGTTCGTGTCTTGCACTTGTTCCACCAAACACAACATATGCAGTTCAAAATGTTTGCCCAAAGTGATATGGTTGAGAAATGGATCTTCTTCAACTGATGTCATTATTTCAGTGTTTAATTTATTCTGACATTAGGTTCGTTAATGTTAAAGAGCACTTACAACTGTTTTCAGGTAAAGTTTGTTCAGATTGTCAAAGGAAACCTTCTTGGATGTAAACACGTTTGCTATGACACAAAGAATTATGGATTTATTCATTGACATTGTAAGAAAGAGTTGTGTGTTCTGACCAATTTATGATAGCATTTGGAAGGGGACTCTGAGAAAAAAACATAAATTTGTTATTAAAATAAATGTGTTATTAGAATAGAATTTCAGTTACACGCATGTTTGAAAGTGCCAAAATGTTGCATCTCTCTTAAAAGGACCTGGATGTACACAAAAAACCAATACGAGCCGAGATACAACGTTTTTGCACTGAACAGGCCTGATACTTCCTGGAGGCAATTGCCTCCGTTGCCCCTGGTCATTGCCTTGGTGCCCTTGAAATGTTCCAATAGAAGTTTACAATTTCCTCACAGAGGTGCCCTTTATCAAGAAGAAAATGCCTTGGTGCCCTTGCCCTGTCAAGAACGAGGCAATCAGGTCTGTATGACGTTGCCGCACAATCGAGATGAAACGTTTTTGCACCGTCGCAACAAAATGTGTTAAACCTAACTAGCCGAATCAAAAACAACAATATTACTCACTTGAGTTGTTGCTCTTTTGGGCAAAAGTGCAGCCTGTCATAATCTGAAAGACAAATTATTTTAGTCCAATTACTACAAGAGATGATTTTGATGAGCAACGTGAATTTCTGAACATTTCTTTCCTCCGACCTACATGTATCTGCGTAGTGAGATTTCCTTATTGCTATCAATATCCCAAAAGTTGCTCAGCTGGGTCTGTGGAGATCACGTCTTACATTCTAAGATTGGCCCCAAGCAAACAACAGAGGGCCCATTTTCATAGAGCTGCTCAAGCAGAAAATGTGCTTAACATCATTCTGCTGAGGAAACCAGTCACACACGGAACACGTGGAATGGTATTTTGGCTGGTAACATTATTCTGGTGAGCAAAATTGTCTTTTGTTTAGCTACTGTTTCGTGCTTAAGCAGCTCTATGAAACTGGCCCCTTTAAGCACAAAAAGTAGCTAAGCACAACATAATTTTGCTTACCAGAATAAGGTTACCAGCCAATATACCACGTCACAAACACTGTCTGCGACTGGTTTCCTGCTAATTTTTGCAAAGCAGACAATTTTTAAGCACTTCCCTTCTGCTTCAGCAGCTCTTTGAAGTTAGGGCCAGCAGGGCCACATTTCATAGAGCTGCTTAAACAGCAAATATTGCTTAACATTTTTCTGCTTAGAAAAAATGAGCAGGATACCAGTCATAAATGGTAAATGTGACATGATGTTTTGGCAGGTAACCTTATTGTGGTAAGCATAATTGAAAAATACCCACAATAGGTCACGTGATGACATACAAACATTGGTCGCGCAATCAATCTATTCTATAAACAACGACTGCATTATTCAAGGTGTACACAAGCTCGAAGCTGACTTCCCGAACTTAATTTTGGTCACAACTTGAACTTTCACACTAGGTCATTTGCGAGGTCAAGTGGTGTGCTGTAACCAACACAATCGCATTATAAATGAGGCCGATTTAATTGGCCCTGACAATCCACAGACTAAACATTAAGACGATTTAATTGGCCATTGGGACAGTGCTAGGGTTAAGATGTGAATCAATCTTAATTTAATTTGGGGGTGAACAAAGAAAAAGTGACTGGAGCGGGATTTAATCTAGCGACCTCCGGATTAACAGAATGGTGCTCTAGCAACTGAGCTTTCCAGCCCTAATGTTGGCGGTCTCCCTATTTTTGACAGTCTCTTTATGCGGGGGTAGCCAGTCGGAAGCCATTCAACCTGAAACTGCCGTGTAGCCAGGGATCACACCCAAGTATAAGATACAACCATAGAGCTAAAATATATACAGCTCTATGGATATACAACCTGGGAAGGGGCAGGACAGGGATCCCCATAAGGCGATGTAACTTTTTTACTTGAAAGAGCGACGGTGTGTCGCTGGTTCAAATCCTGCTCCAGTCTATTTGTCTTTGTTTACCCCAAAATTGAATTAAATTTACCCAGTCAGTTTCCCCTGTGGTTTATTGCTCAATATCAATCTTAATTTCAAAGCAGGATGTAAGGTCACAGCGATAAGGCGAACGTTTAGGCTTTGTGAAACAAAGCCGACTGGACTTACCCAAGCCACATTCGCCAATCGCTATCACTTTGTCTCTGTTCGTCTGAGCCAGACTCAGCAGCGCTGATGAATATTCATCAGGACCCCCTGGGGCTTTGTCAAACTCCTTACACCGGGTCGGATGACATCCCACTGTGCTGTACAGGGCATCTACATGTCAAAGGTCAGAGCTATGTGGTTAAAGAGAAGGTTTAAAATCGTAGTGGAGTGATCTCACAGTGATAATAATACGCAGTTCTTATATAGTGCTTTATCACACCCGATGGGCGTCTCAAAGCGCTCAGTATTTTTCCTGCAATGTATGCAGAGTTATGATTTGAAGTATGAGACCCGTTCCTTTACATAGCACCATGTAACCGTTTACAAGGTGCTGTGGCGCAATCTGCAGCCAATCAAACCAGGAACACCGGGGCGAACCCCTTCTCTTTGCGATAAGTGCACTGGGTTCTTTTACGCGCATTACACAACACGCAGGACCTACGGCTTTACGTCCCATCCGAAGGACGAAGCAATAATGGTTAAGTGTCTTGCTTAAGGACACCAGTGTCAAGACCGGGATTCGAACCCACACTCTGCTGATCAGAAACACCAGAGTTTGAGTCTGATGTTCTTACCCGCTCGGCCACTGCACGCCATGAAAGTGCCTCTGATCTTCACTTCACAGTACAAAATAAACGCAGGACTTTATAACAAAAAAATGGAACCATTTACATAGCTCCAGTATGTGGCAATTTTGACGCTTATGATAATAATAATAATACAATTGTTTAAAAAACGCTTTCCATGTCACAGACATCACAACGCGCTGTACGATATTAAAAAAATCTACAGGTTAAGAAATACAGAAAAAAGCAGTTATAAAGGAGACAAGTGTCAAGACTGGGATTCCAACCTACACTCCCATGACTTAGCCACTGGAACTTGAGTCCGGTGCACTAGACCTATTAGCCATGACATGCTGGCGGGGTTCGTGGGTTCGAATCCCACCCAGGGAATGTACCTGTGGATTTTTTTTTCACAGGACTCGGGAAAGTACCGAGCATACATCTAAAACTGCCATTTCTTCATCATCTTCTCTACACAGGTATCTTCAGGCCTACGGATCAAAGTGCAAGTCACTTTTGAGGGTCCCTTGATTTCATTACCAGAAAAAATAAATCAATAAACAATCAAGATAAACGCGTACCATTTGTCTTGGCAAGTTCAAGTGCTTCTTGGCTGTCCTTAAGATTTCCTCCAGTGATGAACATCTGAAGAGAGGAAACAAGTCAGGTTTTTAAAATGCACCTTTTGTCTGTTCAGCCCCTTAAGGTCCTTATCATGGGCCATGCCCGATATGTGGCAGAGGGAGGCCCCCCCCCAAATGTTCCCATTCTCTAACACACTCTTTCCCTCTTGTACAGAAGCACCCCCCACCCTAAAATCTTCAAAAGAATTCCAGAGATTTCTAGGACACAATGAAGACACAATAGGACCAAATGCCTGATCACGATTTGCACGTTTTTCATAATATTGGATTACCATATTTTGAAGCGCCTGATAAATTGAGATTAGGGAGGAATGCAAAATTAAATAGGCAGTTTACTTGAGGTTAGCCTAGAGGTTTTATGAGGTTCTCCAGGGTTATTCAGGGTTCAACCTCGAGTTACCTCGAGTTACCGCTTGTTTAATTCTGCATTTCTCCCTTATAAGAGATCTACCTGCCCCTCCCCAAATATTTCTTTTAGCAAAGACAAACATAAATTTTGTTAAGAAAACACGTTTGAAGTGTTTGAAAACTTTTTCTAATTTCACACTCTGAGAGAGTTTTTCACAAATTTTTTTTTGGGGGGGTTGTTTTTAATCATGTACCTGGGGGGGGTGGAGAAGTAGTTGGATTTTTTGTGATCTGGGTGAAAATTCAAGTTAAGCACAATTTTGCTAATTTTTTTATCTTTGTTTTTGTTTTAGGTTTGTCTTTAATTATGTTTAAGTGCAATTCTTAAATGTTATCTTTTCTGATTTTATTTGTACTCGAGCTTTTAATCAATTTTAGACATGTAAATTGTCCAATTTCATTTTTAAAGTGGACAATAAAGTGAATATGAATTGAATTGAATTTGAGTTTAGATTTAACGTCCTTTGGATTATTACAAACAAGATATTGAAAATAAGACCCTTAGAACACTGAGCTGACAATTTTATATTTGTTCCTATGTCTGAAATACTAAGAAGTGTAGGCCTATATTTTGTCATTTTGTCTTAAAAGTAATTGTTGTTCGCAATGTATGGACACATGTCATTTTTCACTTTTGATGAATGTCCCAGACACTTCAATATTCTTATCACCAAAGAGAAGGATTTGGAAGGTGTTAGGCTGTTAGGGAAATGCAGTGGAGAAGGATCCAGAAGGAGTTGGGATCAAAGTAGGTTTCTGCTGTGGAAGGATTTAGAAGGTAATGGGCTGTCAGGTTGTACTTGACACAAGAGGGTTCAGAAGGGTTTGGCGTGTCGTGGCCGAGCGGATAAGAACACCGGACTCAAGCTCTGGTGTTTCTGATCAGCAGTGTGTGGGTTCGAGTCCCGGTCGTGACACTTGTGTCCTTAAGCAAGACACTTAACCATTATTGCTCCGTCCTTCGGATGGGACGTAAAGCCGTAGGTCCAGTGTGTTGTGTAATGCACGTAAAAGAACGCAGTGCACTTATCGCAAAGAAAAGGGGTCCGCTCCTGGTGTTCCTGGTTTGATCGGATGCAGATTGCACCTCAGCACCTTGTTAACCATTACATGGTGCTATGTGAAAAAACAGGTCTCATACTTCAAAAACGTAACTAATCATATCTTGCAGGCAAAAATACTGAGCGCTTTACGACGCCATAGGGTGTGATAAAGCGCTATATAAGAACTGCATATTATTATATGGGATTTGGCTAAAATGGGATTTAGAAGGATTTGGGCAGTTGGGGGATGGGGATTGTGATGATGTTTATGCATCACTGATGAGAAACACACATGGTTGACCCCAGCAGAATACCCTAAATAAATCATAAGTTTAACCCCCTTTCTGTCAGAGGAGGATTTTGAAGGAATTGGGTTATTAGCCATAGTAAGAAACTATTGGACTATGGTGATATTCCTGATCCGATGTAAAGCATAATCAGTTTACTAGTGCAGTCCTCAGTCCAAAACGATTCAGTAACTCAACATCCAAACTGTTGGACTCTGATTATGGTGGTATGCCTGATCCCATGTAAAGCATAATCAGTTTACTAGTGCAGTCCTCAGTCCAACACCATTCAGTAACTCAACACCCAAACTAATGGACTCTGATTATGGTGGTATGTTTTGTTTTTTTAGAGGGGATCTCTTCCATTGTTCATAAAACAGTGTCCAATCAAGAGACAGTATTATATTGGTAAATATTTGAACCGACCTTTTTTAGTCCTACATCGAAAGCTCTTTGTAAAACATCAAGAAGATCATCTGGTAAAAAAAACAACAACATAAGGATTGCTTAAAAAAAGTCATATGAGACAGGCCTTTTTAATTGAAGTAAGAACAAAATCTATTACATAAAGTCATGCATTAAAATTTAACCTCCTACTCTTGGTAACATTTTCCAGTGAGTTGACAGACACCGTTAGAAACCATTTAAAGGGCCTATATGAAGAGCACATTTTTCAAAATACATTTTTTATCATAGATCCATGATTAAGGACAGTTTAAAGAAAATGGAAAATAATTGTTTGTACTGAAATTAAGGTTTAATGTACTAACTGAATTTTCAAAAATGACCTGTCTTGAACTGGACACATGAGGGCGCTGTTGTAAGACTCATAAAAGGAACAAAGTCTCACAGCAGCATTACAAATGTACAAAATCAAAATCCCAAATTTGTAGATAATGTGTGTAACTGCATAGATCCATTCACCACATGATCTTATCGTCGTGTGCCCGGCAAAAGGGCGTAAGGGAAAGTTCCCGGCAAAAGGATGTAAGCAATTTATGTTAAAATTTGTGTTTCAACAATTATGAGCGGGAAAGTTTGCTAAACATGTTGCCATCCAAAAATCATTCTAGAAAGGTTAAATTCTCCATGGGGAATGGGGAAACATGTCTTCAGTGTAATTCTAGCAAAAAAAAACTAACAAAATTGATATACTTTTCATGTCAGGAGCCATTTTGTTGCTTACGTTGTTTTGTTACTGGGATAAACTACTTTATGTTCCCGGCAAAAGGGCGTAAGGCCTTACGCCCTTTTGCCGGGCACACAACGTTATATTGCAGTTCGGCATAGTTTATCTACCGCTCAAAACTGCAGTGGATAATACTGAATGGTCAGACGGTTGGAGGGTTGACTGTGTATAGATGTATTCCCCACATGATATCATATCGGAGGCTGTCAGTTTGTTTATAATTCAGAACTACAGAGGATCGGGGTTCACTCCAGGGTTTTTCAAAACTGAGGGATATTCCGGACCCACATTTTTGCACGGATGGCCAAAGCAAGCTGATTTGAAACCAGGTTCTTTTGAATAACTTTTTGTTTCGTTTTGCTTAGGCCATGTTTGGTTTGAAAAGCTCTCTTGTGCAATATGGAGCATTTAAAATTGGTCTTATGTTGAGATTTTTTGTGAACTAAATCTTAAATATTAATTTTTTTTTTTTTTTTTTTGCGTATCAGCCGTAATTCCTGCATATCGGCCCAAATTTCCTGTGTATCAGCCTGATATGCCAGCTTGTGCCTGGGGAGAACCCTGATGATAATATTTAACAGTCAGACAGTAGGAGGGTTAAAAAAGTTGACATTGAAATATTGTAGTTCTGGTTCTAAAAGATTACCTTTATGTCTCTGTGTACCATTGTAGATGCCCCTGAACATGGAATCTACAAATTTCAAAAAATAAACATTATATCACTTGGGACACAATCATATTCAGGCTGGTTTAAAGTTGGTCGCACGATGATAATCGCCAGATGCAGTGATCGCTGGGCGTTGAGCCTTTTCATTGCAGTCTGTAGTCGCTGAAGCATCAGCATTAACTGTGTTACGCGTCAATTTTACTGCCATGCGACCATCGTGCGACCCGACTTAAAGGAAATCCTTAATTAATATTCAAAAAAAAAAACTAAAAAAACACAATACAGACCATAGATACAACGCTTGGCAAACATCAGATCACACGCACATGTTGCAAAAGTTTGCATGCACTGGCAGAAAAATGGCATCGCAATCTTCGTCTTTTTTCAAATGTCTATTTTACGTTTTAAGCCAGATTTCAAGCTAAATTGATTGCATTCAACCAGTATAAAGTGCATCAGTCACAACATGGGGTCTCGTCTCTGCAACCAATAATCCGGAGAGTCTTAAGTTTGTTGGCTTTTAAGTAGCCAAAACATCTTGCACAAATTTCAGGTTTACGCGAGGATGTTTCATTCACATGGTTCCATAAAAATAAGTCTTACATTTAACTTGATTCATGATAGTTGTAGGTGTCATTTTCGACTGTCAGTTACATTGGCTATTGCTATTGTCGCTGGTGGACTTTGAAAGCCAATAGAACATCAAGCTTCATAATCGCTTGTTCTCTTTTAATACATTTTTACATTTTACTTTTATCTTTTTAACTAGGTGCCGCCAGGATTCTTTTTTGTTGTTGTGTTTTTTTTGTCCCGTCCCCATGGCAGGTTTCTGCTGGTGGAATTGCTGGAATCATTTTTTTTTAGAGTACCACTGGCAGTGACACAAAAATAAAACCTGACTTGACAATGCCAAGAGAAAACAGATTCTCTTTATTGGATCGTCTGTTTTGTTTTCTCTTAATGTGGGTAAAACGTAGAGATAGATGGCGAGTCTGGGGTCTGTGCACACTCAGCAGTGGAATGCCTGGGCGGCCTTTGTTCCGGTATTCCGATTTTACATAAAACTGTAATTATACAGCTTCCGTTTCCAGGCACGGCCAACTGGTTTCAAAGCAGATACAGGCATTCAAACAATATTGTTTTTACTTCTAATTAGGCCTACCTGTAATAAGTTGATTAAATTTTAATTGAATAGCTTTTACAAAATGTTACAGAAAGATTACAAAGTATGGAATGAACATACCTGTTAAATTCAGTCCAATATCTGTAAGCAACAAGAAAACAGAGGGGGGAAAAGTTATTGACAAAAAAGAATTCTAAAAAATTAATAAATAAATGAACACAGGGGACAGGTAGGAAAAGTTCCCATATATCCAACTGTCACTTTCTGAGGGATTTTTTAGATTTTGTAATGGATGTTGGGCTTTATTTCCCTTTTTTAATATTCCTCTCCAGGAATTGGTAGCAAAACCGGTAATTTTTTACCTTTAAAAAATGAAAAATCAAGTGGAAAATTAATCGCACAGCAGTACTTTTCAGGCATTCATGCCCAAAGGAACTAAAATGGCGTTTAGCGAGTAGCATTGTCAAGCCCAACATAGACGTGAAAATGGCTTATTTTTTCATGATTTCAACACTTTGTAATCTGTCAAAGTGCCTGTTCTTCTCTGTATATAATTCTGTCAACCTTTTTGGACAGGTAAGGATATAATTTGACCTAAAGTAAGGGAGATAAAGTGGCAGCCGGATACAGCATTTTCGCCGGATAATAATTTATTAACAATATTAAATTAATGTATATAATAATTTCACAAATTGTGCCAACACACTGGACTACCTCCGCTTCTTGAAGGTAGTCCAGCGTATTGGCACTAATGGGGATAGGCCCTACTCTTGTGAAGTACTCATGCTAATGCTATGCTATTTTATTACTATACAGTACTGTAGAGTGTAGGCCTATATTATTATTTTTTAGATTTTTCCTGGCCCTCATTTGTTTATTTATATTAGGCTAAAATGCCGTATCCGGCCGTCACTTTATATCCATGGAATTTAATTAAATTTTGATCCTTACCTATCTAGAAGGGTTGAAGAATATATCTAGCAAGGAACAGGAAGTTTGAACAATTCTAAAGGGTTGAAAACGTGAAAAAAATCCTCGAGGCTTCGCCTTCCAGTGACATGAAAATAAACACCATTTTGTGTTCATTTGCCCGTGTGCGCGCGAGTGGTAACTCCAATAATTTGAGTCGGTCATCGTTCATGCGCAGTGGAGAAGTCAATGGGACCTTTCTATTTTCCAAATAGGTAAACTGAGATGATGTTTAGGAGGGAAGTTGACATGGCATTCAAAACTGTAGCTTCGGGGATGGGGGTGATCACGACGTGCGTCTTCAGCAGTTGAACATACCCAGGACCGATACTAATGGAATCATCCATAGTGTTCCATTCACGTGGCTCATGTGTAATGCATGTGGGCATTCATAAGGTTAGGCATATTCACATCATGCAAATTTTAGGACAATCCTGCTAATTTGATTATTCATAATTATTCATAAAAAATTACATATTCATTATGATCTTTAGTGTGGTAGTTTCACATTGAGAACTAACAAACCCATCATGGTGTCAAAGCCTCATAGCCTAGCGGTGTAGGTTGTGGTCTTGTGTGTTAAAACATGGAGAAAGTTAAGAGAGGACACTGGAAGGTGGGAGGGCATGAGGGGAAAGGTGATTGAGGGAAAGCGCGTTCGTTTTTTTTTTAAATACGTAAAAAAGTGGCAGTCGGTTGCGGCAACATTTCCTTATATTATTATTATTAACAAACAAATGATGATGGTCAGGAAAACAACTAAAAATTCAAAGTAGATGCCTCAGTCATTTCAGAGGTTTTTCTTCTTTTTCTTTCACATATTTTAATCATCACTCGGAGGGAGTGGGACACTGGCAGTGACACTTGTGTGGTGGACAGTGGTAGTGGTACGTCTGGCTGGGTAAAAAAAAAACTGTACCCCCTGCCTGTGTGCTGTGCTGTGGCGCTGGCGCAGGGCCGATCCACTGGATTTATTCCGTCTAGTGCAGTGGCTGGCTCTAGAGAAGTGAGCTAGTCATCTGGACCTACCTCCATGCTTAAACCATAGAGCAAGGACCGGTCCTTGCTCTATGCTTAAACCGAGTCCAAATAATACTCACATAACTAATGCTTTTATTTATGCTAAATGAACCCTTATATTTCTTACCAATAAGTCCGATCTGTTTCAACTTAATGGAGGCCGCCATCTTGTTGTACTCAGTTTAGACTGGTACCATTTAAATTATTATATTAAAATAAAAGAGATGGCGTCCATTGATGCGACCTGTCCCCATTAATAAACTTGTTTAAGTCTGTCCATTTTTGGATTCCGAAAAACTCGCGCGTCAGTCAACAGCTATAGTAAAAATTTGTTTGGCTTCTTTATCTGTTAACTTTTTGTATAAGTTCTAACAAATTCTGATTATTTCATAATTCATGCCATAACTTAACAATATAAAAATTAAACACCTATGTGCACAGTGGAATTGTTTTCTTCTAGTCATGCTGGAAACCGGCCCGGTTGGGCCTATGCCCCTGATGTAGGCCTACCGAAAAACTTAAGTAACGTTTTTAGGAGGAAAGATTTCGGGTCACTCTGCCCATGGAAGCGGAAGTGAATATTTCCGTAAATTCCGTGTGAACGTTTGTTTATTTACGTCTGCTCTTCTCCGCCCAGTCTCATCTGTCAATGGACTTGAACAAACACTCTAAAATCTAAAGCAGACTATACAGACCCACACAAAAGCTCGTGCAGACGACAACACCGTAGTTTCGTAACAAAAGGCGGGAAACTAAAAGTGACCCAATCATCAATTTCGGCACAGTTGAATGATCCCGACGGATCCGGAGTTTTGGGTTAATTGTTAAGTTCGTGCTGTCAATAGGGGGGAAACCTCAACACTGAGAACACGGAACTTAATAATGTCGTATTTTTTAAAGTAATCAAGAAGCGGCTTCGGGCCTACCCGACATATACTGACTGGAACCGTGTTGCGGGCATTATAAGAGAGTGGTATCGGCCCTCAACGAGTACCCAACATATCTTCAAGAAGTTTGACCGTGGCTTAAATAAAAAGCTAAATACGAGGTAAGTGCTGTTACTAGTTTGAAAATCATTAGACATAGGCCTACTCTAGTCCTAGAATCTTTAGAGACACAAAAGCATCAATGGGCTGATAAGCAAAGTTTCTGCACATTATTACAATGAAAATACTGTTTTGAAATGAGTGTTTTGATGTACCGAGTACGAGGTATTCACGTTACGATTTAGTGTTGGGGGTATCTGTACGGAACCGGTGAGATTCGATAGAGAGTATAGGGGCTATTGCATGCTCTCCTTTTCCCGGTGACTCTATAGGAGGTCTATACGCTAAAAACAAGGAAATAGTATGTCGTGTGGTATTAAGTGTCCATGATCCACTCATCCAGAGGCATACATTTGTTGTGAAAAGTGGAGGGGGGTTTGTATATATGTTTTATTCATTTACTAAGCTAGCGGGTGCTGTTTCAGTGAAAACCTAAAAATCTGGGGGACGATCCTATGGATCATCCTCCCTGGACAACAAAGTGGGGGGATATATCCCCCAGCAACCCCTCAATTTACCCAATGAATTTGAAACTTCAGTATGGTGAATGAACACGAATAGAGAGACAACATGTTTGTTTGTTGGGTTGTTGGGTTGTTTGTCTGTTTGTATGTCTGTCTGTCTGTCTGTCTGTCTGTCTGTCCGTCTGTTGGGTTGTTGGGTTGTTTGTTTGTTTGCTTATAAGCTGGTTGTTTTTGTATTTTTTTTATCCAGGTCGGACTGACACACCTCTTGGTGACAGTGCAGGCACTTTGTCAGTCTTTGGCAAACCTGAATTGTTGATGTCTCTTGTTCTCAGTCTATATAGTACTTTGTAATCCCCACTTTTTTTTTTTTTTTTTGGTATTTTTATATGAAATTGCCGAATAAATAATAATAAATAATAATAATAACATTGTATGCTCTTGAACCCACATAGTTAATAGATGACATATTCGTCACCTAGGTATAAATGCATTGCAAATAATAGTTAGGCCTATACTTTCCTCAAGCGAAAACAACAATAATCCAGCGACTTGCTGGAAGTCATGATGAAGGGGACTTGTCGGGCAAGGAACTATCTGCGTACGCACTGTTGGTTAAGGCCAATTTCTAAACCACTGCCAATGCTATGCCCAAGCCCAAGCCGTGGTTAGTCGATCCCCCAACCCCCACCCCCACCCCCTCCTCTGGTTACGACTTTGACATGCAAGTATGACATTTTTACCAAAGGATAAAATTTTCGAGTCCGGTAGTTACAATGCAAATCACTATACTGACAACTCATCTTAAGATGAATCTTTAGTGCTTTCTGAAATCAAGCCCAAGCCCAGACAGCCGATTTCACGAAGCCCTATAGAATGTATCTTTAGATTACGAATCGATCTTAATCACTGAGGAAAATGTGACGTCACAATACAAATCGTCATGGTGACAAAGAAGACACTCGGCAGTTTAGTTAAGATGAGTTTGGGTGAACTTCGACTGCTGATCTTCAAAGTGTTCGCTTATTTCGCTAAAAAAACCGAAATAAATCAACATATTTACCATTTTCACTGACTGTCATTTTGCAGTACAATTGGCCAAAACTGAGTCCCATTGAGTGAAAAAATGCATGTAATTTTGTTCAATCAGCGAAAGGAAGTAGTTTTATTTTTCAGATCTTAAGTTTCACTTTTTTCTTCAACTGAAGGGAAACTGAAGGCGGTCTCTGTGTAGATTAATCAGTCAAGATATCTTACTTGTTTTACTCTCCCCGCTAAAGGTTTCATAAATTGGTGGGGAGGGGGCGTAGTAACCACCCCTCTTGCCCAAAGAACCCCAAGACCAAGACCATTCTTTTCGTATATCCTATCGATCAACCCTAAACCGCGGATTTTATCAACCCACGGGATTCAACAAAGGTTCGACCTCCATCTGGCCTCGGGGACAGCGATAAATTCACGGGCGTATCGCGTCACCCCCATTGACGCCATGAAAGCCATGGATTTGGACTATAAATATCTACTTCACAATTTCATTGTGCAAAACGGAGAATTGAAACCAAACAGTTTCCCATGCGCGTACAAAAGAAGAAAAAAAAACCCAGTGGGATGTTGTTGAGTAATACAATCGGAATGATATTTATGAAAAATAAAGACGAATAAAGGAGCTTAAACAAAAATTGTTTGACCGTGGTAGCAAGACTGCCCGCATTTTGCAAGATTCCGCGACTATTGACTCGCTGTCAAGACATAATTCACGTCACAAAAGAGACGGTTGATGGGAAAGATGTACAATTCTATAAAAAAAATTCTTGCTTACGTATTATGGTGAATAGATCGTTAACATTTCCCCGTGGAACGTATTTATATAATGTATTTTGTATGTCTTTTTAACCATGAGAGCCGCTTCAATTTCTATTGTATAATACTTGCATATCAATAGCAATAAACCAAATGTAATTTATAAGTGTCAATTTCTGTTGCAAAATCTAGCAATTTTCAAACGTAGACTAAAAATGGGATTTGCAAAAAATCACACTCTCTCTCAGGGACCCTGTATGCTTGTATTGCACGGTCATGTATAGTGACAAAACAGTTCAGGTGCGTATAATGGATTCCTTTTGTTAATTGTCACGGTTCCATTGTTTTCCAAACCCATCTCATCTTTCAGCCTGAACACTCTCCGATAACACAGATATCTGGCTGAAAACGTAGATGCTTTGAATGGATTTACTCACAAAAAATCCCGTTATTCTTACCTATGTATAACCCCGAACTTTGGATTACACACTCTCCTCCCACAAAATCTGTGGAATAATAAAAGTTATTCTCATGCCTGTAGGCACTGCGATTATTTCCTATTTTCATATGTGTTTGCTCTAATCAATCAACTTATACAATCCGCTATCAAAAAGACTTGTAGTGTCGAACTCCGTGATACCACAAAACTTTCGAGCTTTCTTTACTTGGCTATAACATTATGGCCCGAAGGGAAGGAACGAAATCAGGGCCGAGTGACAGTGCACACAGACTGAAACTGCCAGGTTTCAACAGATTATTACTGTTGTCCTGTACTTTGTGTAAAGAGGAAGTTTACCCGCAAGTGGTTTTTTTTAGAGTCTACACACAACAGCAATAAAAACGGGCCCCGTGTGAAACATCGGCAAAAGGTGTGCCTTTTCCACGTTTCGTTCGCGACAATGTTTTGTTGGTTGCTTTTCTTATACACGCATTGTGCGAATCATGTATTCTGGGTCATCGGCAATAAAAGTATGTTTCAAAGCGACGCGATGTTTGTTCCTTTTTTAAAGGGAAATTACATCACTTACAGACATGACAAAATTGTACTTCCAAGCTATACACGATACGGTAACTATACTAAACTGTATATTTTATTCCCAAGGACCCGGTGAAATCGTTTCGCGAGGTGTTATTTCATTTTAAAGAAAAACGCAACTTTGTTTCATTTGGAAGCAATGGTCGGCCCACCATCTAATTGGTTTTCGTTTGAATACGGAATCTTCATCAGAGTGAAAATAACCGCTCAAGTTTTTCGCCAAAATCACCAAAAAAGCGACCACCTTTTGAAATGAAATTGTCAGTTTTACTGGTAGACCTAGATCAACAATTATTATTGAATTGAAACGAACGTGCGGTTCCAAATACTAATGCTGTAATTTCCCTTTAAAAAGCAACCCATTCAATCAATCAGTTCATATTCAACTGATTTTTGTGAAGGGCTTTGTCATTTCCCAGCTATCTTGATCGTTCCTCCCTCACGTCAGTGTAACCAAACTCACGACGACGTATGGTGACGTATGATGAACGTGATAGGGAAAATTGGTCCCTTCGTGAGGGCATGATTGTAATCGATTTGAGCCCGTTCGTTGGCAACGTCACAACCGTGAGCTTTACCATTCAGTGGTTGAAAAAAGTATGGGCGGCCTCAACTGAAGTAAAAGTTTATAATTCAACACAATAGTGTTATCAAACGCACCCAAATTACTGATTAATCAATAGACCGACTGCGCGACCAATGTTTACATGTCACCACGTGACCTGTAGTGGGCACTACGTCATCTCAGCTGATGGCAAACTACGTGCAAACACATGATGATTGTGACTGACAGCGTCACACCAACAGTCAGCTTTTGGTAATACTAACACAGTTACTAAGCCCTTTTTGTTAAAGTTGTATATTGTGACATTGATTTCAACCAATTTACATAAACTACCAGTATTCTACTACAAAAGAGGTTTATTTTGAGTTATGCACTACCAGCGTCGGACGACGATGTAGCAATCCGTCTGTTATTTTGTTTGTAGTGTATTAAAACACTGTAAAAAATATAAAATACAAATAAAAAAGGGAAAAAAGTAAGAAAGTAAAGGACGTTGGAAGAGTGAGCAATTATAAATAGCCTTGCGGAATTTCAAATAGACAAAGGAATCACACAGTTTTGGAAAGGCTTTTCTGTGGATGATTTCAGACTCGAAACGTTCCGTCGTGCAACTACCACACCGTGAACGTTCCTTGTATAATTTCCAAGATTTGCTGAAACTGTCTTTAATGGCTTTATTCAGCCACTCAAAGGTCTCTGGTACAAACTTTTGAATATTTTTTTCCATAGATTTCGAGAAAGAAAAGCCTCGATCGAATAAACAAATGCAACAATCATCATGTACCGTACCGCACTTTCATATCATGAACGTCGTGTTTGTTTACGTTTAATACCCGCTACAGGTCACGTGACTTAGGTCGCACAATCGTTTTATTGTGCTAAACCCCAAACTAAAAAATGCACATAATTATTCTTCATAAAACAGGTTTAATGTTTTACTAAAAAATGTTTTTGTTTTTTGGCAAAACCCAGCCATACATTTTGCGATACTCATGACTTTCCACATACAGAATGTTGGTGAAACGCAAAAAAGGTCAATAAACGGGGGGAAATTATCACTCGAACGTTTAATCTAATTCGGGAAACTTTTAATTTTGAAAGTATTGCGGCTGCAGCTTGATCGCCTTATGAACATGCCTTGATGCACTAGAGGCCCATAGCCGAGCACTTAGCAAAAGCCACAGCCGTAGCCGCATCCGCCAGTTCAAAAATAAACAAGATACCATTTAAAAACAACTCACAGGACTAACATGTCGTTTTTAGCTGGTAACACAACCCGTTTCCGCTGAGGCAACTGTTGAGTTTGGGCAAATCTGTGTAATACATCCAACAGCTCGCTGAGTGGAAATATCCTCTGGATTTTCAAAAGGGAAACTGTTGATTGCAAAACCTAACCAAAAAGGCATAACAAAAAATGAGAGTTAAACAAAGATCGCCCAAAGTAACAAGTTAGTAGTCTCTTTAGTTAGACTATAAAACCACACGCGCCATTAAACAGACAATAATTTCATGCCACAATGCCAAATATAAACAAAAGCGCCCAGATAGAAAAACACATCACCCAAGGCTCATCAATGCAGCTCCATTATTTAAAAGATCAATACGAAACTGCTGGAGCAGAAGTTCATGGCCGAAGATATGCAGACGTAGTGCAATTTGCCAAATGGTGACGCATAACTATTGTTAAAAAAGACTTAATTTGCTACGCTTGATGACTGCTTTACAATAATACTATAAAAAAAAAAATGACTGACGTTTCCGCTGGTTTTCCTACGAGTAAATGTGACGAAACAGTGATGAGCCAGTCTTCCAGGTAGATATTAATTCAGGTGAGACATGAAAGTTTTGTGTGATCATAGTTATTGGAACAGTTTTTCAGCAAATCCCCCGTTAAAATGTTTTTAAGTCTTCTTCAAATATTGATATGAAACACGACTGGGTTCCATTGTGTATTGAGTGATGACCGTGTAGTGAAAATTTTGATTTCGCTCAATATTGAGGAAACAGTTTGTTGGTATGTTTTGGTGTCCCGTCAGAGGGAGGCGTTGTATGAATTTTATCTAGTGAATCTCTGATGAACGATTTTCACCGTATTTGCGAGGCCTTAGTAAGTTTTGCGAATTGTACAAAATCACCCTGCATGCTTCGAGAGCTTGGATACCCTCGCGTTGGAGCGTGGTTTTACGAGAGCGACCCGAGTCGGATTCAGTGATCACCTCCATAGCCTATCCTACCATGAACTGTACAGTGAACTGGAAGGTCGTTGGTTCGTGTCCCGGTTGAGCAGTGGCGTAACTAGGGAGACGTGGGGCACGGGCACACGCCCGCAACATATGTCTGTGCCCTCGCGTGCCCCCCCCCCCCCCATTTTTTTAATCTGGACTTTTGAGATTAAAAATTAACAGATGAATAAAATGTTACACTTTATAAGTTTTTATGTAGTAATTTCAATGTTTTTTTAAAACACCTTTGTATTATTTACACGCAGACAATGTATTTTATTTACCTCAACACATCAGAAGAGCGCTGAAAAGAGGCTTGTATAGGAACAATACAAACGGAAACTACAGTTTTAATTGGTGTCCCCCCCCCTTGCGCCCCTCTAAAATTTTACCCTATAGTTGTCGCTGCGGTTGGGTCGGATGGATTGTGGATTCATTTTACGTGTAGATCACACCATGCCAAAGGTTGGTCCTGTGAAATATAACGTCAGTCACAACTCCATGGTCTTTTTGCAAATAGGTTTGGGCTCCGTCATCAAGTCTTGAGCAGTGGTGCATTTTGCATAGTGCTTCAACACAAACGGAGCTAGGAGTCGAAGCCCCTTAAAATGCCCCTAAACAGCCATTTTGATTCTTTTATGGTCGGCATGTTATGACCGTCCCTCGTTAAAACTGCGAGTTTTCTTGCAAAACCAGTTTTTTTTTTCAAGAACCGACTTAGCAATAAGCACTTGTTATATAAAACAACTTTTGTTGACAGAGCTACACCAAACCTCCTCAGATCTTTCAGAACTTTAACCGACAGGCAACCATCTGACAAATTCAGAACATTTTCGTTCCACCCCTTTCTGAGAAATCAAAGGAAAACAAATGCATTCATAGCGAAAAATGAAGGATCACCCGCTGGTTCACCAAGGGCATGCTTTTACACCTTAAAATTGCACATTGAAATAGTGGCAACGGAACGCGGTTGGGTACGCATGACTCAACTGTAAGCACCCGTGATCAATTTGAGTGTTGATGCCATCTTCCGAACACTGAATATACTGTCAATCTGAAGCAAATTAAACTTCTCAAGTAAATGAAAGAAAATGTGTTATCTTCATGAAACTTTGCCTTATGATTCACGATCTAGACCGCAATGAAGTTTCGGTATTTGCTGAAAAGGTTTAACAGAAGTGATATCTATTTTTTGCATTGACAACTGAAATAACTTCCCGTTTGAATTTAGGCTGGGATTTCCTGTCCCAGATTTCGCATCTGGTGTACCCACGTGCCCCCCAAAATCGTCTTCTTGTGTAGACCGTCTATATCTCAAAAAGCGTTACCGGTAATCAACACAGGTATAATCAATAGTAGATGGCAGTAAGTGCCCATCCCGTCGAGGAAGCAACAGCTTCGTACAGAGCTTGATGCTGGTTCTTCAAAAAGAAACAAGTGCGTGTGCGGACCAAATTGACGGCCCTTTGCGAAACCACGGGTTGTGACTTCAGCTTATTCGGTTTACCCGTCTGCCTGTTTGAAGCCCCATATACCGAAAACACACGTTTTCAAATAAACTGACGGAGCCTATAGCCGAGGGCCTATAGAAGCCATATAAAGATCCATATTATTTTTTTCTTGGAATACATGGTGGTGGGGGTTGCGATATGTTTCTGACGTTTCGACCAGTGTGATCTGTTCGTCTTCTGGGAATAGAGCTGAGAAACACAACATACCATAAGCTTCAATTTATGTTTTTCGTTATTTTGATTGGTTATTAACAGGAAGCTAGAACAAAAAATGATGAAGATCGGAGCCACTCTGAAGTTCGACAACATCCACCTCATGGTGGAAAACACTGCCATCCTCCAAGACGTTAGCGGGTTGGCTGAACCAGCACAACTCATGGCAGTGCTTGGACCTAGTGGTAAGGAGATCTATTATTATCAATGCGTCTTGAACCAGGGTTTAAATGAGGGGAAGTGTCATGATTGTTTTAGGAAGAGTGAAATTAACTCCCGTCCTCTATAGTTTGCTATAATCATGTCATACAGACAACCTTTGACAAGTTGATTCAGTTATTATGTTTGCAGTGAAACAACTAAAAACAGTTTATTGCTTTGCGAAAGATTTTTATGCACATTCATATTGGGTTGTTTTAAATGCGGACGTCGTACTTTAAGCAACTTTGATTATTGGAAAGGGAGGAGGGTCGTCAAACGCACTCAACTTTGACAGTATTTCAGACACAACCATTTCTCTGATGCTGGATTGGTATACAGTGGGACGCAAATAGGGGACATATTTTGGGGGTCGTGCCTTTGTGTGATGATACAACTTAGAATTTGGCACAGAGACTGAAAATTTTTTCTGATAATGAACAATCCTGTGCTGAATCTTTAAAGCTATTAGGCTAACTCATGCATCAGGCAAACTGAATACAGTTAATCCCTAAGCACTTAAAGACTTAAAAAATATATAAGTATACCAAGCAATTTTCACAATTGTGAAAATTGCTGTTCTGCTTGTTGTTCTACTTTTATTTTTTTTAAGGACAAATCTGCGAAGGTCATGGTGTTTCTGATCAGCCTGCAGAATGTGGGTTCGAGTCCCGGTCTTGACACTAATATTGTGTCCTTAAGCAAGATACTTAACCACTATTGCTGCGTCCTTCGGATGGGACGTAAAGCCGGAGGTCCCGTGTGGTGTGTAATGCACGTAAAATAACACAGTGCACTTACCGCAAAGAGAAGGGGTGCGCCCAGGTGTTCCTGGTTTGATCGGCTGCAGATTGCGCCACAGCACCTTGTAAACCGTTACATGGTGCTATGTAAAGGATCAGGTCACATACTTCAAAACGTAGCTCATTATACCTCGCTGGAAAAATACTGAGCGCTTTGAGACGCCCATCGGGTGTGATAAAGCGCTAGATAAGAACTGCATATTAATATTATTGTGTAGCCAATATCTTTCTCATGACATACTCTGACCGTGTGCCAAATTCCATGGATTATATCATCAAAGGCACAATCCCATCACCGACCTGCACCTTGACGATCAGTGAACTTTCAGACTGAAATATTTTCCTGACAATAACCAATTCTGCACTGAGTCTTTAAAGCTACTAAACTCATCCATCAAGCAAACTATAAATACAGTAAATTCCAAAGCACCCGACGATGTGTGGAAACTTTCAAGAGGCAGCCCTTCCTAAACAGGCGCTTGGGATTCCTTTGGGAACGTTGAGCGTTCCCAATTATAAGAACCAACAACTGTCCTGGCCAAGATATGAGAAGAATTTGCGTTCCCAGTGGAACGTGCCCCAAATTACAAACCATAATTAAAGAACATGGGGAACTTTCAAGAGGCAGGCAGCCTTTCCTGATAGGAAACGCTTGGGATTCCTTAAGGAACATTGTGCGTTCCAAATCATAAGAACCAACAACTATCCTGGCCAAGATGAGAGAAGAATTAGCGTTTCCATTGGAACGTGCCCGAAAGTATAAACCATGCTTAAAGAACATGTGTGGAAACTCTCAAGAGGCAGGCAGCCCTTCCTAAACGGGAACGCTTGGGATTCATTCGGGAACACTGAGCGTTCCCAATCATAAGAACCAACAACTATCCCGGCCAAGATGAGAAAAGAATTAGCGTTTCCATTGGAACGTGCCTGAAAGTACAAACCATGCTTAAAGAACATGTGTGGAAACTTTCAATAGGCAGGCAGCCCTTCCTAAACGGGAACGCTTGGGATTCATTCGGGAACACTGAGCGTTCGAATTAATCATAAGAACCAACAACTGTCCTGGCCAAGATGAGAGAAGAGTCACCGTTCCCAGTGGAACGTGCCCCAAAAGTATAGACCATGCTTATGGAACATGTCTGGGAACCCCTCTGTTACAAAATGGTGAACTTTAAATGCAGTCCAGCGTACGAATACGCGCTTGACTTGCACGTCCTTCAGTCCCGTATGTCGAGACGTTTTCAAGGTACAATATAGGATTGGTAAAGCTGATAGCGCAGTAGTCTTACTTTGCGTGATTCACTAACAAATACATGAAGAAAAAACAACTGTGAAAATTCGGGCTCATACCGTCGTCCGAGTCGGGAGAAAATAGTGAAAAACATTCAGCGTGTTGTAAACACATTGTCCATCGTTTCGATTGTTTACAACCGAAATTCAAATCTGGTTCTTGCAATTCCATTTTGTCGACTTTGACAGTATTTCAGACAAAAATGTTTCTAATGGAAGATTGGTACTGGTATGAACTTCGTAATCAGTAAGCTTTGGGACTGATAATAAAACAAATATTGAATACTATCCTGTATTCTACCTTTAAGAAATAAAACTTTTCTTGATACCACTCTTCTTCCCCAAGACCTTGCGATCGAAAATCCTCTCCATTAAATGCCACAACTAGATACGTTGGATATTCTATAGCTGCAGATGAGAAATAAGCTGTTAATATACTTTAATCATTTCAGGCTGCGGGAAGACTACCTTGCTTCACGTCATATCAGGCCGCCTTGCAGAGTTCGATTTTGGCAGCGTGACGATCAACGACTACCCTCTCACGAAGGCCCTACGTCGGAAGATCGCGTTGGTACTGCAAGATGATATCTTCTTTGCCAATCTCACCATCAGAGAGACACTTATGGTAGGGCGGCTCATCTATTCAGTACACATTTTTGAGAGAATGGAACGAAGTGCTTTAGCAAGCTGTAGACAAGAAGCCTCATGAATAGACCGAAAATCCGACAAAAGTCCAACTTGATAAAGTCCTATCGGAAAATGTAAACGAGGGTGCGCGTACTTATAGCGCTCGTCCATGTCGCACAGTGTGGCATTGAAGAGACACACATTGTGCTGCCCACGTGTACAGTGATGATTATAGCCAATGCTGTGATTGGTCAATATGTTTAGGGGGTAGGGCTTAATGGAATGGTCTATTACAAACTCTGCGAGTTTGACACAAGTCATCCACTTTTATCTAGATCGATGATCAACCCGAAGAGAAATACAGGCACCTCTCAATGGTCATGGCCGTTGTTGATCGTACTGCCGTCTTGTTCGCTATTACATTTTGTTTTGTATTCATTTCTGTTTCGTCCTTCCTTTGTCGTTTTTGTCATTGTCACACTTTCACGGACGGCTACGATGTCCCTATCTCTGTAATATGACTGTGATTGTCATTGTCGTTGCTGTTGTCATTGGCAGTTCACTGCAAGGCTCCGCCTTCCCTCCAACATGCCCTACGAGACAAAAGTACGTCGAGTGGAAGACATCGTAGACACCCTAGATATCAGAAAATGTCTCGACACCAGTAAGTCCAAAAATTCAAGTTTTTATGATCTGGATCTGCCAAGTCATTTATGAATTTAAAAAATGACCTCTAAGTTACATTATCGTTGGATGTATATTCCAGAATGGTTGGAAAGCATGTCCGGGGTTTATTATCATGGTAATATTACTACACAGTTCTTTATATTGATTCGTCACACCCAAAGGGCGTCTCAAAGCGACATGTGTTGCAAAGCTGTGTTTGAGTATGAAACCCATAATAGTTAGTTTTTTATAAAGCACTTTACAAGTCTGCTGCCAACTGGGCCAGAAATACCGAGGCAAACTCCCAATGGGAGACTTTTGAGACGATAGCGGGCGTCCCACAGGCCGGTCCTTTTCCCATTGTTCTCATCGCTGAGAACACTGGAAAAGGACCGGTCCTGTGTGACTAGGACGCCCCCTATCGTCTCAAAAGTCTACCATTATCTTAAAGTGTACGCGGGCATTTCTTTTATCCGCATTTTACACAACACGGGACTAACAGCTTAGTCAATAAAGTGAGTCATTAATTGGTCTCAACGTTTCTCAGGGTTTCCGAATTAGTTCCGACATTCAACTTTTAATTTAGGGTTATATTAAAATTAAAGTAAAAAATTACTGAATTAAAGTTTAATGAGGAGAATGATATTGTTACATCAAATTATAGAAATAGGCGACTATCTGCAGCGAGGAGTGTCAGGCGGCGAGAGGAAGCGGGCTAACATCGCCTGTGAGCTGCTCATGGACCCGGCTGTGCTGATGCTAGACGTAGGTATATCAGGGATGGATTTCACAAAACTAGTCCTAACTTATGATTTGTCCTATAAGTTAGGCCTAGTTACTCATCCTACAACTCGAAGACTATAGTCCTAGCGCTTTGTGAAGATGAACGTCACCAGCCGCTGATCCTATTTTCGTCTCGCCTTCTTTTCAAAACTACAGTGTTTTGGGACAAAACATGTGTTCAGTTTTCTGGTTTTGAAAAAAAATATATAAATCAAACTTTGCCCCATTTGGTGACATGAGTTTTTTGGCAAGATTTTAGACACTGTTAAGCAACTTTCTCTGGTAAGTTAAAATTGCAGGGAACCAGTCAGAATCTTTACATAATCACGTTGTATTTTGATGGGTCACCGTCTTCAAGCTTGTTTGTGCTTTTATAGCAAACTAATAAACAGTTCTATGAATATGGCGGTCTCTGTCACAACAAGTTCTCGCAACATTCCAATTCTGCCGTTGTTTGATCACTACAGGAACCCACGTCGGGACTTGACTCGACGACTTCAATGCTGTTAGTCCAGACTCTGAAGAAGTACGCCGCCGACACGTACAAAACCGTAATCATGACCATCCACCAACCGTCGAGTCAGATCTTCCACTTGTTTGACAAACTCATGCTGTTGGTCGAAGGACAGGTGCGTGTACACTCCCAGGTCCAAGTGGGGCTGACCTCTACCGTTATAGACCTTTCTTTTGCAACGTCACGGTGGGAGTTTTTGCCAACCAAGATGGAGGAACTATGGGGAGCCATCGATGCAATGCAAAAAAAAAAAAAAAAAAAAAAAATGAATACCAATAATGAGATGTATTTTCTTTGAATGCTTTGCCACATTTGGCCGTCCATTCAAACCAGCGCGTTTTTTTATATAACAATAATAGAAAGGTATATTTCTGGGTCAGGCTAACCCGAATTAAAACTGAATGAAGCTTTTGACTCGGTTCTGCGTCAGTTTGAGACAGTTTCAGGTCAGTTTGACACAGATTCCGGCTCATTCTGACCCAGAAATAGGTCTGGTTCCCTGGGACTCAACACTCTTATATCCAGGAGTTTTAGGATTGTAGACTTTCCATGGTTTTTAAAATGCTTACTTCTACAACAAAAAGATCATCCTACAATAACCACTGTATAAATGGTGTGCCATGTACTTTATTTATACAGGTTATTTATTTTGGGCGGGCGAACGAAGCTTTGGACTACTTTGCAAGTCTAGGTCTCCACTGCGAGCCGCATCACAACCCTGCTGATTTTTTGAGTGAGTTCCAAAGTTTAGTCTTTCAAGAACGTTTAAATACTAATTCATTAGTATCTATTAACACATTTATTACTAATTATTTTATAATGAGTGTGGAACAATGATAAGAACTGTATTTTCACAGGACCCAGGAAAGTACTGGGTAATGACCGTGAGTAAACACAAATGATATGCTTTATCCCTGATGCAAATTTAACATGCATTACTGACGTTGCTCATTGGTCCATCTTGTGCAACGCGCGTAAATAGTTGTGCATTTCCATTTTTTTTTAATCACCCCTTATCCTCTATAAGATGGCGGCGGGATGACGTCAATGCATATTCCTTCGCCATGTTTGTTGCGGTGTTTCACGACTCGCGACCTACGACCTACTAAATGCTGATGTCGGATTGGACAATTCACACCACATGAAAAGAATGGGCTCGTTGGCGAACGGTTTTTTAACCGACTAAAATGAACAAAATATTGTGCTCTTTCGAAACGAAAGAATTTGAGGGTTCAGCTGACGGCCTACAACGTCGTAGACATTAAGACTATCTGTTCGTTGATCACTGGCTACCTCTAACGTCCTATGTCTTTTCTTTTTACTTCCTACCAACCATGGAAAACGGTTAAGCATCATCAAAGATATACTAGAAAAACAACATAGGACACTCTGTGTAGAAACCTGAAACGCAAAATGGGTGCGCCTGCTGTTGGTACTGTTGGTAGATAGGTAAAAAGAAAGATTATTTGCGCAACAAGTAGGGCCTACTAAATGGAAAAACTCAAGCCAAGCGATCCTACCAACTAAAAAAGTTAAAGGGAGGTCGACAATTTGGTGTTCAGCCATAAATTGTCACCCGAGCAAAACTGACACATAGGGAAGGGCGCCATCACGCGGTATGTAAAAAAAGCGTTACCGGGTACATCTGCTACCTGCCAAAACGGCACAAGTGTCCTATCTTGTTGTTATAGTATCTTTGGTGTTATAGTCTTGTTTGTTCATTATCTCCAGTGGACAAGTCGAAAGGAACAGAAGAAGAGCTTTCCATTCTCTATGAGGCCGCCAAGAGAAAGTTATGGCAGGCAGTCAAGCGGCAATCACGTGAGTCCCAGACGCCGCTTGATTGGATTAACGGACGCCAGGACCGGCTCCCATCGCCTCTTAACCGCATCGATTTGAGCATGTTATCCGACGATGTACCTTTCGATATTTCCACGAGACTTTACCACCCACCTGAGCATCAGAGCGCAAGGTACTATAATCGGGGCGCATACTTAATTTCTGTAAAACAGAAGATTCCTTCAAACAAAATTACGGGGGCTTGGCGTTGGGATTCGGGGATATACCCCTTCAAGTAAAAACTGCAGGGCAGTGCGGCTAGACTGGTTCCCGGTCCCTACATCGTTTACGTTCTGACTGAATATAGGGACCACCGGTAACGGGTAATGAAAATTAGCATACGCCTGGCAGAATTCTGCCAGCTGTATGCTAATTATAATTAGCATAATTATAAGTCTAAGTAATCCCATAATGCAATGCGGCCTTTACACAAAACATGATGGGCACAGAGTCTCAGAATCTCCCACTCGTGCAGATCAACACCGTTAAGATGTTGTCTAGTGTTTTGATGTTGAAGGTTTGTTCACTATATGGCCAGGTGAAGGGTTACGATACACACGTGTGCTAGTGTCAAGCAACAACATGCACAAACGTCACAAACGTCATCTCTAAAATTAGAAAATTATTACTGCGCCCGCGCAATCGGGGGCCTATCAAAAGCACCATATCGCTAGTAGCTACCGGTCCCTATATTTACAGTCAGAGGAGAACGATGTAGGGACCGGGAACCAGTCTACAGTGCGGCATGCTTTGAAACAAACTGTCCTGTTGATAATGTCACGTTCATGCTTGTATCTGCAGCACGACCAACGTTTGCTATCTCCAAAGCTGCGTACATTGGTGTTAAAAAAAACAGAAGACGCCCATCGTTCTAAATTTCTAACAGACAAGACCTTGTAGTCAACAAATAACTGTAGAAATTAACTCCAAAGGATAAACTTTTCTTGCGTAAATCATCAGAGAAAAACTAGCTCAATGCGAGCCCTATGGGTTTCTGGTAATCAGTGGAGCAAGTGGGCGTGGCCTACAGTGGAATACGTCACACTCATACAAACAGGGTGCAATTTCATAGAGCTGCTTAAGCAGAAAATAATTGCTTAGCGAAAATGAGCAGGATACCAGTCACAAATTGTACATGTAACATGGTATTTTGGCTGGTAACCTTAGTCTGGTAAGCATATTTATAAAGTACCTTTGATAGCACTTTACTCTACCGATAGTCTCTGTCATCTATTCCAAGTTCTATTTTTAAAGAGCCTTACAAATACTTTTGTTCTAACTATTAAAACTTCACACCAATGAATAATGTGAAAGATGGATGATGACTTTGTTTGTCGCTTTAACCTTTTTATTGTTTAATGTAGCTGCTGTATGTTATCAGCTCAAGTGCATTTATAACAAAGAAGATAGATTGATTTTGAAACTGAACAAAATACTTATTAACTGATGCTAAAGCTTTCCAGATGGGCTTCAATCCTATTTTTCAAATTTAACAATGCTATTGAGAGAAATCCACATACTTTTCACGCCTTCCTCAATCACAGATCTTCCAGACTGCCGTCCACTTCAGGACAAGAAAACCCCCCGAGGAGCAGAACTACTTCCTCCGATCGCGAACACTCGAAACGCCGTCGGAGCACCGCGAACGACCCCACCATCGGTTCCTCGAGTTGGGCCGTCCGCCGGAACGCTTTGGTGACAATCTCCGGTGTCATCGGCGTCGTCGGAGTCATGTCCGACACGGGGGGACATTTCTACGAGAAGAAACAGCTCAGGACACGGAAGGTCAGTACCTCGTCAACCCCGGACAGCTTGGAGAAGTGGCCCACCACCTTCTTGGACCAGCTTCAGACGCTGACCCGGCGGAACTTCAAGCAGTCCCGAGACGTCTTCCTTTCCAAGTTCCTGTTAATCAAGAACATCTTACTGGCCGTTGTCGTTGGATTACTTTGGTTCCAAACAAAACACGAGGAGCAAAGGATCAACGATATCAGAGGCTTCGTAAGTATCTTATTTTCATTTGAGAACGTGTGAAGTCACATGGAAAGGGCGTGTCGTAGCCGAGCGATCAAACGCACCGGACTCAAGCTCCGGTGTTTCCTAAATTGTGGGTTCGAGTCCCGGTCTTTGACACTTGTGTCATACAGCAAGACACATTGCTGCGGCCTTCGGATGGGACATAAATCCGCAGGTCCCATGTTGTGTAATACACGTATTAAAAAACCCAGTACACTAATATCGGTAAAGAGAAGGGGTTTGCCCCGGTGTTTCTGAGGTGGTTGGCTATAGATTGCGCCAGAGCACCTTGTAAACCGTCACATAATGCTATGTAAATAAATGTTTTTTTTTGTACAATTCAAACAAAGCTCCGCATAACGGTACCCTGTAGAAAAAAAAAAAAAAAAAAAATGAAGCGCTGTGTAAGAATTGCGAGGGGATCCAAAGTCGAATTCAGTTTTGTGTTGCACTCATCTTTCAATAGATAGAGTCCTTATGAAAGTGGAAAACAAATTACCAGTCTCTCATCTCGCGTAAAAACGGTGTAAAATGTCACTTTATTTGATACTCTCTCATCAGAGCGAATTTTTGAAACGTGACGTCATTGGACATGGGTCTGTACGTACATCAGAGAGGAATTTCGGCGTCAGCCAAAGGGTCAAATTCAATGCCACTTTGATTGAATTTCATCGAAATTCAGGAATGAACTAAAATAATGTCCAAGTACAACATCGTACCGGCCTGTAATGTTTGAAATGTGACGCCATTGGACGTTTTTGGACTTTGACAAAATTCGCAGTGATGTTGAAGGGTCATCAAAGGGTCATCTCTTAGAAAATGAGTGCATCACCACACTGAATTCGATCTTGAAGCCCGTCTTCAAAAGAAAACAGCTGATATGCCCTGTGTGAATTAACACGTCAGTTGTAACGGTATATTATAGCCTACTTCAGAACAGCAGCCCTAGCTAGACTTGAAATCGAGTCTGTAACGTACCGTATTTGTCACTGTAGAACCAAAGTACCGCAGCGCCCTCTACTGGTCGTAGCGTACCGTCTCAGACTACTATCGTGTGGTAACTGCTCTGATTGTACGGTAGCGACCGGTTACAGTCGTGACAGCGGTCCCACAGACGACAGCAGTCACACACGATAGCATGTACGCTATATGACCAGTAGAGGGCGCGGCGGTACTTCGGTTCTACAGTGACAAAGATACGCGTACGGTAGACTTGATTTCAAGTCTACAGCAGCCCTTGACTTAGGGGCTACGGTATCATGAGAGAACTGTAGGCCTACTGCATGCTCCATGAATTCCCGGATCAGAATTGACCGGGTTGCCGAGTCCCGTTGGGCCTGACCCGATTCTTGATCAGTATGACCCGGAATCTGTGTCAAAATGACTCAGATATGGGTCAAACTGACGCAGAATCCGAGTTTATATCCCATTTTTTGGTTTGGAAAACCAGTTCCCGGGTCAGCCTGACCCGAGAATTGGTCAGGTCTCCCAGGGACCCAGAATCAAGGTCAATGCTGACCCGACCCGGGAGTTTTTAGAGTGTGGTTCAAGACTGGCTTGCAGTGAACCTTTCTTTCCAATGAGTCATTTATTATTACCCACGTTTGCTGTATCATGCTTCTTTTAATCCAAGATAAACCAATGGCCAATTTACATCTTGTCTCTTGCAGTACTTTTTCGGGTTGGTCTACTGGGGTTTCGAATCCATGTTTATGGTGATGAATGCATGTAAGTATAAAGGATTCAAAACAAAACATCAAATTTTCCATAAATGTAATTATAACATTTCTATAAAGACACGCCATTGTGAAAATATCACAGCATCTGCAACTCCATTGAGATGATCACAGTAGGCCTATAGGGAGAAATGCAGAATTAAACAAGCGGTAACTCGAGGTAAATCGAGGTTAAACCACGGATAACCTCAACAAACCTCGATGTTAACCTCGAGTTACCGCCTGTTCAATTTTGCATTCCTCCGTAATGGACAATAATCCAGTACCCGCGGTAACTTAAGGTTGGCCTCGAGGTTTTTTGAGGTTCTCTAGGGTTATCTGGGGTTCAACCTCGAGTCACCTCGAGTTACCGCTTGTTTAATTCTGCATTTCTCCCTCAGCAGGTGGTAACTCAAGGTTTTTTGTGGTTTTTCCTGGGTTATCCGGGGTTCAACCTCAAGTTACCGCTTGTTTAATTCTGCATTTTTCCCTTAGCATGTAGTAACTCAAGGTTTTTGAGGTTTTCCTGGGTTATCTGGGGTTCAACGTCGAGTCACCTCGAGTTAAATACCGCTTGTTTAATTCGGCATTTCTCTCTGATGACGAACCTCAAGTAACCCAGCAGCGCTTCTTCGACCAAACCTCACCCCATGCTCGGAATGCACCACGAGAAGAAGAGCCACACTGGCCCCGAAACAATAACTTCACATCTCACAATTTTCTTTTTTAAATCTTTGCTCTGTTGATAAAACCAGTTCCAGCCGAGCGGGCCGTTGTGAATAAAGAACGACTGTCCGGAGCCTACCGCCTCTCTGCCTACTACATCTCCAAGATGCTTAGCGAGTTACCCTTGGTCCTCGTAATGCCTTCAGTCTATTACGTCATAACGTACTGGATGGCTGGTCTCAACAGCTCCCCACTTGCCTTCCTTGCCTCCTGGAGTGCCATGCTTGTTAACGTCTTAGTGGGACAGGTAATTAATCAAAGCATCTTGGTATTTCTTCCTTTTATGTGAATGCATAAACCAAAACGAGGTTTGAAGGGTAAAAATGGCCGTGTCCGAATCACACAATTTCGGCTACGGCTGAAGCTTTTCAGCGATCTTGCCGTAGCCACTTCGGACGTGTCACGGCCATAGTCTGATGACCCTCAACGGGAAGCAGTAATGCCGAAGAAACAGGGTACATGACATAGCGGCTACATTGTATTGCAACCTCGCGCTTCGATGAATGTACTATCTCGCCGCGCCAATTTTTCCCGGTATGCTGTGCTCAATCCAGGGACGATATGGCGCTTGCCAGACTCGCTCCCATGGACAACGTACGTATCGAACTCTCTCGTCATTGAGCAAGGCAAGCTGTATGTGTGTGTGTGTGTGTGTGTGTGTGTGTGTGAGTTTGTTTAGGCATTCAAACCGGGGACTTATAACGAAAGAGGACAATAGGGTCCCCAATTGGAAAAGGTCCCCAGTTGGAAATCGTGTTCAAAACCAATGGGAGCTGTTGCTAAAAAGTTAAAGTACAAACAAAAGAGGAACAATAGGAGGTCCCCGATTGGAGGTAAATACACACTTGTGGATAGATATTCACTGCCTTATGGAGACATTAGACAAAAGGGAAAGCAAGGAACAATGTGTCTCCATAGGGAAATTCTAAAGAGAGGGCTGCTCCACAAGGAATTTTGTGTACAAAGTCTATGGGAGGATGTTAACTACGGGGACAAAGGAAAGAACAAAAGAAGTCTCCACAAGGATGCAAAAACTGGAATGGGTGTAGGTGTGTGTGTGTGTGCGCGGTGGGGGGGGGGGGGGGGGGGGGCAAGATCGTTACACCCATATGGGAACTAAGTTGGCGCGTGTCACTGCCCAACAGAACCGGTTTGGACCGTTTGGATGAGTCTGCAGACCGTGTAAGTCTCGCGCAAGTTTGTAAAATGTTTGGTATCTTAGGTTCCTGCTTTAACGTGCGCAGGAAACAAATGCACGCGCTTTAACATTCTAAGACACACGCAGTCTGTGGACCTGGTGCACCGACGTCATTACGGTGCCATCTTAGAGGCAAAGCGATATGAGGAAACAAATGAAAACGCACATCTATGGCCGTGTCCGGATGAATGGCTTCGGCAGTGGCTACGGCCGGAACGCCGAGGATTCCTATTTTCAACCTTGTCGTTGCAGCCAGCGGCCACAGCCGTAGCCGAAGTCGCTTGGTTCGGACACTGCCTAAGTACGCGCGGCGCGCTGGCTAGGCCAATGAGACCACTAGCCGAGGGCGCCCTACTCAAATGACATAATGTGCATACTTAAAATGCATTTAGTTGCAAGAAAAATTAATGTACGTCAACAGAAAACTACATAAAGTTATAATGTTTTATTGTGTTATTTTGAATTTAACAGTCCATTGGATTGACCATCAGTGCATCCGCCCCTACAATCCAGGAAGCTGTGATCATTGTCTCACTGTTCATGCTCACAACTCTCATGCTTGGCGGTTTCTACATAGAGCAGCTACCAAGCTGGCTGGAGTGGTCTAGTTACCTGTCGTATACCTTCTACATATTTACTCTACAGATGCATTTTGAGTTTGGCATGAATGGTGACCCAATCAAGTAAGACATAGCTAGACCCCACCAAAGATCCTTGTCATTTGATTGGTGGAACACGCGTCTCTCGTGTTAGCCATTATTTTACACACTGTGTTTACTGCCGCGACGCTCTAAACTTTAATAATGGATAGGCCCGTCCAATATGGAAAATTATTGGACGCTTCGCAGCGTCGTTTCCAATGATCGTTCCCCAACCGTTTGTCCAAACGAGACATTGTCGTGTCACAGGTTGGTGTCCACATTCGAGTCATCCACGTTGTTCATATAAATTTCAGAGTGTTGTATAATGGACGAGTTTCCGTGTCTATTTTGTTTCTAGTGTTAACAAATTTCAAATGACAAGGATCTATGATAATTATGTGAGAGTTACATATTAAACAAGTTATTGAATGCATTTCGTTCGTGCATTGTCGCAGCACTCGGTGAAATCTGGCTTTACCATTTCACTCGGCTTCGCCTCGTGAAATGGAATAGTCCAGATCTCACCTCGTGATTATAATATTCTGCGACAATGCACTCATATTATGCAAATATATAAAAGAACAGCTCGGCCATTCTCGAAACCACGGCTTTCAGTTGTAGGCTCTGACTTAGGCTCCGTCAGTAGTTTTGAAAACGTATACTTTCCGTACGGGATTTCAAAAAGGCAGACGATGCCGAAGCCGGAGCCGCAGCCTCATCCGTGGTTTCGAAAACGGCAACAGGCTGCGTCAGCATCAACCGACTTCGGCTACGGCTTTTGCCGATGGCTGGAACGGCCTCATATTCGATATTACGCACACCGGCTTACACTGCAAAAACTGGGGGGTTAAATATTATTGATTATCTCGGTATCTATAATATCTATATTAGTTATCCCCATTGCTTTATCGTTGGTAAAATTAACACCACGTTGGTGTTGTCTTATATCAATAGAATCAAATTAACACCCCAGTTTCTGCAGTTTAGGCCTAAGTTACGTCAGTTATTTTGAAGCTTCCAGGGTTGCATTTGACTGGTTGCACTGGGACGCCCGGGGCCCGTGTCTTTGGTCGTGTCCGAATCAAGCTACTTCGGCCCGGGACGACAGCGTTGAAGCTGTCTGGCCATATAGCGATCCTATTGCCACTGCCGAACGTCAATTCGGACAGCAGCCCTTTCTTTACCGATAATTTTGCTTTTAATCTGATTTGGCTTCTACGGCTGTATCTTCGTCTTTCGGGCGGGTTCGGCTGTCGGCTTCTGATGCAGGCATTACCGGAGCAGATAGGAAACGGCTCAAAGAAATCAGAGCGAATTCACGTTTCTTACAGTTCTTATGAAGTGATCAAGCCAATTGTACATAGTATTTCGCACGTGAAATAGTCTACGGCTTCATGGATTTGCTCTGAAGAAGTTGTGAAGAACCAAAACAACAACAACTAAAAAAACAAACAGACAAACAAACAAACAAACAAACAAACAAACAAACAAACAAACAAACAAACAAACAATCCAACAAACAACAAAACAAAAACAAAATACAATATTGAGAAACGCAAATTGTATTTATTTAAAATATTTTGTGTGACATTTTTCCCCCTACTATTTTGTACAGGTGCCGTAAACTGAACAGTATTTTTGATGACTGTGGTCCAAGCTCGAACCTGACACACGTGGATAGCGTCCAGGTACTAGACCATATAACACTTATACCTCTTTCATTGCAAGCGATCTGCGTGATTGTAGTCGGTTACTTTGTGGTGTTTCGTTTCTTGGGATACATCATTCTTCGTTTCATCCGCACGCCTGGCTGATGAAAAGCCTCAGGTCAAACTTCATACAATCACGCACGAAAGAAGACTGGCATGGGTGACAGAACTCCCGCACTTTTGCGCACTAGTCTTTCATACGTGTGTGAAACACTCAATGTTAGGTTTCATGTGCGCCTTGGCTTTTAAATGCTAGTTTTCAGATGTTTGCTATTTCACAATTTTGATATTACAAGATTTCGATTTATTTGTTATGATTGCACTTTTCTTTTAAATAAAACAAGTTGCATGTTGTATTTTGCAGGGTATTGTAAAACTCATTTTGGAATGTACAATTGTATGCATTGTTGAACATTCATTTTCAATTTGTAACTAATTATGTAGATTTTTTATCAAAATACTTTTCTACAAATTGAAAGAAAGCGATTTTTTTTCATGGTGAGGTCATATCTCCCCCATTCACATGAATGTCACCAAACCGAGGCTTGAATGACAACGTGGTCGGACCTTTTGGTGCAGTTAAAATCACGTTCTCAGTTTGCATCTAGTTGTAAACAGGGGTGGATTTCACAAAGCGCTATGGGACTAGTCTTATCTCGAGTTAGGATGAGTAACTAGTCCTAACTTATACGACTATCTAGTTGGGACTAGAGAGAGGTGCTATAGCATGATGTAACAATTTAATTATTGCAGTTGGCGTAGCCGTGGGGTGGGGGTAGGGGGAGGGGGGCTTGAGCCCGCTTGCTCAGAACGCCCTCTTGTGACTTCGCAGGAAAAGAAGCTATGAGTGGCGATAAGCGCTGTATAAAATCATGCGGCAAAAATGCATAATGCATGGTGCAGGACATCAACAGAGTAAATTGAACAGTTTGTCTTGTTCGTCCTGCAAATTGTTGTTATTATGATTTCTCGGAAGCCTGAGGAAACCTGTAGATAAGGGTGCATGCTATCTGAACCAGAATCATCGAGGTAAACCCCTACTCTTTCACGATAGGTGTCCTGGGTTCTTTTACGTGCCCTACCCATACTAGTACACGGGACCTAGGGCTTATTAAACGTCCCATCAGAAGGACAAAGCAATTATGGTAAAGTGTCTTGCTCAAGGACACAAGTGTCGCGACTGGCCAGGCCGGGATTCCAACCCACATTATGTAAACTACAGAACTTAAGTTCGGCGGACTAGACCGCTCGGCCACGGCACTCCACAACGAATCCTCCTGAACAATTTCTTTGCCCCCTGCCTTCCCCAAATGGAAATGTCTCGTTACGCCACTGTATGCTAATAAAAAGAAGTATTAGTTATGCTTAGAACCATGTACGGTGTCTTTTCCTGTTGAACAGTGTGCTCAGAAACGAAACGCATAGAGACCTATATCACCCTCGGTTCTTTTCAGAGCCAACACCTTAAACGAAGAAGCCGAGAAATTGGCACTAGCCTTTCGTCAAGGTATTTGTGGCTCAGATAGCTGTGTAAAAAACGTTACTAACAGATCAAAGTTGGCGCCCAAAAGATAATCCAAAAAGGCTGACTATGCACCAACGAGTATCTTAGGCCGTGTCCGAATGAATGGCTTCGGAAGTGGCTACGGCCGGAACGCCGAGGATTCCTGTTCTTCGACGTAGTCGTTGCAGCCAGCGGCCATAGCCGTAGCCGAAGTCGCTTGATTCGGACACGGCCTTACTCAATATTTTTTCCCAAGGGTCCATGTAATGTTTCGCACTGTCTTGCACGCTTCCCTGTTTTTGGTTTTTGTCAAATGTTTTAATTTGTACGGTATTTTTACAGAAAGATATCAAAATAAATAGTTCAAAACACAAACATTCAAACTAATACTCCTGCTCAAAAGATAACACAGAAAGGTTTAAAATGCGCAAGAGGGCATCTTCATCTACATCATTGTTTCGGGGCCCTTTAGCGGGCCCCGGACCCATATTTATGCTCGCACTCGCATGCTCCTATTTTTTGCGGAATACTGAATGACGTTTTTCCTTTTCGTAAAAAAAAAAGAGACATACATAATCACAAAACGAAGATTACCAATGGTTGCTCAAAAGATAACGCAGAAAAGGTCAGAATGCAAAAACAGGCATTGTCATAAACAACTAACCCCGTGGGGCCATGCAGCGGGCCCCTGTCCCAACGCTGTTACAGTTCGCGCTGCCCGCTGTATTGAACAACCGCCCCTTTACCCTGTAGGTTTTGTTCCGCCTTGACAACAAATTATACAAATGATAGGCAAACGTTATTTTACACTGGTAATTTACCGAAAAATGTACCATTGAAAGTCGGACTAAATTTGTGTCCATTCTTCTAGTTTGCATTAAACACACAATCCACCCAACCTTTAATTTAATGTGATCCCATAAATACAACGAACAAAGGTTTCAGGTTTGACGTTTATCTAGGTGCTTACTTAGATTGTTGCAATCAAAATAAAAAAGCAGTGCATTCTCTAAGTGTTGTGTTCATTATGTTAAGTTTTTCAGGCTGAAGTGTTTCCTTGGAGGATTTTTATTGGTTTAAACTTTTTTTTATTCAGTGAGCTGTCAGGGTCAAACTTATTGGCGTATAGACTGAATAAGTATTTATCAGTCCTTACATTTAGTTATTATATCTTTCTGGTAATGAAACCAAGGGCCCCTCAAAAGCGTCTAGCACTGTGAACCGAAGGCCTGAAGATACATGTGAAGAGGAGATGTTGAAGAAATGTCAGTTTTAAATTATGCCATGTCACACAAGGTAATTTTTACAGGCAACTTGGAGGCAACCCAGTGTACTGCATGCAAAAGGAGCTCTTCAGTAGTGCAACATTCTTCTAGAAAACTGAAATGTAAAGGAATTTTCTTATTGGAGATTACCTGGAACTGGTTGCTTGTAAATGACCTCGTGCGACATGACCCTTGGATGTGGGAGGGAAAACCCCAAATGTGAAAAAAACTAAACAAAGTAATCAGGTAGGGACTGAAAACCACACCTGTACATGCTAGCTTCCGGTCTGAGGCGGGATTCGAACAGGGGCCAACAGAGGTGAAAGGCAGGGTAGAAACAACTGAGCCAACCTGAATGCCCCATTTTCTAACCTAACACAACTCAAGGAATAAACCAACCGATTAACAAAAATGCAATACGGACGCATGAATAGTGTTCTACATGTTAGTTTTTATTCAAAGCAAATTCACTTGCATTTATTGTTCTTTTTTTCTTTTTCTTTTATACATTTTTTTCTTTCTTTAGGGGACTGGGATAAGGTTATAGCAATGATATATATATTACATTATACAACTGATCAATAATAAGTATTACCAACTGAACTTGGACTATAACAACATCAAGAACCCGATTCCATAAGTTTGCTAAGCACGGTAGACATCATGCTTAGCATCAACAGCTTACCTGCCAGAATACCTGATTCAGTTTTCATAGCACACGAGTGGATCCACACTCACATTTTGCTCAAGCTTTTTAACTGCATTTCCAGCTCTATAAAACACGGTTCCTGCTTCAAATCTTGCATCTTGTCATTTCTGAGAGTAGGCAGAAATTCGCTAAGCAAAAGGTGACTGGGAACCGGTCTGGCCATTAACATTGTAATATATCGGCTGGTAACGTGCTGAATGCTTTTAAGCGAAAATGATGAATGCTTAGCAGACTTCTGGGTTAGCAGCTCTATTCTGTAGACCCCCTGCGTTGGCAGCCATCTTGGATGTTTGACAACGGAAACCTCCATGTGGGTATGAGCCACGCACAAATCTTGGCCAACATGGCCCGAACTTCTGAAATCACACTTTGAAGCTTGTGATTAATGACAGATACTGGCCTTCAGAACCAGGGCCCTTTTTCACAGGGCTGCTCAAGCAGAAAATACTGCTTAAAAATGTTCTGCTAACCAGAAATAAGCAGGATACCAGTCACAAATTGAACATGTGACATGTTAGTTTGGTCGGTGACCTTAATATTCTGGTAAGCACAATTTTCTTTTGCTAAGCTACTTGTTGTGCTTAAGCAGCTCTATGAAATTGGCCCCAGGCTCTCATTTCAAAAAGCTGCTCAAGCACAAAATCAAGCTAAGCAAAACACATTTTAGCTTACCACTAAAGGGTTACCAGCCAAAATACAATTCTCATACGTACCATGTGCGACTGGTTTCCTGCTAATTTTTGCAAGCAATAATGTCTGCTAAGCAGCTCTATGAAATTGCACCCTGGTGGTTACCTACATGATGTACCTATTGACCTTGCATGCCAAAATACTGTGTGTACCCTACACACACACACACACACACTCAGTGTGTAGCATCACTATCACTATAGTATTAGTCTGGAAGTGTCGTTGCATGCATTTGTCTATCCATGAAACCGTTGGGTTTGTAATGACCAGTGCCCAATTTCATAGAGCTGCTTTAGCTAAGCACAAAAATATTATGCTTACCAGAAAAAGGTTACCAGCCAAAATACCATGTTACATGTACAATTTATGACCGGTATCCTGCTCATTTTCGCCAAGCAGCAAATTGTTAAGCAATATTTTCTGCTTAAGCAGCTCTATGAAACTGGGCCCAGTGCCTGTCTTTATCCTTCCGGATAAAGACTGGGGACTAGTCTAGGTCTTCCATTGCCCTCAGCGAGGGCGCTGTTTGAGCTTTTGACATCACATTGCAAGGGGCCTGTTGAATCGTAACATTGTATGTCTCTTAAAGAACGCACCATGCTTATAAGTCCAGCAATGTCACCAACATCCAGAGACAAATAATTGTCAAGTGTCTGACATGGGGATTTCTCGGACCTACATATCTAAGGGCCAAGTCACACGGGGCTATTTTTACAGGCAACTTTGGAGGCAACCAACCGCACTGCATGCACAAGGAACACTTCAGCAGCGCAACAGACGTTCTTCTAGCTGGAACTTACTATCCCAGAGAAAACAATGAGCAAACTGAAATGTGAACGACTTTTCTTGTTGGAGATTGCCTGGAACTGGTTGCCTGTAAATTGCCTTGTGTGACATGGCCTTCAGGACGCAAGTGCTGGGCACTTCTGAGGACTGCATGGCCCAGTACCAGAAAAGATGTTTAGAATAATAAAGCAGGACATGTTTGTTTTCTTTCACAATTAATGTGCTCACCCCAAGGTGGTAAAACCGTGAGAATTCTCCTTGCATCTGTGGAACTTTGTTCTTGTTTACAAACCTGGAATTCTCTGTAAATGCATTTTACTCTGGGACGTTATCATAAAATTTCTCCCCTCCACTATAACGTTTTCTACCTAAATCAAACTACATGTACCACCAGAAACCTTGTCTCTACTGAGTCCGTTTCACAGCTTTTAAGTTAACCAAATAAAAAAACCTATACATCATATTTTTTTTTTACAATGTTTTTTTTGTGTGTAATTACTATTATTTTATTTTACATATCAGTGTCATCGAGGACAAAACAGGAAATATTGAAAATTTTTTGACCGCTACAGATTACAAAAGGCACAGATTAAGTTTACTTTTTTTTTTAAAAGTCCGAAGCTACACTGAACTGTGGCAAAACTTGACTTCCGTCTGTTCACTTTTCGTGTTCAACTGTACACAACATGATCAAAAACTAGATAGTGAATTTACTTGTAATCTGCGCGTCCTATCAAATCTTTACGTCGAGCGTAATTATACGTAAACCCCATCTGCCGATGAAGACTGGAGCAGACTTGCTCAAAATTGGAGAGGATCGTTACAGTTCTATAAATCGGAAGAAATATCAGCACAATAACGATGCAATGTACTTATACCATTGAGGAGCTGTGCAGATTTATTTTATACAGGTGCACCGCGGAAAAAAAATGTTTACTTTCGTTTTAAGAAATCAAGGAGACCTACGACCATTTTTTGACCGTCTGTATTTGTCACAGATTATTTACTTCCATCAATTTACACCAACGGCGACAAATATGCTCTGGACAGCACGTAACTTTGCGTTCAAACTGACATCGGGAACAAAGCAAACATCCAAGTTTAAAGTGTCTTTTTCAAAAACAACCAGCATTTTAGATCTTCCTTTAAATGACTTTTAATTCACAGACTGATATCTGCACTCAATATGTAAAGTTTTTGCGAAACATCTTTACATCAAAACTTTCACATGTTAAACATAAGAAGAGGTAAGTAGTTTTATATCGTTTTTTTCCCCCCCCCCCTTCTTTTTTCTTTTCTTTTTTTTGTTTCTCCCTTCAATTTGCGTGAAATAATTCTTTTCAAACATCCAACACTTCAAAAAAGTATTTTGGTTCCATAATTATAACAAGAATTTATGTACAGGTTGCGCGACAACACTTGCCTTGGACCTCTATTAAACAAAATTCCCCGACATGAAAAATTGAGTCTGCGATGCAAACAGACAGGCCCTGTTGAAGCTCTCCTTATCAGCACACTGACTTGAAAATGGTATACAGGGAACCCAACGGGACCAACTGTGCAAGCCACAGACCAGTCTCCCTTTACGGATGTACTAGTGTTTTTTTGCCAGGGGCAGTCCTCACTTAAGAACTTAAGTCAGCCGCAGCTCAAGCCGCAGCCGAAGCCACTAACTCGGATACTGCTCTACCCACCCTTCCCATCAGGCGTGATCACCCACATGCAAAGAAAAAATGAGGCTGGTACGCTCAAACTGCCAATATTTCAAATCCAAATTTTGGAAGGGTACACTTTTTCCCCACACGTGATCAAGTTTGCGTGGTCCTAGTCTTATTTGGGATATTGTTCCCCTGCCCATTACTAAGGAAGTTAACAGCAGAGGCCTTGCTGTGTTTACTTCAACCCCAAGATGTTCACATTGAGAACATATCGACAATGAGGATAAGGTCTGCCAGAGGGGAACGCCTCGTGAACTACAATGGACCTTTCTCTGATGGCGACACCACTTTATCGTTACTCGCACGCGCACGTCATGAAGAGACGTTACTAGAACTGCATGAACATGCGCAACACGGGATGGCGCTATGCCTAAATATCGTACACGTGCGTTAGTACTCCAGCATGGCAGACCTCCTGTGTTGCTACAAAAAATGTGACGTCGGCGAGACGGGTCTACAGTAACCTGCGTTGGGGACAACGACCCCCCTCCCCCCCCATGGCAGGATGACCGTTGCTTAGCTCTCCTCTGGTCTTCACTCGATGAAGAAACTGAGCCCAATGTTTAAGCGGCAATGCAGACGGCCGTGCTTAACAAATATTTACGCTTGGCAGGGAACCAGTCACACGCAATTAACATTAAAATATGTTTGTGGTGGTTACCATTTTCAGCTTAGCAACATTTTTCTGTGCTTAGCAATTTTTTTTGTGCAGACAGCTTTTAAGAAATTGGGCTCTAGAGCCCAATTTCATAAAGCTGTTTTGCACACACAAATCTTGCTTAGCAGGCGCAGATTACCAATCAAACTGGCATATATTGTGTATTGTTTGCGACTGGTATTCCGACACTTAGTTTGCTTGGAAGAGAAAAATCGCTAAGCACCATATTCTGCCCAACAGCTTTCCTGAAATTAGGCCCAGGTCCCAGCGCACAACGAGGCCCCACTCTTAACCCGTCAAAAACCGTCACTTGCCAGGCGCATCTGACCCAGTCCCATAAGTGAGTAACAAGGAGGTAATGATTCTTACGTTAATTCACCCACTATCCAGGGTTCCAATGGTGAGGTACTCCCCAACGTTTCTCAAATATGAGGCTGTGCACAAATCAAGCAGCTTCGGCTACGGCTATGGCTGTTGGCTGCCGTAGCCACTTCCGAAGCCGTGAACTCAGACACGGCTTAACTGAGCTGTCAAGTTCATTGAAAAACACTTCCACTGGCGTGAGAACGTTATAAAAACAGCCATATTGATCATTTCTGCGGGAAAGTACGGCCTCTACAGGATTAAGAGAATAGAGAGAGTTGGGTTTCCCCCCCTCCCTCTCTGACAGACCTTATCATACAATGGTACGTAACAAAAAACAAAACCACAAACAAAAGTCAAAAAAACCTCAGACTGGGAGGACTCCCTACAGCAGAGAGCACCTCTTTTTCTTTGGTGGCTCTGGGGGTTCTAAAGCTGCCAAGATTGCCTCGTCGAAAACATTCTTTAGTCCTTTCTGTAAAACGAAACCAAAAACAAAAGGGGGGTTTGGGTTTAAAAATTGCTATTGCAAGTGCTAAAGAGATTGCCGCTTTATAATAACGTATCAGACAATGGCAAGAGTGTTGTAGCGTTTAAACACAACTTCTATAAAACTCTAGCCTTTGAAAAATACCCAGCTGGTGTTCAAGTGTGAAGTCATTACCACGTCTCAGTGATATGATAACTGAATGATTTTTACCGTTTTCTTGCAAATGAAACAACGAAATGAGCTGACATTTTCACAGGTTGGTTTTTATTACATGCATCTTGATTTATGCAAAGAATGGAAGCCTTTTCAGTACCAATGTTGAGCTGGGGATTTAAAGGGATCGGGTGTCCAAAAACCAGCTCTCAAAACACTCTCTAATAGCACTGGCGGTGGTATGAAAGATTTCTTGTTCTTATCTACACGATGACAAAGAAATGTCCACACAGGGCATACAACGGGGCTAGCCTGGCGGGTTGGTCAAGGGAAAAATGGTTTAGCGCAAGACCCCGACAATCAACGGCTCACCTGTGTAAGAGCAGAGCATTCAACAAATTTCACAGCTTTGAGTTCTCGTGCGAGTTTCTCTCCCTGCTCAACGGTGATGGGTTTCTGTTTGTTCTTGCTCAGCTTTTCGATGGTTGAGGGGTCGTCGCGTAAATCTATCTGCGTGCCGACAAGCAGGTACGGCGTTTTCGGACAGTGATGCGTGATCTCTGGAGCCCACTGTAGATAGGGAAAGGAGAAAAAAACAAAAAACAAAAAAAACACAATATATCATCATGAACATCACGCAAAAGCTGACTTCATGTCTGATAAGTGTCACGGTCCAAATGTAACACGGTTTTACTACAAGGCACTACCGTTTAATTTTGGTTATGTTAATGATGATATTTGCATCACTTTGCATATTCATTAGGGTCATTCCGTGTCAAATCAACCAGAGGTCCCCAGGTGACCCTCTCAGATTTACTTAAAACTTTGTCAAACTGTTCCACTATGGCCAAAATGAACACACACAAAAATTTAACGTCATACTTCATGTCGTTTCCGAGATACGGCCTCTTGAAATTTGCTAAAACCACCCATTTTTTAGTTCCGCCCCCTGGCCGAGTTGCAAAAAACGCATCATCGCGTTTTTTTCAAACTTTAAGAGCCCATAATTTGAAAACGATACCAGCTATAGAGCTGAAAATTTGTATTTTAACTAACCTCTGGCCCTAGATTCATAATATGGCCTTAAACAATAGATATCTCATTTAGATTTGAAGTTACTTGCCTCCAAAGTAGAATATTTATTAAACCAGGAGTGATTTGGATGATTTTTGGGGTCACCCTGTCACCACGTCAGGGGTCACATGGATCTCATAAATGATCAATAGGTGCAATTCTATTAGCAAAATCAAATAAGAACTAAATAAACTATTTATAAAGGATTGGCATTCATCCAAAGTTAGGTTTAGGTGAGAAAAAATCCAACGAAACCCCTTCCGTCATGCGCCTTCGCGCGCTTCCTGGGGCGTCATTCTGATCTTGGTGCAAGAACTCACCTAACATGAATGTTTTGCTCTGACCACTTTGCAGAATAAACCAGCAAAAACGAGACTTACGTTTCCCCGTATTTATACTTAACTCGACTCAAAACCAACTAAGGGTCACATAAGTATTACTTTAAAAACTGGGCGAGGCAGCAAGCGGAGTAAAGCGTCGACTTAACACTCACCTTTTCTTTGACATTTTCAAATGAGGAGGGTGATACGACAGAAAAACAAACAAGGAAGACGTCAGTCTGGGGGTAACTTAAAGGCCTCAGTCGATCGTAGTCTTCTTGGCCTGGAAAGGAAATGTGGAGACCAAAATTTGTTTTTAATCACTTGACAAATGAGGGCAGCAAAGATACATTGTGTACATGTAGTTCTTAGGGGTTTGTCCCACGTAGCAATTTTCACAGGCAACTTTGAAGGCAACCAACTGCACTGCATGCAGCAGGAAGACTTCAGTAGAACAAGAGCCTTTTTTCTTAGTGTCTTACTACCAAGAATTTTTTGTACTACCAAGAACAAAATGTGTAAATTTAAATTCAAAGGACGATGTTAAATAGGCCTATTGTACATGTACATGTATGTAAACATGCTGGTAACGAAAATGTTGACAACTCTACTTTCTGTGCATTTCCTGTGTACAAGTACATCGTACATACATTTTCAGTGCATTTTATTTAAATATCCTGCAGTGTCTTTCAGTCATCGGCTTCCTCACATGTGATTACAGAGACAGGAAATTGGGTTGGCTTTAAAACGCCACACACACAGGAAACCAAATCCAGCAGCAGTTCATAATGAAATCCCTTGTTCTGCTCTAGAACTGGGAACTGGATACACGAGGCACAATGCAGTTCTAAATGTACAGACAATAAAATGAGTTTAAGTTTGTTATGTTACATGTACATGTACCTACAATGTACATGTACATATTTTTTTTTACATGTAATGTAAAACAAACAAAAATTGAGAGACATACAAGTACATGTATGCTTCAAGGCCTAACAAACATGTTTTCATTGGTTCCTGTAACTGACCATTCAGAAGCCTGCAGACTGTATGTAAAATATTTTATCAATAACTTGACAAATTTCTTGATGACTGTATGTTACACTTCTATACATGTACAATGTACCACCAGAATTCAAGACCTTAAGATGCTCAGTCCGATTTTCGGCCAATTTCAATCGAAAAATTTAGATTTAAATTTTAAATATATTTGTATACATGTAGATCCGAGGAAGTTACAAGCTTTTATTTATACATGTAGGCCGTGGCGAATAACAAAAATGAGTACAGATACTACACGTGAGATATTTCTGAAGAGCTGCAAACACAATTAATGAAAAATAACTCAATCCGTAACCCTCAACTGTCCTCAGTATCTGGGTGGACACCACTGCTTTCGCACTTCAGGACCCACAGACTGTACATGTACATTGTATTTGAAAATCTTCACTAGACCATACACCTTGTGTTGTCAATTGTAACTCAGTGACTACTGGCTTTGGCAGTGGCTATGACCAGGAAAGCCAAAAAGTCCTACATGTATTCTTCAACGTGGTCTATGAAGCCATTGGCCATAGCCAGAGCCGAAGTCACTTGATTGTTTCCCCCCTCCCCTTGCACGAGTGTAGCTGGACTAGTCTGGGACTCTCCAAACAAATGATGCAGAAATCATGTTCAGCTCTATTCAGTACAATGCAAGAAAATCTACAATGAAGGTGAAATAAATTTACTCCCCTCTTAAGTTCAAAAAAAAAAGAAAAGAAAGAAAAACGAAAAAAAGTGGAGTTCCCTAAACAAAGAAAATGATGACAAATTACATATAGTTGTACATCTGTACTTGTGCTAAACCAAACGGGTTTCTTTTGTCGGACTTCACTTTCACCAACTTGGACTGGAAAGCGACATTCTGCTTTGGAATAACTGAATTAATTGACATTTCCTGCCCTGCTGTGGCCACATACTGCCAATACCCTAACTCTAAATTGATGACCAGCATTTCAATAAAAATGGAGAAAAAAAAAACCCTAAAAAAAAAACAATGAAACGTGTACATGTAGATTTCAACAGGACAACCAACCATTTCTTTTCAGACCCCAACACCTCTGCAAAAGAGATTACTGGTGAACTTGAAAGACTTCACTAATTTCTGTTTCATTCCTTCATTTATTTATTGTCCATAAAATGGAAATTTGCTCTGTCGAGCATGCTCATGAGATAAAAAATATTCAACTTACAAAATATTACACCTCCAACATGGAAAAAGAACTTTAAAAAACCCACCCATACATTATTTACATACGAAGTATAGACCCTCGAGTTAGGGTTACTGACTTGTGGTGGTTCTCAACAGGTGGTACATGTATAACAACTGGACATTTCAATCAGTATGCTGTGATTGTCTTTGCTGTTACACCACCGGTTCTTTCCAGAACCCCGCCTGCCAAAACTCATCAGAGGGGTTTGTCATGTACATGGTGTTACCGCTAAGCTTACCACAAACCTACAGTACACTAGATATTGTAGACTCAAAAACAAGTTCTCGTTGGTGTCAGATTTCCGTTCTGAAATGCCAACTGCACCAACAGGAAACCGACAACAATACATAGAACTGGAATTTTAAAGAAATAACACACACACCCACCCACCCACACACACACAAAAAGCAAAATAAGCTAAAAAAAAATAAAATAAAAAATAAAACATCCGTATCTACAAAAACAAACTTAAAATGCAACGTTCGTTTCACTTTTCTTTTTAACAAAGACAAGGAAAACACTGTTAAATCCTTATCTATTCTGTTTAATCATCGACAAGACACAGGTTGAACATGAAGACAAATTCTAAAGAACAGTTGTCAAGAGAATGAAACTTCTGCCAGTGAATCATTCCTAGAATTAACCAGGATTTCAGTGGGCAGTGCCTAGTGCTGCTGTGGTCCGAGTAGTGGGTAAGCCCCCCCCCCAATTAAGTACAGGGGTGTGTCATCATTGACCAGCTGTGACTTTATGGTGACTGATGCCCAGTAGATGTCAATTCAACGTGTGAGGGTTATGAAGAGGGTTTTTACCCTAGGGGGTGGACACTGACAGTCAAAAAAAGTCTTTTTGTGTTGTTCTTGTGAATGCTTAGATGATTTGGAAAATGGTCGAAACCTTGAGATGAGACTGTTATTTTGTTTTTTACCAATATCATTGTTACTTTTTCTCACCAATGTATGGTAGGTAGGCAGTGTATACTAGGTGCTTTTCCCCCCTGAGTCCTGTGGAACAGAATTCACAGGCTATCTACTCGGGTGGGATGTGAACGTACTACCCTCGCATACAAGACCACCGAGCATGCCCGGTGGTCTCGTGCGAACGAAGAGGTCAGTTTAAATCCTGTTTGGTTAGCAGCAGATAAGATGTTTATGAGTGACAGATAAACTATACCAGCCTGCAATATGACATCATGATGGTGAAGGCATCTATCCGAAGCAGGCCTCGATCTTAAGAAAAATGGGGGCAGGGTTTTGCTGGCCAAATCAAAGAAATCGAACAAGGGCATGCTGGCCAAGTTGGTAGTGACAGTGCAAGTTTTCTGAAGGGCATGCTGGCTAACTCGACAGGGCTTGAGGCCAATGGCCTCGGTTAAGATCAAGGCCTGCTATCGAGTAACTGTACATAGTTCTGTGCAAAGTTGTGCCACCAAACACAACTCTTTCAGTGGGTTTCAAAATGCTGGTCAACTCACTGAAAAAATGTTACCAAGTGTAGGAGGGCTGTCTTAGCTTCAACTCTCCTATGCGTGTGTTCCACAAACTTCTACAAACATGCCTACCCCTTACATCCATGGTGCATTTGCATACTTTCCACAAACTTTTGCACGTCCTTCAGAAGAGTAGCGCACAAGTACCACAAAGTTCCACAGTGACATAAACAAAGTCCCACACTTAACAGTTACTGCAGGATTATGTGGAACTGACCTGCTATGCTCACACAGTGTCTTGTTTTCCAGATGCCATGGGACTACATGTATGTGGTTTCTATAATGTTCAAAATTCCATAGTTTTACTTTGCGAAAGCGGATTTTTGTTTTCAATTTGCTGTGGTATTGGGTGGAATCGCATCGTGTTCTACAGCAGTACACATGGAATGAATGGGTTTTTTGAACAAAGTGCACTGATTGTAGGAGAGTTAATGGAGGTTCATGTGATGCAGGCCTTGATCTTAACCGAGGCCACTGGCCTCATACCCTGTCGAGTTGGCCAGCATGCCCTTCAGAAAAATTGCACTGTCACTACCAACGTGGCCAGCATGCCCTTGTACAATTTCTCCGATTTGGCCAGCAAAGGCCTGCCCCCGTTTTTCTTATGATCGAGGCCTGGTGATGAAAGCGAGGCTGTGATGAAAAAATAGACTGGCACCTTTCTAAACCAAAGTGATTTTCAGTGCTGATCATACATAGTACCAAAACAGGCTGTAGCCTAGGGGACAGACAAGACATGTAATCTCACGATCTGACAAACACTTACCTGCTGTATCAAATAGACCCAATGTGTATGGTTCCCCGCCGATCATTACTGTCACGGCATAGTTGTCAAACACCTGCAAGGTAAATACAAAAGTCTCAGTTTAATGTCACGCAATGGAAAATTTAAATCTTAAAAAAAAAAAAGTTTCATTTTTATAACAATTTTTATTTTTATAAAAAAAAAACCAAAAAACACTTTCTTTCTATTATTATTTTTTTTAAATCCACTTTATGCCGGAAGATGTGTAGGCCGACTGACAGGGACAAAGGGTACTGGAAACAATGGTCGCAATCACTCTTTACTGGGGGATTTTTTAAGTGTTGTACAAAATTCTGGACAATTGTCCTTTTGGCAGCCACCGACAAACCAGGATTGCGAGAGATCGATATACATGTATAGGCTGCCACCACTGTTTCACCAGGCATGCAACTCACCAACCGAAAAAAGACGAGGGAATTGATGACAAGCTTTTTCTAGATGCAAAGCCAATATAATGTTTTAACCATGGTTTAACGGGCCTGCTTTAGAGGCTGAACAATTAGGAATTTCATTAACATGCCAAAAAAATAAAAATAATAATAATAATGATATCAATATTTATCATAATTATTTTGCTTATTGGCCCGCAATTGTGCATAGAGAGAACCCATACTTGAGTTCTTTCCACTAATTTTAACAAAATGCTTTCATTTCTGTTCCTTTTATTGTTTTATTTATTTTTTGTTCATTTGCAGTTTTTTGTTTAGACAGGGTAACCTTATCATTTAATATTGAACAATATTTGTATGGTGTATTTCAGTTTTCTACGGAACAAAAACCTAAGAACAATGAGGAAGTCATCGGATTCTCTGAGTCGGGGAATGTCCGATACACGAAGACTGAAATTAAAGGAATCAGACTAGAATCAGATTAGCATAGTGATGGCCACAGGGGGACTCCGGATATCTTTTCGGCAGCCTATTCATGACGTTTTTTTAAAAACTTATTCTATGCCTTGGGTGATTTCACAAAAACAAGTCCTAACTTAGGGCTACATGTAGTTCTAAGTTATAATTAGTCCTATAAGTTCAGGAAGTTAGGACTAGTTACTCATCCTAACTCGAGATAAGACTAGTCCTAGTGCTTTTGGAAATCCACACCTGGAAAGGTTACCTGGGGTGGATTTCACCAGAGTAGTCCTAACTTCTGACTAGTCCTAACTTCTGACTAGTCCTAACTTCTGACTAGTCCCAACTTCTGACTAGTCCCAACTTATGAGTGTCAAGTTAGGACCAGTCACTCGTCCTTCACACCGATGTAAAGCAGGGGATACCAGGAGATGACAAAGGCGTCACAAGCAGTCAGGAAATCAATCAACGTTATCAAAAGACGTATGATCAATTCTAGGAAGGACTCCATGACAATGAGTGAAGGTTTTCTTCTTTCAATCCCAACACAAAACAAAGCAGCGAGGTGTGACAGTACATGTATACACCAAGTGTACATGTGTACAGACACTGACAGTGACACCCACCAAACATTTCCCCTCAGAGGAAGTGTACATGTACATGTCTAGCACTGTAGTTTGAACTTCACAAATTAACATCCGTCCATGTCAGATTTTTTATCGGAAACTCAATATCAAGTACATGTATACTCGATATATCGAGTATGATGGTGCGAGTTCACAAAACGTCATTTACATGTACACGGCCCCTGTTCCTGTCCGAAACATTGCGTCTTCACCACAGCAGCGCAGTTGACTTCGCAATTACTCCGAAAAAAACATATGATCAAAACAAACCAACTAAGAAAGAACAAAATCTTACATTATACTGTCAAATAATCTTTTCCCTCATCCAGAGTAACCCTAAATTCTAACTGTTACAATGGCGCTCTACTATCTTTGGTTTTTAGTACTGGTAAATGAGCTACAGACAAATTGTGTTCGAGGAACTGTGCTTTGTGTTGGATAGCTCACCAGCAAAAATATTGTGAAGTCCATGTAGATTGGTTGCGAATGGTTTCCTGTTCAAACTTTCGCTTAGGGACTTTCTAGTTATATAAAGCAATGCTTCCTTTTTAATGACAGCGTAATGAATTGCACTACAGAAGGGCTTGAATTCTACTCATCAAATTAACTTACACTGTACATGTACAGTTGTACTAAGCAACAATCAGCAGGGCACCTGTTACAAGCAGATACACATCCCATTGAATTTGGCTGGTAACCTACATGTACATGTATTTCTATTAAATCCAAAAATGGTTTTGAGCTAAACAGACTTTGATCATAGTCCTTACGACTACATGTATCTTCCTTTTACCTATTCATCCCGTAGTAATAAAACCAGTGCCCAATATTGCTTAACAATTTCCTTCTAAGCAAAAAAAAACAGGATACATAGTACATGTACATGTAATAGTCGCAGATGGTACCTGTGAGATGGTATTTTGGCTGGTAACCTTATTGTGGTACAATGTAAGCATAATTTTTTTGTGCTCAGCTAAAAATGCAATATTATGTCGCAACTTTGGGCAATGTCAGTGGCACACTCACTGTGAACCCTGCTGGCGGACTGGGGACTGAGTAAATTGGAAGAAAATACTCAATGAAAAAAAATGATAATATTATAACAATGCTAGACATGTCTTATTTTTAAAAAGCTCACAATGATGAGCTTCTTACTTACAAAATTTGTAATCCATGCATCAATCACTTTAGAAAATTTGATTTTTTTTCTTTCTTTATCTGTGATTAAATAAGTGATTGTGTTAAGTCATGTCGCGACCTTTTCACCTTTGGCCTTAAAAATATTCTTCAAACACTTTTCAGTAGCTTAAAGATTTTCTTGACAGTTTACAAACTACAGCATTTTGGAAAAAATGTCGGAAAAATAATCTGAGACTCAATGGTAAATGCAAATGTTGATGATTCTCCACACAAGTACTGAGTCGGACACACATCGTCTCGAAGTTTCTCCCATGTCATAGGTCAATGCGTAAATTTATCTCCAGCCGTAAAATACTATAACCGTATCTGGAAATGGCTTTTTTACCAGAGAAAGTGTGTACTGACGGCTGGTAAAAGAGGCTAACGATGCGTGTATCCCTAAAGACAATATTATCATTTTTTAGACATGCAGCGTTTTCTGGATATCGGATACATATTTTAGGATACAATTCAGGAAAAAGAAAAGAAATATTTAGGTTGGACAAACAATCGGGCTGTGAGGGTAAAAATTTAGAAAGTTGGATTTTCGATTTAGATAAAAAAAAAGTTGTATCTCTGGGGTGGGTTTCACAAAGCGCTAGGACTAGTCTTATCTCGAGTTAGGATGATTAACTAGTCCTAACTTATATGACTTGTCATAAGTTAGGACCAGTCCTAAGTTCGGATTAGTCTGTTAGTTTTGTAAAATCCACCCCGATGATATACAGTGTAGTGGAGCTCTGCATACTCGGGGTTCTGTTTCTATGATTCAACCCAACCTCGTTTCCATGGGTGTATAGCTGCGCTATTTCTTCCAAACATGTCTAGGAATCATGCAATTTCATCGTGCAAAAGAAACATGCCTGAGTTTAATCCGGCCTGTTGTCGATTTACTTTTTGTGAGCTCTCAAGGGCGTAGCCAGCGAGAGAGGCATCAAGACAGAGGGCGAACCGGTCCCCCTCTCTCACTCTATGTTCAGATCTTGTTACTAGTACTGGTACTTGTTTTAAGTGCATGCAGTTTAGGATGAATGCATCAAACTTAATTAAGAGCGTCCAATTTAGTGGCTTCCACTGTGGCTATGGCTAGATGGCTTAAAAGGACTGCTCTTCAACGTAGTCGCTGTTGCCCACAGCCATAGCCGCAGCCAAAGTCGTTTGATTCAGACATCGCCTTCGGACATCGCCATTGTGTCAAATTACTTTCACCGTTGACACACATGTGCTTAGTGGCATACTAGCACTCAAAAAGTTTTCAAAAAGCATGCAGGCAGAGCAGTGTCCCTTCAGGGAGACAATCTGTATTGCGTGTGAGTGTGTCCCTACCAGGGGTTAGTGACGAGGGCAACCGTGGGAATGAGGGTGCATTCATCCGGGCCCGATACTCCGTTGTAGTAACGGCAAGGCAGTTTTTCCTAATAATAAAGGCCACCTCTATCAGGGAAATCTTATTTCCTCTTGGAGCATTTCAAGGAGCATCAAGGCCACTAAGACTATCAGACTATTCATCCTACATGTACATGACACTCTTTCAAATCAGTCGCCTTACCGTGGGTACATACTCCGATGGGAATTTGTTTGTTGTGTATGATATAAGCAGGCAGGTTTTACCAACGGCACCATCACCGACGACAACACACTTGATTGTCTGCATGGCTGTGATGTAACGAAGACTGCTGCAGACACTTTCAGTTCCACAAGCCTGTCAAAACAGAAGAGAGATTCAGAGATCGTGTTCAACTGGAATTTCGACATCGTCCAAAGGACTACATGTACATCTCATATTATTAACCCTTTGAAATCGTTCAACTACACTGGGTGCATATGGTGGCACAACTGTGCACAAAACTAACGTGCTGTGTACACATGTTTGTAAATGTGTATGCATTCAGTGCAGATGGTAAATAGTTTATCTACATATCTTTCAAAATCAGTGGATGCTGTGTGACGACAATAACGTTGGTGTGCCAGAACCAAACATTTCTCAGGGTAAAACTTATAAAAAGTTGGTCATACTTAAAGACGACAACAAGCCCTCAGTGCCGACAACCAAATACATGTACAGTTACCTTAAAACCCACAAAAACAGTAGGGCCCCCCAAAACAGTCACTGTGCATGTTCAGTGCCGTTCCGGCTTGATAACCTTTCTCTGAAAAGAAGGTCAGAAAGGCCGGTGCCGACAAAATATCCACTGCCTTAATGAAATCGCACATATATACATGTATTGGCAGTGACCACACAGCCAGTGATTGAGTGAATTTAAGTCTGAACCAATGCTAACTAACATTACATATATTAATAATAAGGAACTATAATTAAATAGTAAACTTGTGGGTACAACCATATATGAAACTCATTTATAAAGGAGTGGTGGCTCTGAAAAGAGCCGTTGGGGTCTCGACGTTTCGAACAGTACACTCTGTTCGTCTTCAGGAGAAACAGAGTATACTGTTCGAAACGTCGAGACCCCAACGGCTCTTTTCAGAGCCACCACCCCTTTATAAAAGAGTTTCATACATGGTTGTACCCGCAAGTTTACTATTTAATTATAGTTCCTTATTATTATTTCTCACACCATGCAAAGCTTCAAACATCACTTATTACAAATATTAAATAACAATGAACTAGACCCAGTAACTGGGGCGCTGTACTCCTTTAAACAAAATGTTTGACGCAGGATACCAGTCAACCAACGCCACAGTTCCATTGGTCATGATTGCCGAGCGCGTGCTGTACAATGTTGCCATTGTGGGGGTCGTTGACACAGCTGGTATCCTGCGTTGACTGCGCAAAACAATATTCAAGTCCAAGCATCAGCGAACACGTGATCCCCGCAGCGTTAATACGACTTTTTTCAAGTCAGAAAACAGTCGTAACATTAGTAATCAAAATGGCGTTGTAACGGCAGGGTTGTCAGAGGCCCTAAAAATCATCGATTTGGAGGACAGAAAATGATCGTGAGTACAATTAAATGCATTTTATTACACCATAAACACTTGCAGAAGACAGTAGGCGAATTTTGAGCAATTCTGTTGAGTCTAAGGCATTTTTTTAACAGAGGTGATTTAAATCCTCCTGACCGTCGCAGTTACTACATATTCTTTACTGGGGCGCTAGTACGACAGATAATGTCAAAATCTCAAAAAAGGAGTACAGCGCCCCAGTTACTGGGTCTACATCTGCCCCTTTTCACTCGTTATCAAATTATTTATTCAAAAATACGCCTAGACCCTATTTCAAAATAATATCTGACTCTGAGAAAATAAGTAAAGTTAGCCTACTGTACTATTTTTTGTCATGAGTGAAAAAGTGACAGTCGGACTCAGCATCAGTAAGCACTGAAATTCTGAATCGCACAATTAAAAATTCAAGAAGATTGAAGAAGTTTGATGAAGTAACTTTTAACACAAAGTTTTTGACAGTTCAACGTTTAAAAACAGTGTTCAACTTCAACTTAGGCCCCTAAATTAACATATTTAACATGTATTGTTAGGCTGTGGAATTATTTTTGTTATATTGTTAATTAATTGGCATAATTACACACTGCAGGAAAAGGACACGGTATGTGGTCATAATTAAAATTTAAAAGTGAAATTTATACATCTCAAATGAGACATACAACAAGCAATTGTTTTCTTAAAGTGTTGCAAATCTAAGTTATAAACCCCGGAAATGCACATATCCTGGTGTCGGAAATACACGGTCAATGATCGGCCGTTGACCATACAAATGAACACTACTGCTTCCACTATCGTAAAAATTACAGACTCCATTTACTTACCCCTGACAGGAAAATCCTACGCTCCACAAGCAAACAACCTGTCGAGATCCCCAAAGCACTCCTCTTCGATTTCTTCAATTACCAACAATCAAAATGACAAGGAATCAACAAGAATTTTGGTCGATGGAAATATTATCGGCAGTTTTAATACGTCTATTTTGGGCGTTGGTGAACTTCTCGGATTCGCCGGGTTTCCGCCCAGTTGAGTCAGGGTTTAAGTTTAGTGATATGCGCATAGTGTTTACGCATTATAATTTTAGGCTGATGTCATAATTTAAAAATTCATGAAAAAGATGAAAGGAAGAGGGCGCTATACAATTCTCACAAGTTGTTGCGACACCACACAAAACACACAATCATCGCTATTAATAAACAAGACATTAGTGAAAAGCGGTATAAAAGCGGGTAGCTAAAAATGTTCCGACCAAATAATGCAATTTTGACTCGCTGTTTGCGTAGCATGAATGCAATGTAAAATAGACTTTTGAAGGAAATGAGCGAAGAGTAATAAAATCCATGTAGTATGTACCGGAGTTTTTCAAGAACGGACATTTTTGTTATTGGGCGTGGTTTTCTTAATGTTTAATAATAAGAAAACCATGCCCCCAAAATTCAGAAAAAAATCCCATTTATAATCAATGATTTGACAAACGCGGGTACAGTTAGTCGATTTTCTGTTGTGTTCTTAAAATTAACTGCATATTATTGTTGCAATAGATTATGCAAATATACTTTACAACGGGCGCGCTAGCCCTAAAATTAATATTTTGTGATTTGCAGTAAACTTTCCTTGATTGATGCGGGAACGGTTGGAGTTTACTCAAAAAGTATTGAAATGGAAAATTTTTAATGGATTTTTTTTTTATTTTACTTGTTTTTAATCCCCCCTTCTTTTTCAAGCCTAGACTGGTTCCCGGTCCCTACATCGTTTTCGTTCTGACTAGGGACCTTGATTGGCACTCGATTGCGTGGGCGCAGGAATAACTTTCCAGTTCTGTGGAGATGACGTTGGCGATGCTCGTCGTGACGAGGGCATGTTGTTGTTTGACACTAGCACACGTGTGTATCGTAACCCTTTACCCGGACATAGTGAACCAACATTCAACATCAAAATTAAAGCTAACTTGAGAAGAACATCTTAACTAACGTTAGTAGACACGATGGGAAATTCTGAGACTCTGTGCCCATCATGTTTTGTGGAAAGACCGCATTGCAATATGGTATTACGTAGACCTATTAGCTAATTCTAATAGACTGATTGCGCGACAATGTTTACATGCGGTCACGTGACCCCCTATCGGGTATGACGTCATACAGCTGGCGAAAAAAATACGTGTAAAGAGATAGGCCGTGACACAGAGTGAGTTCGAAAACAGTTGATTATACTTTCGTTAAGCGATGAATTAGTTAATCAGCCCCTTTATTTAAAGTAGTATGGTGTGGCATTAATTTAAATCACATCTTTGTTTCATAATTTAACAGAATTCTTCTGAAAAGAGGTTTCTTAAGCCATGCACTACCGGCGTCGGACGACTATTATGTAGCCACCCGTCTGTTATTTTGTTTGTAATGTTGGCCTAAATCACTGTAAAAAAAGGGTAAAGAACGTTGGAAAAGTGAGCATTAATACCTAGCCTTGCAGAATTTCAAATAGGCAAAGGAATCACACAGTTTTGGAAAGCAATTTCTTTGGAGGATTTCAGCTTCAAAACTTGGAAATGTTTGTGTTGAAAAGTGTGTGGTGATCGCGGTCGTGGCCTAACGTTCCGTCGCGTGCTGTACACATCATGCACATTAGGCCTATACGGTTCTTTTACAATTTTCAAGACTTGCTGGAACTGTCCTTACTAGCTTTATTCAGCCACTTGAAGGTCTATGGTACAAACTCTGGAATATGTTTCACAGATTTCGAGCAAGAAAAGCCTCGATCGAATTAACTAAATGCATTAATCATCGTGTACCGTACCACTCTTTCCTATGGAGGATTACGTGTGTGTTTACATTTTTAACCCAACAGGGGTCACGTGACGTAGGTCGCGCAATCGGTCTATTAGCATATACCTGACAGAAATCTGCCAGGTATATGCTAATTTTCATTACCCGCTACAGTCAGAACGATGTAGGGACCGGGAACCAGTCTACTTCAAGCCTGTACGCCCTTGTCTACTTAGATCGCTGAGGGCGCTAAAGGATACTTTCTCATCAGGGTGCACCACACTAAATAAACTCCCATAGCAACCAATGCTAAATGCTAAAGATTCAAAAATACTCAAAAAATACTTAAAAGTCTCCCAGCCTCTAGAAAATAAATCATATATATTTTCTAACATTTGAACTTCATTTTTCTTTTCAATTTTTAGTAGGTTAGCCGTTGAGTTGGTAGGTTGAACGAGTAAACTGGCCAGACTCCATCTTGGGAAAATGACCCTACACCGTTTAGCAAAATAGGGTAATTTTTAGAGGGCCAGTGAACCCAAAATGCTCCAGGATGAAAGTTAACAACCCCCAGGGGCACAATGTTGGACCATTTTTCAACAATCCATAAAAGCAAGGACCTTCAAATCTTTGATTAACATAAAAAGGTTGTTGGTTTACATTTTACTAATGAGACTCGGTGCATGGATTTCACTCTGTTTAGTGTAGTGCGCCCATCAGTGTCCTTCGATATCTTGCACCCGACCTCAAGGCCGAGTGCCGCTCGTCCGGGTATAAAGAGACAAGTTCAAATAAAGCAAGACTGGTCAACTAATCTTTATTACATATCCCACATGGGTAATTTAAAAAGCTTGCCTACAGTCACAGCGAAAAACCAACATTGAAACAAAACCAGTTTACATACATTCAAGAACGATCAAGCAAGGATACAGAAATCCTTCTTCGTCTAAAATAAACTGATTATTATATAACAAGCACAATTTGAAAACAATATTTTGGTGTCGATGCAGTCCATACGATATCAACGTTGGTACATTAAGATTAGTGTGAAGTTGAACGATGAATGGAGGATCAGTGGCGTAACTAAGGGGGGGGGGGTCACGGGGTCACGTGCCCCCAACTCATTTCCATGCCCCCATTTAAAATCTGGACTTTTGAAATTAAAACTTACCAGAAATTGTTACATTTCATGTACTTTTATGTAGTAAATTCAATTCAATGTTTTTAAAACTATTTTTGTTGTTGAATTATTTAAATGCAGAATGTACTTTGTTTTACCTCAGCACGCCAGAATAGCGCTGAAAAGAGACTTGTTTAGGAAAAATACAAACGGAAACTACAGTTTTAAAAAATGGTGCCCCCCTTGTGCCCCCTTAAATGTTACCCCAGTTACGGCGCTGAGGAGGATGGATCGGTTTGTGTGTGCAGCATGGCACCCGTTACATCGATCAGTTTGTTCACTCAAGTCTGTCTAAAGTTAGCTGCAGATTGCGCCGATCCACGTTTGTAAAGCCGTTGATTACAAGGTGCCGTTTATTAATGAGCCTCATAATAATAGTTAAGAACAGGCGTCATTTTTTGTTTTATTGATTTAGTGTTACTATCGGAAATAGCAGTGGCGTAAAACCAGAGGGGGGCATGGCACGAGGCCTGAGCTCCCGCCCCCGCACCCCGCTCAGAGACCTTGCCCTCCCCAAGCCCTCTTTCCCCTAAACGAGATCAAAGAAATGCACAATCGAATGGTTCGATATATTAGCCCCCACAAATTATGTCTTTGCATCTGCTTGCCACCCCCTCCCCCCTCCACACCCCCGTGTTACGCCACTGGCAACCCCTGTACCGTTGATAATACACTCCCGTCTCCAGTCTAAGATTTTTTTTTTCTCCCTATAATTTTTACCTTTTCCGCTGTTGTAAATTCTTTTGTGGCTTGATGATGTAAGCCGCAACGGCCTCCCTTGAAATGATTGATGGATTACTGTTGTTTATAGGATGTACTGTGACTGGAATCGTTGTATTTGGGAAGGTTAAGATTTAGAACATGCCTCCCTTGGGATGCTTAATGCACATCAGGCCACACGGTGCTCCAAAACATGTCCGACAAAACAAAAATGTAAGTGAGTATCGCTTTTTAAACACTGCGATCTATCCTCGTTGAACCATCATCAGTTGATGATTAGTTCTGTTGCAGCCTTGAGAGTCAATCATGTCCACATGTCCTTGGCATTTAGGCCTGTTGTTTTTTGTTATGTTCTGCTTAATGTCAGGTATCAGTGGTTTCCCCCAGCGCCTCCCCCACCCTTGGCTACGCCGCGCTGCGCGCATCTTTGTCAAAATCAGTGGCGTAAATTTGTTGTGAAAAGTGTGCGGGGGCTGGTAATGGAAAGAAAAAAAATAATGATGCTGAGATCACGGGGAACGGGGAAGGTTACATGTAAGTCCACAGCAGATATTCGATTGCATTATGGGATGTCCTCTGTGTTGTTAATGTTCTACGTAGTTTGTTCGAATAATTACAGAAAATGTTTCTTTTCTGCTTTTCTGCATAGCACATTGTGCATTCATCAGGCATTGTAAAGTAACTAATACCTCCGTGCTAATACCAACATCAATATTTGTCACAGCGGTGCTGTTTGGTGGGTATAGTTAAGTTCCGTAACGTTCGTGTAAAATGACTGTCTACCCACTGTTTGCACGTACAGGTGGGCGTGTACGGACGTCCACAGACGTCGGTATTGTCTTGATAGGGACATGTAGAAATATTTTATTCATTTACTAAGCTACCGGGTGCTTTCTCAATGAAAACCACAACTTTTTTAAGGACCAGAAATCTGTGTGGGGGTACATTTTAACCATGGGCGGGGTGGGGGTTATATCCCCCAGACTTTTTGTCGGGGGTGGGGGTGGTGATCCTATCGATCTTCCCCTCTGGACAAAAAGTCCGGGGAGGGATATACCCCCCACCCCCTGGTATTTACGCCCATAGTTAAAATGTGCCCTGAAGATCTCTGAAGATGCATGGTCCATAACAACAAACATCTAGGCCTCGCTTTTCTGTGCTTTGCTTACTGCTTTTCAATATTTTACGGTTGTCTTAATTTTAAGGTGTTTCACATATTCTATTCAGCGCTTTGAGGTGGCTTTTAACTGCCTGCAAAAGACATTTTTAAATCCCCTATCATTATTATCATGTCTCGAGTACCTTTTTTGTTAGGTTAATTTTACAGTTGCTGCCTCCCTAAGAGCAGCGAAACATCATAGGTCCATTCGAAACCACGACTTCCCCTTGGCCCCAGGCTTTAGTTGACGTCAACCATTTTAAAAGACTCGGTGTGTAAAAAAGACCTTCGTTTCGAAAAGACCATTGTACTACGACCGGGTGCTTAATAATACTTTGCTTGGTTATGGGGAGCTCTTTAGGTCTTTAATAAAATATACATTTAGTTTTAACATAAAAATAAATATCTAAAAAAATCGATTTACTAAGAACAAGTATTAACTAATCAACGGTTAAATCTACTTGAAATTTGTTAATAGTTTCTGAGAGAACGCACAATAGTAATTGACACACAATTACTAAACATTAAATGTTACAATTTAAAGTGTGCATTTTGTGCTGTTAATTAAAAAAATAATATTAATAAAAGAAGAAAAAACGAGTTCTTTACGACGAGATTCTGCACCGGGTGAGCTATCGTTGCTTACAGCTAGTTTCCGGTATTATATGGGATTTTGTGGCCCCCACCCCCGTCCAAAAAACGGCGAATTATGTAGAAAATTCGTCTGATAGCGCCCTCTTTTGACTCACTCTTCCTTCAGCTCATGTTAATTAATACGTGTGCGGGGACATAGTCCTATACACAAGTGGACAAAATACCACGACACCGGCAAAGTTATAATTGACAACAACGCGTTATGCGCTTAATTTCAACCATCCTTGCACTGCCCTCATCCAGCCTTTACTCTGTCTGTGCATCTTCGTTCTTAGAGGTACTCTGTACTTGTTCCGCAGGTACATCGATCTGCGAGGGATGGACACGACGCGGACGGGAAAGCATCGTCCCGCCTCCACTGCGACCAGCCGTGGTGATACCCGTCCCAACGCTTTGCGTCTGGTTCGCCTCGACGTTCTTCAAGAAGCGAGCCGCGTACAGCTTGGGCATGAACGCAAGGCAGAGGGTGCTGTACGCGTTCAGGAGGACCACCACACACAGGGTGACCACCCTCTGACTCGCCGAGGTTGCGGTGATGTAGACCGGTAGGGCAGCCATGCAGAACACGAGGGTGGAGTAAACGTTAGCAGCGATGAACTTGGACTCGTTGTAGTTGCTTGGTACCTTGCGAGCCATCAAAGCGAAGTAGCAGCACGCTAGGATGAGGACGAGGTTGTAGAAGCAGCTAGCCGTAAAAGCATTCCCCAGCTGACAGAAGAGATCGATGTGGTTGCGTGGAGGTGTGGGGATGAGTAGCATGGGTTGTGTAGAGTTAAGCAAAACTCCAATGACGCTAATAACCACCTGCAATAGTAGTTAAAAAATGAATGACTTTATTTTGGGTGTATAAACTCCAAAGGACCACATGACAGGAAACACAATAAAAGGTACCACTTTGCATACGTCACGTTTTCTCCAATGGGAGACTTTCGAGACGTTAGCGGGCGCCCCAGTAACCGGTCCTTTTGAGAGCAATAGAGAGGTTTCACGTGACGTCACCCGAGACCTTTTTCTAATGCTGCGTGCACAGACAGGCGCTGGAACTCATTCAGCAGACGACGCGCCAGCCATTGAGTTTGTACATGGCATTACCCAACATGGTTGCGAAACGAACTTTTCCTGGGGTCATGCAACCTCTCTATAGAAAAGGATCGGTTACTGGGGCGCCCGCTAACGTCTCAAAAGTCTCCCATTGTTGTAACTTTTTTTAAGTATCTAAAACCACCCAAAAGTGTTTTCAAGCAAGGCTTGTACTGAAAATAATTTGAGTTGATACATGTTGATGTTTTAATTTATTTTTTTTTAACACCCTCAATTTCCATTAAAAAAAATGAACTGAAAAAGTGACCAGCCTTGTCCGTCCATTAAAAAAAAAACAGAAAAGGAAAAAGAAGAGTAATTAAAAAATTATAATCTACTCAAATTATTTTTAGTATTATCCTGCATGTCCATTCACATGTTGAAATACTTCTGGCTGATTTCAGGCACTATGGGAGAAATCTGTTTAGGTGACGGTAGTGAGTGGTCCTTTTATTGTGCTTCCTTGTGTCATTTTTTATGCAGTATTGACCGTAAGAAAAGTGGGTGGGGTTGAAGTAAATCAACCAAGCAGTCGCTGAAGGAGAACATTTTTACGGCAGTCTCAGCTCTCGTTTTAAAAGGAAAACGGCACATGAGCATAATAATCAAATCAATAATAATTACGTTTTTTTTTACCAAAGTACATTTAGGTACGTTTCACTGCAATACACTTTCAACTTCATTACTTCACACTCTAGATAAAGTCAGTGGCATATAGCCAGCGATTGAGACGGTTGTGAAATCGTCGTGTTCCCTGAAGAAGGACGTGACGAAAGTGTGACCGGCAAAAGGTTCGTCAGCAATTATTGTCCAAAATTAGGTTTGTGTCCCAAAACTGAGTGTGAAAGTTTTGTCGTTTTTTCTACTATTTGTAAGTCATTTAGGAAAGTCAAACTCTGAATAGGAATGGAAAAACATGTCTTGGGTGAAATTCTATAGCAACAAATGTATACAGCAGTTATGCCCCATTTTTTTTAAGAACCATGTTTAGCGCCTGTAACCTTCTGCTGGGGCTAAAAGTTGTAAATTGTGCGCCCAGAAAACGGTCGTACAGCCTTACGCCCTTCTTCCGGGCCCACCACATGTGCTATATAAGAACTGGATATTATTATTAGTATTATTATTATTATTATTAGCTGTTCCGACATAGCAGTCGGAACAGGTTTTGTTTTCGTCAAGATTTTTATTGTTTTTATTAGCTGTTCCGACATAGCAGTCGGAACAGGTTTTGTTTTCGTCAAGATTTTTATTGTTTTTATTATTATTATTATTATTATTAGCTGTTCCGACTTAGCAGTCGGAACAGGTTTTGTTTTTCTTCTGATTATTATTTTTATTATTATTATTAGCTGTTCCGACTTAGCAGTCGGAACAGGTTTTGTTTTTCTTCTGATTATTAGCTGTTCCGACATAGCAGTCGGAACAGGTTTTGTTTTCGTCAAGATTTTTATTGTTTTTATTATTAGCTGTTCCGACATAGCAGTCGGAACAGGTTTTGTTTTTCTTCTGATTATTATTTTTATTATTATTATTATACATTTGTTTCTGTCTCAAAATCCCATAGCATTTGTACACGTTTTTGTTCGTCCCTAATCTTAGAATTTGTAAGTATGACAAACTCAAATCCTATACTAAATTGAAGCTTAGGACATGAAGTTATCATAAAATAAATTTGGTTGAAATTTTTAATTAATTAGCCGAGTTATAATGACGTGAATATTTAATTAGGCAATCTTGTAACTACCACATCTCAAGAAGTTTACATCCGATCCTCAAACTTTTTTCAGTTATAGACTTGTCCTATACTGTAGATGTGATTTCTGGTCTAACATTTCCCGTCACGTCATCATGACATCATTTAAAAAGCGGGTTTTAATCTATGTACAAAAGGCATGGCTCAAAAAGTGTCCAGATTTGGAAAGTTTTTAAAACAATATTTTCTAAATAAGTTAATTGTTAGTTTCCTAAATTACATAAGATGTTTTGGAAAGTTAAACGCTTATTATAAGAGATGTTCCAGGTCATTAAAAACTAATAAAAGTACAATATCCAGGATAATTTAACGATTAAGTGACAAATTGGACACCATGGCTAGCTGTTTTGATTGCGCAATCACGGCAATGCATTGGAGATTTCCTTGATATTTGAATCGTAACCGAGAGAGTACCTATAGTTAGTGTATAGCCCATTCTGTATGTGTACGAACGATACATGCAACGTGCGTTTTGATAGGGTTTTCTTTAAAAGGCATTGGATGGTCATAAGTTACATACCATCTTGTAGCTTATAAAATTTGTTAGTATGAAAAACACATTTTTTTCGTCGTGACGTCATCAGGGATGACCGTTATCGTCGCGTGAATATTTAATTAGTCAAGTTTGTGTCCGTCATATCTCAAAAAGTATACGTCCGATCCTCAAACTTTTTCAGTTATAGACTTGTCCTATATTGTAGATGTGATTTCTGGTGTAACATTTACCGTCACGTCATTATGACATCATTTTAACGGGGCTTTTAATCTATGTACAAAAGGCATAGGTTTTAAAAGTGTCCAGATTTGGACATTTTTGAACACATTTTTCAAAATAAATGCAATTTTAGGTTCCCTGTTTAGCTCAAATCAATTTGAAAACAGAGAGCACAATACAAGTCATTTCAGACTGACATTAATTATAGTGCAGTGTGTTTCTCCAGTAATTAACTGTTAATTGGTAACTCAGTCAACACCATAGCTCTAAGTGCGTATGTACTGCACTAGGTCGAAATTTACCGCGACTGGAATATAACCATGTACGCTTATAATACTTCATGGGCGTAATGGTGGCAATGATCACTTAAGCTTTGCTGGTGCATCTTTTGGCCTCACTATCTTAAGAAACTAATTACTCACGTGACTGTCGCGTGAATATTTAATAAGCAACTCTTCATACCGCTATATCTGAAGAAGGGCACAACCGATTTTCAAACTTTTTTCGGTCATTATAGTCATTGGGCATTAAAGATGAGCTTTGGGTTGACGTGACCTCGGTAACATCCGAGTAAACCGGAAGTTGAACCATAACTTAAGAAGTACACAGCCAATTTTAAAAAACTTTTTCAATTATATAGTCCTTGAAAATTCAACATTACCCTCGGGATACCGTGACCGCATGTTGGTCTTAAATTTAGGGTCAACCGGAAGCTTGACGATATCTCAAGAACTACAAATCAAGTACCTTAAGAAACAATAATCGGAACAGCTTTGATTTTGTCCTAGAGACAAAATCTTAATGTCTAGTTATTATTATTATTATTATTATTATACTTTGTTTCCGTCTCAAAATCCCATAGCATTTGTACACGTTTTTGTTCTTCCCTAATCTTAGAATGTGTAAGTATGACAAACTCAAATCCTATATTAAATTGAAGCTTAGGACATGAAGTTATCATAAAATAAATTTGGTTGAAATTTTTAATTAATTAGCCGAGTTATAATGACGTGAATATTTAATTAGGCAATCTTGTAACTACCATATCTCAAGAAGTATACATCCGATCCTCAAACTTTTTTCAGTTATAGACTTGTCCTATATTGTAGATGTGATTTCTGGTCTAACATTTCCCGTCACGTCATCATGACATCATTTATAATGCGGGTTTTAATCTATGTACAAAAGGCATGGCTCAAAAAGTGGCCAGATTTGGAAAGTTTTTAACAATATTTTCTAAATAAGTTAATTGTTAGTTTCCTAAATTACATAAGATGTTTTGAAAAGTTAAACGCTTGTTATAAGAGATGTTCCAGGTCATTAAAAACTAATAAAAGTACAATATCCAGGATAATTTAACGATTAAGTGACAAATCGGACACCATGGCTAGCTGTTTTGATTGCGCAATCACGGCAATGCATTGGAGATTTCCTTGATATTTGAACCGTAACCGAGAGAGGACCTATAGTTAGTGTATAGCCCATTCTGTATGTGTACGAACGATACATGCAACGTGCGTTTTGATAGGGTTTTCTTTAAAAGGCATTGGATGGTCATAAGTTACATACCATCTTGTAGCTTATAAAATTTGTTAGTATGAAAAACACATTTTTTTCGTCGTGACGTCATCAGGGATGACCGTTATCGTCGCGTGAATATTTAATTAGTCAAGTTTGTGTCCGTCATATCTCAAAAAGTATACGTCCGATCCTCAAACTTTTTCAGTTATAGACTTGTCCTATATTGTAGATGTGATTTCTGGTCTAACATTTACCGTCACGTCATTATGACATCATTTTAACGGGGCTTTTAATATATGTACAAAAGGCATAGGTTTTAAAAGTGTCCAGATTTGGACATTTTTGAACACATTTTTCAAAATAAATGCAATTTTAGGTTCCCTATTTAGCTCAAATCAATTTGAAAACAGAGAGAACAATACAAGTCATTTCAGACTGACATTAATCTTGGTGCAGTGTGTTTCTTCAGTAATTAACTGTTAATTGGTAACTCAGTCAACACCATAGCTATAAGTGCGTATGTACTGCACTAGATCGAAATTTACCGCAACTGTAATATTATCATAGGCTCATAATACTTCATGGGCGTAATGGTGGCAATGATCACTTTAGCTTTGCTGGTGGATCTTTTGGCCTCACTAGCTTAAGAAACTAGTATTCACGTGACTGTCGCGTGAATATTTAATGAGCAACCCTTCATACGCTATATCTGAAGAAGGGCACAACCGATCCTCAAACTTTTTCAGTTATAGACTTGTCCTGTATTGTACATGTGATTTCAGGTCTAACATTTACCGTCACGTCATTATGACATCATTTTAACGGGGCTTTTAATCTATGTACAAAAGGCATAGGTTTTAAAAGTGTCCAGATTTGGACATTTTTGAACACATTTTTCAAAATAAATGCAATTTTAGGTTCCCTCTTTAGCGCAAATCGATTTGAAAACAGAGAAAACAATACAAGTCATTTCAGACTGACATTAATCTTGGTGCAGTGTGTTTCTTCAGTAATTAACTGTTAATTGGTAACTCAGTCAACACCATAGCTATTAGTGCTTATGTACTGCACTAGATCGAAATTTACCGCGACTGGAATATAATCATAGGCTCATAATACTTCATGGGCGTAATGGCGGCAATGATCACTTTAGCTTTGCTGGTGCATCTTTTTGCCTCACTAGCTTAAGAAACTAATTACTCACGTGACTGTTGCGTGAATATTTAATAAGCAACTCTTCATATCACTATATCTGAAGAAGGGCACAACCGATTTTCAAACTTGTTTCGGTCATATAGTCATTGGGCATTAAAGATGAGCTTCGAGTTGACGTGACCTCGGGTTGACCTTAACATCCGGGTAAACCGGAAGTTGAACCATGACTTAAGAAGTACACAGCCAATTTTAAAAATCTTTTTCAATTATATAGTCCTTGAAATTCAACATTTCCCTCGGGATACTGTGACCGCATGTTGGTCTTAAATTGAGGGTCAACCGGAAGCTTGACGATATCTCAAGAACTACAAATCAAGTACCTTAAGAAACAATAAACGGAACAGCTTTGATTTTGTCCTAGAGACAAAATCTTAATGTCTAGTTATTTTTATTATTAGCTGTTCCGACATAGCAGTCGGAACAGGTTTTGTTTTCGTCAAGATTTTTATTGTTTTTATTATTATTATTATTATTATTATTATTATTAGCTGTTCCGACATAGCAGTCGGAACAGGTTTTGTTTTTCTTCTGATTATTATTTTTATTATTATTATTATACATTTGTTTCTGTCTCAAAATCCCATAGCATTTGTACACGTTTTTGTTCGTCCCTAATCTTAGAATTTGTAAGTATGACAAACTCAAATCCTATACTAAATTGAAGCTTAGGACATGAAGTTATCATAAAATAAATTTGGTTGAAATTTTTAATTAATTAGCCGAGTTATAATGACGTGAATATTTAATTAGGCAATCTTGTAACTACCACATCTCAAGAAGTTTACATCCGATCCTCAAACTTTTTTCAGTTATAGACTTGTCCTATACTGTAGATGTGATTTCTGGTCTAACATTTCCCGTCACGTCATCATGACATCATTTAAAAAGCGGGTTTTAATCTATGTACAAAAGGCATGGCTCAAAAAGTGTCCAGATTTGGAAAGTTTTTAAAACAATATTTTCTAAATAAGTTAATTGTTAGTTTCCTAAATTACATAAGATGTTTTGGAAAGTTAAACGCTTATTATAAGAGATGTTCCAGGTCATTAAAAACTAATAAAAGTACAATATCCAGGATAATTTAACGATTAAGTGACAAATTGGACACCATGGCTAGCTGTTTTGATTGCGCAATCACGGCAATGCATTGGAGATTTCCTTGATATTTGAATCGTAACCGAGAGAGTACCTATAGTTAGTGTATAGCCCATTCTGTATGTGTACGAACGATACATGCAACGTGCGTTTTGATAGGGTTTTCTTTAAAAGGCATTGGATGGTCATAAGTTACATACCATCTTGTAGCTTATAAAATTTGTTAGTATGAAAAACACATTTTTTTCGTCGTGACGTCATCAGGGATGACCGTTATCGTCGCGTGAATATTTAATTAGTCAAGTTTGTGTCCGTCATATCTCAAAAAGTATACGTCCGATCCTCAAACTTTTTCAGTTATAGACTTGTCCTATATTGTAGATGTGATTTCTGGTGTAACATTTACCGTCACGTCATTATGACATCATTTTAACGGGGCTTTTAATCTATGTACAAAAGGCATAGGTTTTAAAAGTGTCCAGATTTGGACATTTTTGAACACATTTTTCAAAATAAATGCAATTTTAGGTTCCCTGTTTAGCTCAAATCAATTTGAAAACAGAGAGCACAATACAAGTCATTTCAGACTGACATTAATTATAGTGCAGTGTGTTTCTCCAGTAATTAACTGTTAATTGGTAACTCAGTCAACACCATAGCTCTAAGTGCGTATGTACTGCACTAGGTCGAAATTTACCGCGACTGGAATATAACCATGTACGCTTATAATACTTCATGGGCGTAATGGTGGCAATGATCACTTAAGCTTTGCTGGTGCATCTTTTGGCCTCACTATCTTAAGAAACTAATTACTCACGTGACTGTCGCGTGAATATTTAATAAGCAACTCTTCATACCGCTATATCTGAAGAAGGGCACAACCGATTTTCAAACTTTTTTCGGTCATTATAGTCATTGGGCATTAAAGATGAGCTTTGGGTTGACGTGACCTCGGTAACATCCGAGTAAACCGGAAGTTGAACCATAACTTAAGAAGTACACAGCCAATTTTAAAAAACTTTTTCAATTATATAGTCCTTGAAAATTCAACATTACCCTCGGGATACCGTGACCGCATGTTGGTCTTAAATTTAGGGTCAACCGGAAGCTTGACGATATCTCAAGAACTACAAATCAAGTACCTTAAGAAACAATAATCGGAACAGCTTTGATTTTGTCCTAGAGACAAAATCTTAATGTCTAGTTATTATTATTATTATACTTTGTTTCCGTCTCAAAATCCCATAGCATTTGTACACGTTTTTGTTCTTCCCTAATCTTAGAATGTGTAAGTATGACAAACTCAAATCCTATGCTAAATTGAAGCTTAGGACATGAAGTTATCATAAAATAAATTTGGTTGAAATTTTTAATTAATTAGCCGAGTTATAATGACGTGAATATTTAATTAGGCAATCTTGTAACTACCATATCTCAAGAAGTATACATCCGATCCTCAAACTTTTTTCAGTTATAGACTTGTCCTATATTGTAGATGTGATTTCTGGTCTAACATTTCCCGTCACGTCATCATGACATCATTTATAATGCGGGTTTTAATCTATGTACAAAAGGCATGGCTCAAAAAGTGGCCAGATTTGGAAAGTTTTTAACAATATTTTCTAAATAAGTTAATTGTTAGTTTCCTAAATTACATAAGATGTTTTGGAAAGTTAAACGCTTGTTATAAGAGATGTTCCAGGTCATTAAAAACTAATAAAAGTACAATATCCAGGATAATTTAACGATTAAGTGACAAATCGGACACCATGGCTAGCTGTTTTGATTGCGCAATCACGGCAATGCATTGGAGATTTCCTTGATATTTGAATCGTAACCGAAAGAGGACCTATAGTTAGTGTATAGCCCATTCTGTATGTGTACGAACGATACATGCAACGTGCGTTTTGATAGGGTTTTCTTTAAAAGGCATTGGATGGTCATAAGTTACATACCATCTTGTAGCTTATAAAATTTGTTAGTATGAAAAACACATTTTTTTCGTCGTGACGTCATCAGGGATGACCGTTATCGTCGCGTGAATATTTAATTAGTCAAGTTTGTGTCCGTCATATCTCAAAAAGTATACGTCCGATCCTCAAACTTTTTCAGTTATAGACTTGTCCTATATTGTAGATGTGATTTCTGGTCTAACATTTACCGTCACGTCATTATGACATCATTTTAACGGGGCTTTTAATCTATGTACAAAAGGCATAGGTTTTAAAAGTGTCCAGATTTGGACATTTTTGAACACATTTTTCAAAATAAATGCAATTTTAGGTTCCCTATTTAGCTCAAATCAATTTGAAAACAGAGAGAACAATACAAGTCATTTCAGACTGACATTAATCTTGGTGCAGTGTGTTTCTTCAGTAATTAACTGTTAATTGGTAACTCAGTCAACACCATAGCTATAAGTGCGTATGTACTGCACTAGATCGAAATTTACCGCGACTTTAATATTATCATAGGCTCATAATACTTCATGGGCTTAATGGTGGCAATGATCACTTTAGCTTTGCTGGTGCATCTTTTTGCCTCACTAGCTTAAGAAACTAATTACTCACGTGACTGTCGCGTGAATATTTAATGAGCAACCCTTCATATCGCTATATCTGAAGAAGGGCACAACCGATCCTCAAACTTTTTCAGTTATAGACTTGTCCTATATTGTACATGTGATTTCAGGTCTAACATTTACCGTCACGTCATTATGACATCATTTTAACGGGGCTTTTAATCTATGTACAAAAGGCATAGGTTTTAAAAGTGTCCAGATTTGGACATTTTTGAACACATTTTTCAAAATAAATGCAATTTTAGGTTCCCTATTTAGCTCAAATCAATTTGAAAACAGAGAACAATACAAGTCATTTCAGACTGACATTAATCTTGGTGCAGTGTGTTTCTTCAGTAATTAACTGTTAATTGGTAACTCAGTCAACACCATAGCTATTAGTGCTTATGTACTGCACTAGATCGAAATTTACCGCGACTTGAATATAATCATAGGCTCATAATACTTCATGGGCGTAATGGTGGCAATGATCACTTTAGCTTTGCTGGTGCATCTTTTGGCCTCACTAGCTTAAGAAACTAATTACTCACGTGACTGTTGCGTGAATATTTAATAAGCAACTCTTCATATCGCTATATCTGAAGAAGGGCACAACCGATTTTCAAACTTGTTTCGGTCATATAGTCATTGGGCATTAAAGATGAGCTTCGAGTTGACGTGACCTCGGGTTGACCTTAACATCCGGGTAAACCGGAAGTTGAACCATGACTTAAGAAGTACACAGCCAATTTTAAAAATCTTTTTCAATTATATAGTCCTTGAAATTCAACATTACCCTCGGGATACTGTGACCGCATGTTGGTCTTAAATTGAGGGTCAACCGGAAGCTTGACGATATCTCAAGAACTACAAATCAAGTACCTTAAGAAACAATAAACGGAACAGCTTTGATTTTGTCCTAGAGACAAAATCTTAATGTCTAGTTATTATTATTATTATTATACATTTGTTTCTGTCAAAAACACCATAGCATTTGTACACGTTTTTGTTCGTCCCTTATCTTAGAATGTGTAAGTATGACAAACTCAAATCCTATACTAAATTGAAGCTTAGGACATGAAGTTATCATAAAACAAATTTGGTTGAAATTTTTAATTAATTAGCCGAGTTATAATGACGTGAATATTTAATTAGGCAATCTTGTTCTCACCATATCTCAAGAAGTATACATCCGATCCTCAAACTTTTTTCAGTTATAGACTTGTCCTATATTGTAGATGTGATTTCTGGTCTAACATTTCCCGTCACGTCATCATGACATCATTTATAATGCGGGTTTTAATCTATGTACAAAAGGCATGGCTCAAAAAGTGTCCAGATTTGGAAAGTTTTTAACACAATATTTTCTAAATAAGTTAATTGTTAGTTTCCTAAATTACATAAGATGTTTTGGAAAGTTAAACACTTATTATAAGAGATGTTCCAGGTCATTAAAAACTAATAAAAGTACAATATCCAGGATAATTTAACGATTAAGTGACAAATCGGACACCATGGCTAGCTGTTTTGATTGCGCAATCACGGCAATGCATTGGAGATTTCCTTGATATTTGAATCGTAACCGAGAGAGTACCTATAGTTAGTGTATAGCCCATTCTGTATGTGTACGAACGATACATGCAACGTGCGTTTTGATAGGGTTTTCTTTAAAAGGCATTGGATGGTCATAAGTTACATACCATCTTGTAGCTTATAAAATTTGTTAGTATGAAAAACACATTTTTTTCGTCGTGACGTCATCAGGGATGACCGTTATCGTCGCGTGAATATTTAATTAGTCAAGTTTGTGTCCGTCATATCTCAAAAAGTATACGTCCGATCCTCAAACTTTTTCAGTTATAGACTTGTCCTCTATTGTAGATGTGATTTCTGGTCTAACATTTACCGTCACGTCATTATGACATCATTTTAACGGGGCTTTTAATCTATGTACAAAAGGCATAGGTTTTAAAAGTGTCCAAATTTGGACATTTTTGAACACATTTTTCTAAATAAATGCAATTTTAGGTTCCCTATTTAGCTAAAATCAATTTGAAAACAGAGAGAAAAATACAAGTCATTTCAGACGGACATTAATCTTGGTGCAGTGTGTTTCTTCAGTAATTAACTGTTAATTGGTAACTCAGTCAACACCATAGCTATTAGTGCGTATGTACTGCACTAGATCGAAATTTCCCGCGACTTGAATAAAACCATGTAAGCTTATAACACTTCATGGGCGTAATGGTGGCAATGATCACTTTAGCTTTGCTGGTGCATCTTTTGGCCTCACTTGCTTAAGAAACTAATTACTCACGTGACTGTCGCGTGAATATTTAATAAGCAACTCTTCATATCCCAATATCTGAAGAAGGGCGCAACCGATTTTCAAACTTGTTTTGGTCATATAGTCATTGGGCATTAAAGATGAGCTTCGAGTTGACGTGACCTCGGGTTGACCTTAACATCCGGCTAAACCGGAAGTTGAACCATGACTGAAGAAGTACACAGCCAATTTTAAAAATCCTTTTCAATTATATAGTCCTTGAAAATTCAACATAACCCTCGGGATACCGTGACCGCATGTTGGTCTTAAATTTAGGGTCAATCGGAAGCTTGACGATATCTCAAGAACTACAAATCAAGTACCTTAAGAAACAATAATCGGAACAGCTTTGATTTTGTCCTAGAGACAAAATCTTAATGTCTAGTTATTATTATTATTATTATACATTTGTTTCTGTCTCAAAATCCCATAGCATTTGTACACGTTTTTGTTCGTCCCTAATCTTAGAATTTGTAAGTATGACAAACTCAAATCCTATACTAAATTGAAGCTTAGGACATGAAGTTATCATAAAATAAATTTGGTTGAAATTTTTAATTAATTAGCCGAGTTATAATGACGTGAATATTTAATTAGGCAATCTTGTAACTACCATATCTCAAGAAGTATACATCCGATCCTCAAACTTTTTTCAGTTATAGACTTGTCCTATATTGTAGATGTGATTTCTGGTCTAACATTTCCCGTCACGTCATCATGACATCATTTATAATGCGGGTTTTAATCTATGTACAAAAGGCATGGCTCAAAAAGTGGCCAGATTTGGAAAGTTTTTAACAATATTTTCAAAAAATAAGTTAATTGTTAGTTTCCTAAATTACAAAAGATGTTTTGGAAAGTTAAACACTTGTTATAAGAGATGTTCCAGGTCATTAAAAACTAATAAAAGTACAATATCCAGGATAATTTAACGATTAAGTGACAAATCGGACACCATGGCTAGCTGTTTTGATTGCGCAATCACGGCAATGCATTGGAGATTTCCTTGATATTTGAATCGTAACCGAGAGAGTACCTATAGTTAGTGTATAGCCCATTCTGTATGTGTACGAACGATACATGCAACGTGCGTTTTGATAGGGTTTTCTTTAAAAGGCATTGGATGCTCATAAGTTACATACCATCTTGTAGCTTATAAAATTTGTTAGTATGAAAAACACATTTTTTTCGTCGTGACGTCATCAGGGATGACCGTTATCGTGGCGTGAATATTTAATTAGTCAAGTTTGTGTCCGTCATATCTCAAAAAGTATACGTCCGATCCTCAAACTTTTTCAGTTATAGACTTGTCCTCTATTGTAGATGTGATTTCTGGTCTAACATTTACCGTCACGTCATTATGACATCATTTTAACGGGGCTTTTAATCTATGTACAAAAGGCATAGGTTTTAAAAGTGTCCAGATTTGGACATTTTTGAAGACATTTTTCAAAATAAATGCAATTTTAGGTTCCCTATTTAGCTCAAATCAATTTGAAAACAGAGTGAACAATACAAGTCATTTCAGACTGACATTAATCTTGGTGCAGTGTGTTTCTTCAGTAATTAACTGTTAATTGGTAACTCAGTCAACACCATAGCTATAAGTGCGTATGTACTGCACTAGATAGAAATTTACCGCGTCTGGGATATAATCATGGGCTCATAATACTGCATGGGCGTAATGGTGGCAATGATCGCTTTAGCTTTGCTGGTGCATCTTTTGGCCTCACTAGCTTAAAAAACTAATTACTCACGTGACTGTCGCGTGAATATTTAATGAGCAACCCTTCATACGCTATATCTGAAGAAGGGCACAACCGATCCTCAAACTTTTTCAGTTATAGACTTGTCCCATATTGTACATGTGATTTCAGGTCTAACATTTACCGTCACGTCATTATGACATCATTTTAACGGGGTTTTTAATCTATGTACAAAAGGCATAGGTTTTAAAAGTGTCCAGATTTGGACATTTTTGAACACATTTTTCAAAATAAATGCAATTTTAGGTTCCCTCTTTAGCGCAAATCAATTTGAAAACAGAGAAAACAATACAAATCATTTCAGACTGACATTAATCTTGGTGCAGTGTGTTTCTTCAGTAATTAACTGTTAATTGGTAACTCAGTCAACACCATAGCTATTAGTGCTTATGTACTGCACTAGATCGAAATTTACCGCGACTGGAATATAATCATAGGCTCATAATACTTCATGGGCGTAATGGTGGCAATGATCACTTTAGCTTTGCTGGTGCATCTTTTGGCCTCACTAGCTTAAGAAACTAATTACTCACGTGACTGTTGCGTGAATATTTAATAAGCAACTCTTCATATCACTATATCTGAAGAAGGGCACAACCGATTTTCAAACTTGTTTCGGTCATATAGTCATTGGGCATTAAAGATGAGCTTCGAGTTGACGTGACCTCGGGTTGACCTTAACATCCGGGTAAACCGGAAGTTGAACCATGACTTAAGAAGTACACAGCCAATTTTAAAAATCTTTTTCAATTATATAGTCCTTGAAATTCAACATTACCCTCGGGATACCGTGACCGCATGTTGGTCTTAAATTGAGGGTCAACCGGAAGCTTGACGATATCTCAAGAACTACAAATCAAGTACCTTAAGAAACAATAAACGGAACAGCTTTGATTTTGTCCTAGAGACAAAATCTTAATGTCTAGTTATTATTATTATTATTATTATTATACTTTGTTTCCGTCTCAAAATCCCATAGCATTTGTACACGTTTTTGTTCTTCCCTAATCTTAGAATGTGTAAGTATGACAAACTCAAATTCTATACTAAATTGAAGCTTAGGACATGAAGTTATCATAAAATAAATTTGGTTGAAATTTTTAATTAATTAGCCTAGTTATAATGACGTGAATATTTAATTAGGCAATCTTGTAACTACCATATCTCAAGAAGTATACATCCGATCCTCAAACTTTTTTCAGTTATAGACTTGTCCTAAATTGTAGATGTGATTTCTGGTCTAACATTTCCCGTCACGTCATCATGACATCATGTATAATGCGGGTTTAAATCTATGTACAAAAGGCATGGCTCAAAAAGTGGCCAGATTTGGAAAGTTTTTAACACAATATTTTCTAAATAAGTTAATTGTTAGTTTCCTAAATTACATAAGATGTTTTGGAAAGTTAAACGCTTATTATAAGAGATGTTCCAGGTCATTAAAAACTAATAAAAAAACAATATCCAGGATAATTTAATGATTAAGTGACAAATCGGACACCATGGCTAGCTGTTTTGATTGCGCAATCACGGCAATGCATTGGAGATTTCCTTGATATTTGAATCGTAACCGAGAGAGGACCTATAGTTAGTGTATAGCCCATTCTGTATGTGTACGAACGATACATGCAACGTGCGTTTTGATAGGGTTTTCTTTAAAAGGCATTGGATGGTCATAAGTTACATACCATCTTGTAGCTTATAAAATTTGTTAGTATGAAAAACACATTTTTTTCGTCGTGACGTCATCAGGGATGACCGTTATCGTCGCGTGAATATTTAATTAGTCAAGTTTGTGTCCATCATATCTCAAAAAGTATACGTCCGATCCTCAAACTTTTTCAGTTATAGACTTGTCCTATTTTGTAGATGTGATTTCTGGTCTAACATTTACCGTCACGTCATTAACACATCATTTTAACGGGGCTTTTAATCTATGTACAAAAGGCATAGGTTTTAAAAGTGTCCAGATTTGGACATTTTTGAACACATTTTTCAAAATAAATGCAATTTTAGGTTCCCTATTTAGCTCAAATCAATTTGAAAACAGAGAGAACAATACAAGTCATTTCAGACGGACATTAATCTTGGTGCAGTGTGTTTCTTCAGTAATTAACTGTTAATTGGTAACTCAGTCAACACCATAGCTATGAGTGCGTATGTACTGCACTAGATCGAAATTTCCCGCGACTTGTATATAACCATGTATGCTTATAAAACTTCATAGGCGTAATGGTGGCAATGATCACTTTAGCTTTGCTGGTGCATCTTTTGGCCTCACTATCTAGCTTAAGAAACTAATTACTCACGTGACTGTCGCGTGAATATTTAATAAGCAATTCTTCACATCGCAATATCATAAGTAAGGCACAACCGATTTTCAAACTTGTTTCGGTCATATAGTCATTGGGCATTAAAGATGAGCTTCGAGTTGACGTGACCTCGGGTTGACCTTAACATCCGGGTAAACCGGAAGTTGAACCATGACTTAAGAAGTACACAGCCAATTTTAAAAATCTTTTTCAATTATATAGTCCTTGAAAATTCAACATTACCCTCGGGATACCGTGACCGCATGTTGGACTTAAATTTAGGGTCAACTGGAAGCTTGACGATATCTCAAGAACTACAAATCAAGTACCTTAGGAAACAATAATCGGAACAGCTTTGATTTTGTCCTAGAGACAAAATCTTAATGTCTAGTTATTATTATTAGCTGTTCCGACATAGCAGTCGGAACAGGTTTTGTTTTCGTCAAGATTTTTATTGTTTTTATTATTATTATTATTATTATTATTATTATTATTATTATACTTTGTTTCCGTCTCAAAATCCCATAGCATTTGTACACGTTTTTGTTCTTCCCTAATCTTAGAATGTGTAAGTATGACAAACTCAAATCTTATACTAAATTGAAGCTTAGGACATGAAGTTATCATAAAATAAATTTGGTTGAAATTTTTAATTAATTAGCCGAGTTATAATGACGTGAATATTTAATTAGGCAATCTTGTAACTACCATATCTCAAGAAGTATACATCCGATCCTCAAACTTTTTTCAGTTATAGACTTGTCCTATATTGTAGATGTGATTTCTGATCTAACATTTCTCGTCACGTCATCATGACATCATTTATAATGCGGGTTTTAATCTATGTACAAAAGGCATGGCTCAAAAAGTGTCCAGATTTGGAAAGTTTTTAACAAAATATTTTCTAAATAAGTTAATTGTTAGTTTCCTAAATTACATAAGATGTTTTGGAAAGTTAAACGCTTATTATAAGAGATGTTCCAGGTCATTAAAAACTAATAAAAGTACAATATCAAAGATAATTTAACGATTAAGTGACAAATCGGACACCATGGCTAGCTGTTTTGATTGCGCAATCACGGCAATGCATTGGAGATTTCCTTGATATTTGAATCGTAACCGAGAGAGTACCTATAGTTAGTGTATAGCCCATTCTGTATGTGTACGAACGATACATGCAACGTGCGTTTTGATAGGGTTTTCTTTAAAAGGCATTGGATGGTCATAAGTTACATACCATCTTGTAGCTTATAAAATTTGTTAGTATGAAAAACACATTTTTTTCGTCGTGACGTCATCAGGGATGACCGTTATCGTCGCGTGAATATTTAATTAGTCAAGTTTGTGTCCGTCATATCTCAAAAAGTATACGTCCGATCCTCAAACTTTTTCAGTTATAGACTTGTCCTATATTGTAGATGTGATTTCTGGTCTAACATCTACCGTCACGTCATTATGACATCATTTTAAACGGGGCTTTTAATCTATGTACAAAAGTCATAGGTTTTAAAAGTGTCCAGATTTGGACATTTTTGAACACATTTTTCAAAATAAATGCAATTTTAGGTTCCCTATTTAGCTCAAATCAATTTGAAAACGGAGAGAACAATACAAGTCATTTCAGACTGACATTAATTATAGTGCAGTGTGTTTCTTCAGTAATTAACTGTTAATTGGTAACTCAGTCAACACCATAGCTATTAGTGCGTATGTACTGCACTAGATCAAAATTTACCTGCTACTGGAATATAATCATATAGGCTCATACTACTTCATGGGCGTTATGGTGGCAAAGATCACTTTAGCTTTGCTGGTGCATCTTTTGGCCTCATTAGCTTAAGAAACTAATTACTCACGTGACTGTCACGTGAATATTTAATAAGCAACTCTTCATATCGCTATATCTGAAGAAGGGGACAACCGATCCTCAAACTATTTTCAGTTATAGACTTGTCCTATATTGTAGATGTGATTTCTGGTCTAACATTTACCGTCACGTCATTATGACATCATTTTAACGGGGCTTTTAATCTATTTACAAAAGGCATAGGTTTTAAAAGTGTCCAGATTTGGACATTTTTCAACACATTTTTCAAAATAAATGCAATTTTAGGTTCCCTATTTAGCTCAAATCAATTTGAAAACAGAGAGAACAATACAAGTCAATTCAGACGGACATTTATCTTGGTGCAGTGTGTTTCTTAATTGGTAACTCAGTCAACACCATAGCTATTAGTGCGTATGTACTGCACTAGATCGAAATTTACCGCAACTGAAATATAATTTTATAGGCTTATAATACTTCATGGGCGTAATGGTGGCAATGATCACTTTAGCTTTGCTGGTGCATCTTTTGGCCTCACTAGCTTAAGAAACTAATTACACACGTGACTGTCGCGTGAATATTTAATAAGCAACTCTTCATATCGCTATATCTGAAGAAGGGGACAACCGATTTTCAAACTTATTCGGTCATATAGTCATTGGGCATTACAGATGAACTTCGAGTTGACGTGACCTCGGGTTGACCTTAACATCCGGGTAAACCGGAAGTTGAACCATGACTTAAGAAGTACACAGCCAATTTTAAAAATCTTTTTCAATTATATAGTCCTTGAAAATTCAACATTACCCTCGGGATACCGTGACCGCATGTTGGTCTTAAATTTAGGGTCAACCGGAAGCTTGACGATATCTCAAGAACTACAAATCAAGTACCTTAAGAAACAATAATCGGAACAGCTTTGATTTTGTCCTAGAGACAAAATCCTAATGTCTAGTTAGCTGTTCCGACATAGCAGTCGGAACAGGTTTTGTTTTCGTCAAGATTTTTATTGTTTTTATTATTATTATTATTATTATTATTATTATTATTATTATTATTATACTTTGTTTCCGTCTCAAAATCCCATAGCATTTGTACACGTTTTTGTTCTTCCCTAATCTTAGAATGTGTAAGTATGACAAACTCAAATCCTATACTAAATTGAAGCTTAGGACATGAAGTTATCATAAAATAAATTTGGTTGAAATTTTTAATTATTTAGCCGAGTTATAATGACGTGAATATTTAATTAGGCAATCTTGTAACTACCATATCTCAAGAAGTATACATCCGATCCTCAAACTTTTTTCAGTTATAGACTTGTCCTATATTGTAGATGTGATTTCCGGTCTAACATTTCCCGTCACGTCATCATGACATCATTTATAATGCGGCTTTTAATCTATGTACAAAAGGCATGGCTCAAAAAGTGGCCAGATTTCGAAAGTTTTTAACAATATTTTCTAAATAAGTTAATTGTTAGTTTCCTAAATTACATAAGATGTTTTGAAAAGTTAAACGCTTGTTATAAGAGATGTTCCAGGTCATTAAAAACTAATAAAAGTACAATATCCAGGATAATTTAACGATTAAGTGACAAATCGGACACCATGGCTAGCTGTTTTGATTGCGCAATCACGGCAATGCATTGGAGATTTCCTTGATATTTGAATCGTAACCGAGAGAGGACCTATAGTTAGTGTATAGCCCATTCTGTATGTGTACGAACGATACATGCAACATGCGTTTTGATAGGGTTTTCTTTAAAAGGCATTGGATGGTCATAAGTGACATACCATCTTGTAGCTTATAAAATTTGTTAGTATGAAAAACACATTTTTTTCGTCGTGACGTCATCAGGGATGACCGTTATCGTGGCGTGAATATTTAATTAGTCAAGTTTGTGTCCATCATATCTCAAAAAGTATACGTCCGATCCTCAAACTTTTTCAGTTATAGACTTGTCCTATATTGTAGATGTGATTTCTGGTCTAACATTTACCGTCACGTCATTATGACATCATTTTAACGGGGTTTTTAATCTATGTACATAGGCATAGGTTTTAAAAGTGTCCAGATTTGGACATTTTTGAACACATTTTTCAAAATAAATGCAATTTTAGGTTCCCTATTTAGCTCAAATCAATTTGAAAACAGAGAGAACAATACAAGTCATTTCAGACTGACATTAATCTTGGTGCAGTGTGTTTCTTCAGTAATTAACTGTTAATTGGTAACTCAGTCAACACCATAGCTATAAGTGCGTATGTACTGCACTAGATCGAAATTTACCGCGACTTGAATATTATCATAGGCTCATAATACTGCATAGGCTCAATGGTGGCAATGATCACTTTAGCTTTGCTGGTGCATCTTTTGGCCTCACTAGCTTAAGAAACTAATTACTCACGTGACTGTTGCGTGAATATTTAATGAGCTACTCTTCATATCGCTATATCTGAAGAAGGGCACAACCGATTTTCAAACTTGTTTCGGTCATATAGTCATTGGGCATTAAAGATGAGCTTCGAGTTGACGTGACCTCGGGTTGACCTTAACATCCGGGTAAACCGGAAGTTGAACCATGACTGAAGAAGTACACAGCCGATTTTAAAAATCTTTTTGAAGATTCAACATTCATGTAACCCTCAGGATACCGTGACCGCATGTTGGTCTTAAATTTAGGGTCAACCGGAAGCTTGACGATATCTCAAGAACTACAAATCAAGTACCTTAAGAAACAATAATCGGAACAGCTTTGATTTTGTCCTAGAGACAAAATCTTAATGTCTAGTTATTATTATTATTGTAATGTACAGGGGGTGGGGGTTCAGCTGAGTCAAAAATTGCCTGAATATAGCATATTTTACGGTGTCCAGATGCTGATGGGGGAGGCGGCAAGCAGGGGGCAAGATGTTCCACGGGGGGCAGCTGCCCCCTTTGCCCCCCTTGATCATGTCTATAAGACATTCCCTCTCTATGGATGATGCCTTGTGACAAGTCAACTATCGTTTTCAGCTCAAAGAAAACACAATTCGGAGCGGCATCGATTGGCCTTCCGTTCAAGTAGTCCGTGTCAGTAAGCCTGTGTGTGTTGTTTCTCACACAACGGTCGTATACAAGTAAATAATGTTGTCAGTGCTCGACTGCTTTGGTATGAGCCAAAGAACTCCAAATTTAGATCTGAAAAAGGAAGTTTGCAAATGGGCTACTCCGCAACCTTCTAAGGTTTGCGGTAACACCGTGTACATACAAAACTCTATCTATATATAGTTGTGGTGTTTCTGAAAAGAACCGGTGTTGTAACAATTCGACGTTTCGATCAGTATACACTGCCTTCTGAAGACGATACGAGCACACTGATCGAAACGTCGCGTTATTACACCGATTCGGTTCTTTTCAGAACCAACACAACTCATACCGATATAGTTTTTCATGTACATGGTACCACTAACCTTACTAAGTTGTATCTCCACCGTACATAGTTTCAAATCCTACTTTAATAGTTTCCAATTCTACTTTAAAGGGGCTGTGTCGTCATGATCACAGCGAGTCTGTGGCTAGACTGACTTATGACCGCTCAACCTGTTATTGCACGCACACGCGCGCGAAAAGTGGCGGTCACATCACAGAACAATAAAGACGGCTCGTGCAGTAACTGGGTGAGAGTTTATGTTTCTGGGCCCAGAAACAGGCAGACTACGATCATGACGACACAGCCCTTTTAATACGTTCACTATTGACCCAATTCACATGACGTCATCATCACAGTAATTTTGGCTGCGCCATTTTAGTGTTGATACGCTTATTTTGACTTCGTGGCACCGCCGCCGCGTGTGACGCGCTTGCAAAGTGTCTCCTGCATAATCTTTATGACAACTTAAACCAGTGGGAGATTTTTGAGGACACTAGGTGGCAGCAGACTTGCAAGGTATTGTTCTCGGAAATTTGCACATGCTCAAAACTATAAAAATACGCAAACCATGGAAATGTACCCAATCAATGTGCTGCCACCTAGTGTTCCAAAATATTCTCACCTTTTTATAGACTGGTTCCCGGTCCCTACATCGTTTACGTTCTGACTGAATATAGGGACCGGTAGCGGGTAATGAAAATTAGCATATACATGGCAGATTTCTGCCAGGTATATGCTAATTAGAATAAGCATATAGGTCTACATAATCCCATAATGCAATGCGGCCTTTAAACAAAGCATGATGGGCACAGAGTCTCAGAATCTCCCACTCATGCAGACCGTACATCGTTAGATGTTCTTCTAAAGTTAACTTGAATTTTGATGTTGAATGTTGGTTCACTACAGGTGAAGGGTTACGATACTCATTGTGTGCTAGTGTCAAACAACAACATGTACACGTCACAAACGTCATCTCTAAAACTAGATAATTATTACTGCGCCCGCGCAATTGAGGGCCTATCAAAAGCGCCATATCGCTAGTAGCTACCGGTCCCTACAGTCAGAAGAGAACGATGTAGGGACCGGGAACCAGTCTAACCTTTTTAAAGGTGTGTGAAGGAACACTCAACAGAGTGTGAAAACTTCGCTTCATTCACTCAGGTCATGGGAAGACCAAATCTACAGTTAGTAACCTTTGACCTATGGACTTTTTACATAAAGGTAGACAACTAACTGTACATAAAGTGCACACTATATTCCTACCTGTATGGAGCTCAAGATGGACGCAGCAGCAATTTGGACACGAGGAGTGACGAAAGAGGGCCGCTTGGTGGACTTCTCAGCCGCCTTGAAGATACGATAGATGCGGATGACCTTGAGCAGCGTTGCTGAAAAGGTCACCGTGAAACTCAGTGAAATCATGGTAACCTTCGCGTTGCACGAGACGTCAGATGGGTGGGCCAGGGTGACTACAGCTGTAGCGTAAGCCAGGACAATGCCGACCGTCTGAACGGCGCTCAGCTCCCTACTACTGCTTTTGATGATGACATGACGGCGGTAGTAGTACATACCGAAAGCCACTACGGCGGATAGGACGAGTCCTGTGATAGAGAAGAAGAGCACGGCGAGCGCCGGCGGGCTGTTCCAGGTAGTCGCGGTCGGCACTATGGCGCTGCACCGCGTAAAATCTTCATCGGGCCAGTGCGTTGCCTTACATTCTTCACAAACGGTACCGTTCTTGGTGATGGCATTTCCGGGACACCGTTGACACCCCCAGCAGCATTTTTCCTCTAAGGGCACGGAAATGTAACCCGGGTTGCATTGTACGCGGCAAGTGGACCTTGGTGGTACTTTTGAGGATCCCGCCCAAATGACAGCATCCTCGTCCAACACCAACCGTTCGTCGAGCTTCAGGGAGTCCCAAATACCAACTTGAACAGGGCGTATCTCACCTGCTACCATCTGCACGTTCTTTAATGTATATCGCCCAATCGGCTCACCGTTGCTTTCAAAACGGAAAGGACCGTCAACGCCTTGAAAGTTTACACTGAGTAGGTAAGGTAGGAACAGTTCTCCTCTTGAGGTTGTCTTGTAGGTACACGAGAGGTTCCCCATGCAAACATTGAGCACCTCGTCAAGGGCATGCGCAAAGATGTTGACTGCGTTAACAACGAAGACTTCGTCGTTGTTGCTCGGCGGTGGACACTGGCTCAGAGCGGAACAGTTCTTTTCCCTCAACCATCCGGTCTGAAATTCTGCGAACCATTTGCTCCCGGACGCGTCTGAACTATTAATTGACTGAAAATATTCCTCGAATTCATCAATTTCTTGATAGTGGATGGGTAGAAACATACCACCTACGGTACTCTCCGATAAGGCGAGCTTCTTCAGTCTGTACGCGGACTCGAACGCAGCGCTGCCGATGAACGTGAGATTCGCAACGGGTACCAGTTGGCGAAATTTATCCAGGATAGAATACGGAGCGCCACTTGCGGCAAATACAATAACCACAGAGGCGAACCTGTACGTTTTTAACTTGTCCACGACTTCGTCGATTTCTGTATCCGTTGCACTGTTGGCAATCGGTGCGGAGAAGGCCAGGCATATACCGTTTTTCTCGGCCAGCTTCTGCACCTCGTGTGCCCCACGGATGCCGTAGCTATCCAGCGAGTAAATCAGAGCTACGTAGTCCCAACCATATCGTAGTAAAAGATCAATAATGGCTTGAGCGTTGAGTTTGTCCGGAGGAGTGGATCTGAGAAAGTATGGGAAACGTCGCTTGTCTGATAGCTCGTCACTAGTGGCCAAGTACGAAATGATGGGTACTTGGAAAAGACTGCCGACCATACCAGCTAAAATGCTATTGGTGCTCGACACGGGGCCGATTGCACCGAGAAACGCACCTTTTTTCCCGGGGGAAGTCGGCGGCACGTTCAGGATCTCCAGCCGCCCGTTGCTTTGCATGACGGACAGCACAGAGAACAGCGTCATGGACTCCGTGTAGCAGTCATCTCGGATGTCAAAACCGAGCGTCACATTCGGCAGCAAGTCACGGCGTTTGTTGATCTTGTGAACGGCGAACGCCATGGTCTCAGACAGCTCCACGGCCCAGGCGGATAATTCGGAGTCACACGGGGCACTACTACTGTGGTGAAAGGGAAACAGCCCGCCGATGAAGAAATCCCCGGGATTATTGTAGCTGGTGTGAACAGTGTCTGGGATCTCACCCAGGGTCAGACTGACTAGTGAGAAGACACCGAGGACAATGAGTTGACTCTCCGGTGCCATTTCCTCTCTTCTCTATCTTACATACAAAACATTACAGCAGGTAAAGTATCATGAATGGATGCAGAGAAATGTGTAGTTCACGTTTTCAAAACTGTAAATGTTGCAAGCTGAATAGTTTTTACTTTGGCAGTGTACGCGGGCTTTTAAAGACTCTCGCAACTTTTGATATTCATAATTTGTTACCGAACAGGACGTGTCTGCGCAAGACCAGAAACAGGCTGTCTGATTGGCTATGATCTGAATAAACAGACTCGGCTTAACTGTTTCTTGCATTCGTTGAGCACAATTTGAGACACCGTATTATTGTCTATGTTGGTGACTAAGTTGTGCACTCCAAAATGATTGATTTGCCCGCGTAAAAATGGCCGTCATTACGCTGATAACGTCAAGTGATAACTATCTATGAGTCCTGACATGAGTTTAGTAGACAATAATTGAGACAGAGTACAGAAAGTGAGCATGAACAAAAGTGTTGACATTTAGCAGCTGAATTCTAGTCGATCTTCCTCAATCCCCGACCATCACTGCCTGGGCCATTTTGCCCACATGTGACCTCAGTCCTCCAATATCCTCCTCTCCTACGTCACTCCACACCAAATTGTTTGGACTAAAACTAGGTTGGAATGCCTGACCCAGTGATACACAGTTGCTATTTGGCCCTACAACCCCCAGTCCGTCCGAATCATTCATATCAGCAAAGATGATATTAGAAGAAATTGGGAGGGTAAACGTTTTAGATCAGAGATTGTTATTGCACAGCATAAACGTGATAAGAACTTTTAAAAAAACTTCAGTTCGTTTTGTATAGCGCATTTTACAACAACGAATCGATGCGCATTTCGCATAGTTGATGTACGGAACTGTTTTATAACAAAGTCCTTGTTTATTTATTTATTTATTTTTGCGATCTCATGGGGACGTAGGGGCGGTCAAGGGCTGTGGTTAATCCACTGGTCAAGCTCAAGATGGAGACAACATAAAACCTGAACATGCCTCAATGCGTCAATTCCAGTAGTCATGTAGATAAAACGATAGTGTTTTTTCCCCTTCTTTCTGTCTCTCTGGGCTAATTTGTCTGAGATAACTGCGCGCTGTGCATGAACGAGCGATACCCTTTTAAAATGACTGCAAGGAAATGTTAAAACAACACGCGTTGTCACGTTTGATTGCAACGATAATTTTGCCCAAAGGTCAGGCATAACTTGGCATTTCACGAAAAAACAACCACGGCGACTATTCACGTAGTTATATTTTTTTTTCATGGATTATTGTAAACAACTATTCGTGCAATATGGTAAACATTGGTAAAACAACGGTACAAATAAATTACAGGTGCCCCTCCCTCCCGCACCTGATGGAATCAATCTTTTAAATACAGAGTATAGGAATGGTAGTCAAAAAAAAAAAAAAAAAAAAAAAAAAAAAGTTTAGCTCAATCTGAGAGCTTACGTATTGAAAAGTTCGTATACCAGTAACAATCCTCCCGAGAAACACTTCCGTTGAAATAACACAAAGGGTGAGGAAATAGCCTTTTTTTTAAGACAATGAGAAAGGCTTCGTTACTTATTTTGATTGCCGCGAAGCCTGGAATAAACTTGCACAAAAAAAAACCCTTCACAAAAATTAGTAGTTTTTTATTGCTTTCACACACACACACAAGTGTGTATTTACCTCCAATCGGGGACCTCCTATTGTTCCTCTTTTGTTTGTACTTTAACTTTTTAGCAACAGCTCCCATTGGTTTTGAACACGATTTCCAAATGGGGACCTTTTCCAACCGGGGACTGTATTGTCCTCTTTTGTTATAAGTCCCCGGTTTGAATGCCTAAACAAACTCACACACACACACACACACGTTTTTGTTACATACACTGTGTGGACCTTCCTTTGTTCTCATGCAGTGAACATTTTTGTACACGTCCCTATTAGAAAAAAACCTTGTGTGGACGTGTGCAAGTCCACAGAAGGTCACAGAACCCTGCCTTGTGTGGACCTCTTTTGTTCTGAAGTCCACACTTCGTATGCAATGTTTACTCACACACACACATAAAAAAGAAGGACCCCCACCAAAAAAGGAAAATAGAAAAAAGAACACAAAATAAGTTTTCCTTTAGATTGAAAACCAGTCTTATTAGATTGAAAATAAATCGATTGAGGCCATGCAGGGACAAATCTTTCGCAGTTTGTCCCTCGTTTCAATCGAACAGAGTGAATTTAAAACGAACATTTTAAGAGAGTGACAAAGCAAAATCAAACATGAATAATGTGCTGCCGTATATATATCTCTGTTCGAAGAGAGTAATGATGCAATTAACAGCAGCTGTATCACAACGAACAATGCTCCACCTAGTCTTGATTCATTATACACTCTAAAAATTAACAATGGTCAGAATTAACATGTACTCTGGGTCTCAGGAGGGGGGCTGACCCGGAAATTGGTTAAACAAAAATGGGATTTAAAGCCCCAGATCAACATTGGTTTAGCAAAAAGACATAAATGTTCACATCAGATTTACATATACCTTACATGGTATAAAGATAATGATGGTAGAACATTTTCCTTGAAATATTTCTGCCTGAGGTGTTATCGTTTTTAAATAATAAATGAAATAAGATCCAAAATTAGTTTTCGTCTTGTGCGAGACTATAATATTATAGTAATGCGTACAAAAATGCTGACTGCATTTTTACCGTTTTCTCGCAAATGAAACAACAAAATGAGTTGACATTTTCACAGGTTGGTTTTATTACAAATACCTTGATTTGTGCAGAGACTTGAGCATTTACAGTCAGTTTACCAATGCTGTGCTGGGACTTTAAGGCTGGTCTATAGCCGCGTAGTCGCACGGCAATAACCTGACGCGCGACGCAGCTTAGTCAACGCTGACGCCACAGCGACCAAAGACTGCAATGAAAAAGCTCAGCGTCCAGCGTTCACAGCGTCTTGCGAGTATCATCGCGCGACCAACTATAAACCGGCCATTAGATTCTGCGTCAGTTTGACACAGACTCTGTGTCACTAAACTGACCCAGGTGGATCAGGCTCCCTATGACCCGTAATCAAGGTCGGTTATGACCCTGGAGTTTTATGAGAGTGCAGCAACGGTCAAAATTCAAATGCTGTACATAGAAAAAACAAATCCCTCATCTTTTGTTAATAAATGATTTTGATGAAATCTCAATAGTTGTCGAAAGCTTTTTACAAATTGTTTACAGAGATGAGAGAATGAAAATTGCTCACGTCTGCGAAAATTGTCTGCGACTTGGAAAGCAATTTAGCTGAAAAGGACCACATGCAGTTAAACCGATAGGACCAGAAATTTACAATCAGAATTACACGCGTTTTTTTTTTGCATGTAATTTTTTTTTAATGGTTTTTCAATCATTTCCTCCCGAAAATTAAGGAATTTTTTTGTGAAAATGAGAAAACTCAAGATTCAAATTTGTCTGCTACTGTTATTATACATCGTAAAAGAAATATTCCTCCATCTTGAAAATTGCATGGACGTGAGATCCTGACAATAATGCATTTCATTTCGCTTCATTTCATATTGGGTTCATTTACTTATTTCTATCATGAAATTGCACATGTATGATTTATAACAACTAAATTCTTAAAAAAAAAAAAAATAAATAAATAAATAAATAAATAAATAAATAAATAAATACATTACATAAGCTTTTTTCAGGCAATTTGATAATAATATTACAAATTTCCCAGGGCCCCCCAAAAAGTTGAAAATCACGGCCGAGAGGTCTATAGTGCACCGGACTAAAGTTCTGTCAGAGTGTGGGTTCGGTTCTCGGTCATAGCACCTTGTGTCCTTGAGCAAGACACTTGGGCCCCAACCATAAATAATTCTTAAAGCCATGTATTGCGTAATGCCTGTAAAAGAACCAAGTACGCTTAGCATCGTTAAGAACTTCTAGACCTAAGCTCATAAACTACAACAACCCACCAGAGATACTTCCCCGACTGAAATCCTGTCAAGGTCAAGAAAATATAGCATCTGCAGACCCAACAAATCACAATGGGAGGCAAGGAAAAGCTAGGGCTTTTTGTACACGGTAAACCTCGACGTAGACTCTGTCTCTGGACTACGTGAAGACAAAGCATGCACAGAGCTAGACAAAGCAAAAACACATTATATACAACCATAAACCGGACATGATGAAAATAAACAAAACAGTTGGGTAAAAACAGACAGAAAAAAACCCAAAACTTTAAAAAGTGAAGGTAAAATGGCTAAAAGAGAAAAAAGTTAAACGGGTAAAAACACTGAAAGAAACATTTACATGTACTGTTTATATTTATGTACTGTTTATATTTCATGTACTGTTTATATATCATGTACTGTTTATATATCATGTACTGTTTATATTTCATGTACTGTTTGCTTGCTTGCTTGCTTGCTTGCTTGCTTGCTTGCTTGCTTGCCTGTCTGTCTGTCTGTCTGTCTGTCTGTCTGTCTGTCTGTCTGTCTGTCTGTCTGTCTGTCTGTCTGTCTGTCTGTCTGTCTGTCTGTCTGTCTGTCTGTCTGTCTGTCTGTCTGTCTGTCTGTCTGTCTGTCTGTTTGTTTGTTTGTTTGTTTGTTTGTTTGTTTGTTTGTTTGTTTGTTTGTTTGTTTGTTTGTTTATTATTATTGTTATTTTTTTTTTTTGGGGGGGGGTCTAATTTTGGGAGGTAAATTTGTCCGGTCTGGTAAATTGCGTATTTTCCACAAATATTTAAATTTAAAAAATCTCCTCAACATTCCGGATTTGTCCTTTTTACCAGGGCCCAATTTCATGGCTCTGCTTGCTGCGTCATTCTGCGCTTACGAAGACCATTCGCCGCTTACGAGGTTAGCGCCGAATTTCTGCGCCAGCTGTGTAAGCGAGGAATCCTTAGTTACGTGAACTACGCACGCGCACTAGCAAAAATTCCTTGCTAACCCGTGAAACACGCTTAAGTAAGCGCGGAATTTTCTGCTTCCGCAAGCGCCGTTTTTTTGCTCACGGTAAGCAGAGCCATGAATCTGGGCCCAGATCGGCAGAAGGTTATTGGCTATCGATTCACTGAATGAAAGTCGTCCATAGTTGACATATTGAACGGATGAAAACGATGCTTCAGGCTTCAAACTCCCGAACGTGCCATTATTCGCTTTACTCCTCTAACTGCAAACTTTGGGAATATACTTAATAACTATTTTCCTTCTTTTCTCTCGAAAAATATACTCACCTATTTCATCTTTTTGACACAAAAGGTTATTGGAAAAAAGCTGTTCAAAGGCTGTAGTATAGTTTGCCATCTTTCTCTGAATATCAATTGGAAAACCTGCTTCCAATAATGGAAAGTGAATCAAATTAAGAAACAATTCCCCTCGAGTTTGGAAGGAATGGGGTCATTTTTGCCATGGAATGGAGAGCATAGACAGTATGATAACATGTCAGTCACAACACCTCGCAAGGGCGACATTGACGTCACGGATAGTCAGAATCTCTGAGGATATTGTTTACGAAGTAAAGGTGTCATTGGTCTCGAAGAAGTTACAATTTATAATTCATGACTTCGACTGTTTCTTGATGATACGGTAACTGATAATGCCTGTAGTGTAAAAGGGAGCGCTCTATACACTAAAACAGTGACCGAGGAAAATCACGCGCCAATCCTCACGAATAACTTGAAAAGCAACTTTTTTCACCTGTAAATCGAAGAACAGAAAGTCGTGGTTTTAAGGGATTGTTGAAAATGGCCAAAACAGTTGTCTCAGGATGTTGACTTTCGACCTGTGATGGGGCGTGTCGGGTACCCCCGGCGAGGACTCGAAGAAAATTGCCCCTATTTTTCTCCCAAGCGTGACGGGGCCATTCTGACAAGATGGCGTCTGGCCAGTTTGTTCGTTCAGCAGAGATGTTGTCATTTTGGATGGAGACATCTCAAACACTTCACGGCTATTATACCTGCCGCAATTGAAAAGAAAAACATAGTTCAAGTTGTCAGTAAATAAATATTTGATATCAAGACTCTGAGAGATTTTTGAATATTTTTGAATATTTAGCACTTAGCATTGGTTGATGGGATTATGGTGCACCCATTATGACCACCCTGAAAAACATGTAGACTCATGTAATAATATACTATTATGGGCAAGTCCTATGCGTAAATTGACGTTAATGTATACGAGAATTTTCTTGATCCACACGTTCAAGAAATGTGATGTTTCCTCGTCCACGCACCGTCCTTGCCTTTTCACCAAGAGGAAGAAACCGGAGGGACCGAGCGAATGTTCGTGTGGGAACGATCTTCATTATTAGCGATGTATTATAATAATATAGACCCGTTTCGAAACCACGGCTTGGGCTTGGGCTTGGGGCTCCGGCTTATAGGCTCCATCAGGAAAACGTGCGCTTTCGGTACGGCGTTTCAAACAGGCGGACGGCGCTTAAGCCAGAGCCCATGTCAGAACCCAAGCCGAAGCTGTGATTTCGAAAAGGGTCTGTAGATGGTCAATGGACGGAACCCAAAATGTTCAAATACGCGTGAGATAATTTCGTAAAGCCTGTATGCTCGAAAACTTGCTGAGTACAGAAAAAAATGCTATAATAGCTGAAACCGGTTACCAGTCAGAATTCTATACAGTTTACATTGTTGCGACTGGTACTTCATTAATGTTTTGCATTATAGCAGAGACATTTGTGAGGCAGCATTTTCTGCTAATTAGCAACCTGGGACCAAGCCGTCCAAAACAGCTATGTGAAATTTAACCCAGATGGTAGAAGGGTGGAAATTACTAATCTGGCTTCCATTAGAACTAGATCCCGGTAAAAGTAATCATGGTGTTTTAGGGTTTTCAAAAAAAAAAAAAAAAAAAAAAAAAAAAAAAAAACAGAAACAGAACCAAAACAGAACCACAACCACAACCACAACCACCACCACCACCACCACCACCACCACCACCACCACCACCACCACCACCACCACCACCACCACCACCACCACCACCACCACCACCACCACCACCACCACCACAACCACCGCCACCACCAAAAAAAAATCCAAAACAAACAAACAAACAAGCAAACAAACAAACAAACAGAAGACATTTATATTTGAAAGGAAAAGGTCTTAGAATTCCGTAAAAATCTGCTGATTGTCAAAATATTGAAACAGAAGACTGCAATAAAAACATCCTCGCAACTAAAACATCCTCCAAAAAAGATTAAAGATTGATGAGAGACTGCGTGTAGAAAAAAAATACCAAGACGTCTTGAAGGTGGCGGACGGGGGAGGAGGTCCTTGGGTGAATTTTACTTCCCGTGGAGGGCAAGATACAGGAGATGTAGATTGCCAATCAGCTTTCAAGGTGACCTCTGACGTTCGGCTTAAATTTTTTGCTTCCCAGAAACAGTGTATTTGAAAAACAGTGTGTGTTAAAATTTACGTGCATGAGTATAATATACATAATCGCCTTATTGTTACATCGTAGATTCGACTTGTACGAGTGTTTCAACTTTCTTCGTCTCGTTCCTGTCGACTACTCAAAAAGGGGTCAGCTTTTCTTATAACACTGAGCCTCGATTTGATGGCTACGACAATGAGTATAAGTTTAAAAGAATAGTGTAGTCTGTTTCATTTGGGCCCGCGTTGCATAACTGGGGGGAGGGGAGGGGAGGGGGGCACGTGCTCCCAATTGATGTTTGTGCCCCCCCCCCATGCCTGTTTGAAATCTGGACTTTGGAAATTAAACGGTACTAGAAAAAACTTTTACATATTATGTATGATTTTTGTTGTCATTTCAATGTTTTAAAAAGTATTTTTCTATTGATACGCATACAATGTATGTTGTTTTTACCTTAATGTCACATTATCTTATAAACGGAAGGCAAAGAGTACTTAACATTTTTCGTTCAAGTATTGCAAACGGAAACTACACAGTTTTAAATGGCCACAAGTGCCCCCCCCCAAAAAAAAAAAAAAAAAAAAAAAAAAAAAATGGTGCACCCCTGTGCCCCCTAAAATGTTACCCTAGTTTCGCCGCTATTTGGGCCACATGATCGGAGTTCAATATCGAATGATGTCATTGTTAATTGATGAAATTTATTCTGATTGTCCGTCGGCAAACCAATCTTTTACAAAATTATTACTGTATCATCAAAACCAACAACTTCCCCTCCCCGCCAACCCCACCACTCCCGCAAAGAATCTTTGTTTTGTTACACAGAAAAATGTAGTTGATCTAATGGCTTAAAGGCCACACAATAATCGGTCAAAGTTGCCTCGTCCATGATCGAGATTCAGGTCATTATATTTTCGAGGGGCAATCAGGCATAATGAAGACTAGAGAGAGCCAAGAAGGCCTCTTTTAATTAAGCCGCAACGATTGCCACGCCGCATGCATTGCGGACAACGCACGATGACGCGATTTTGTCAGACAGAACTTGATGTGATCCAACAGTGCGATATAAAGTAACCAACATGTGGAAGTTTAAAGCCCCAGCTTAACAATGGCAAGAAGAAAAACATAATGTTTCACAGATTTACATATACCTTACATGGTATAAAGATAATGATGGTAGAAAACTTTCCTTGAAATATTTATGCTTTAAGTGAAATCGTTTTTTAGTAATAAATTAATTAAGATCCAACATTAGTTTTCGTCTCAGTGAGACGGAAATTCTGCCTAGAAATGTGTACAATATGCTGAATGCATTTTTACCGTTTTCTAGAAAATGAAACAACGAAATGAGCTGACTTTTTCACAGGTTGGTTTTATTACAAATATCTTGATTTGTGCAAAGAATGGAAGCATTTACAGTCAGTTTACCAATGTTGAGCGGGGGCTTTAAAGTGCATAGTCGCAATCACGGACACACATTCTTTAGGCGCCCATGTTATGGAACAGCAGTTTGAAACTCGCTGTGTAACGGTTATCTCACCAGTGTTAAAAATCAACTATCCATCGATTTGTCAATGAAGAATGGCAAAGTAATAGCTTGAAGCTCAATCGTTCATTGCAGTTACGAGAAAATAGTGAAAAAAAGAAAGAAAAACACCTTTTAATTATTTCAAACACCTTAAATTGATGTTTTCAAACATCGATTTTTTACGGAGCTCCTGAAGTGCCATCCGACATGTTGAAATAATTTACTGCATGATGATGACATCATAAATGTAAAAGCCATGTCACACGGGGCAATTTAACCAGTCCTAGGCAATCTCCAGGAAGAAGCAAATTCTTCTCTAAATTGTCATGTTTATTTTCTTGGAGAAAGTGAGACACAGTCAGGAAAATGGATCTCGAGTTACTGAAATGTTTGTTTTGCATGCTGTGCAGTTGGTTGCCTCCAAGTTGCCTGTAAACGTCCGAAGATGACATCGTAAAGTAAGATTTCGTCTTCCCACTAATGATATTTTGCCGTAGGATGTCGACATCATGAAAGTAAGATGTCGACTTCCCGAGATAATTCATCATTCATTGGGACGACATCCTGAAAATGTCGAGAACCCAAGATAAAATATCCTGGGAAGACAACATCCTACTTTCAGGATGTCGTCGTCCCGAGATAAATATATATATGGAAGACGACATTCCACTGTCAACTTGCTCACTTTTCCAACGGCGTTTACGATTTTTGTTTTTACAGTGATTTATATTACAAACAAAATCACAGGCTGGTCTTTCCACCTTGCGTGTGGGACCAAACTTGTTGCGCGCCTTGAACTAAGGCTAAAACCGGCCACTGACAAGCACGTTGTACACACTCTAATGGTGTGGTGGTTCGTACGGACGCGCAGTGTGGATGCCCTCCAGCTAGCCTTTCGTCAAGGTCTTTGTGCGCTTAGTCAGCTAAGCAGCTGCAAAGACCATGACGCGCACACGATCGAGGGAGTTGATTTTGTCTTCGCGCGCGCGCACTGCACGGTGGCTTCGCGGCTGCACACATAATGTCTGAGCCACGAAGGCCTTGAGGAAAGGCTACCCTGCAGCCAGCACGTACGTCATCACAACATCAGATAACTTCACACAACGTGGTCTTTCCCCTACCCTGCTGACTGCTGACGAGGTGGAAACAAAATCACAAGTGTCAGATTTTTTCCCGGTGTAGAATTTCGCGATCTGCAACGCAATTCGGCATCGTTCAATCTTGGCTGGTAAGATCAATTCATTATTACAGTTCAGACAACCAAAGGCAGACGATCCACGTAAAAAAAGTTCTTTTGGAGGATTTTTAAATAAGGGTTGTTGACATGACGATCACTGGAAGGGCTACCGTGTCAGCCCTGCAGGCTGGTCTCACGAGCTAGCAATGGCAATTTGTAACACAGCCTTTTTACGTGCTGTAAATATGCTAGACTGAGTCCAGCGTATTGGCTAGCTAGCACTAGCAGTCGTGGACATTATTGTCCCGTTGTTACTAAAGTCCTCGGTTTGAATCCTGTTGGTTCGATTGAAGACAAAATAACACACTTCATTTTTATGTATTTCCACAGTGTAACATTTCTATCAATTTCTGAGATGATGAAAGTGGGAGGGGGGCGGGGGGGGGGGCACATCTCTCAAAATTTGGTCAGCTGTTACTTTTTCACAATTTTTGATTTTATGTTGTAATCACGAGACCAATTTTAAAGGATTTATGAGCAGAGAGTGAGAGCAGCATCTTGCCTGCCAGAGATACCCTGGAATGCACAAATAGGCCAAGATTACTTTTTCTGTAAACAAGATGACAATCATTATATACATGTAGGCCTAGATGTAAAAAAAAATATTTGGTCTCGGTACCTGCTGCTAATATTAATAGGATTCAAACTGCCTATAGCTGATGGCCAATCTCAATAGTCATTGGTAAGACAATTTGCTCTAGAATGGCGAGGGTCACGGGTTCATGACATTAATGCAAGAAAATTACTACTACTACTACTACTAAAACTGGTAAGGGAAAAAAACAAAATTGTATGCAACTTTGTATTGCAAAAAAAAAAAAAAAAAGAGAGTGGAAATAGCCAAGCAGTCAGTAAATTTGCAGTGTTTTTTCACTTTGTTTCTATGACAACATGATTCTCTTTTTTTTTTAAGTTCCGTGGCTGTTTAAAAGGTAGAATACGGAATTGGTATTCATCGAAAAATATTTTTATTGGAATCAGGCTGAGTGAAGTTCATACCAGTACCAATCTTTCCATAGAAATATTTCAATGATCTGAAATATTGTCATTTAGTCAAGAAAATAGAATTTGAAGACCCTGATTTGAAATTTTGGCTGTTACAATTAAAATAAAGGACAATGTGTTCACATGCTGAAAAGTGTGCAGGTTTTTTTTCACTCGGGCTTAGGGATTGGCCCCAAATTTTCACAGGTTTGTTTTTTTCATGTATTTTGAATCACACAAAGTAAGAACACTGTAATTTCAGCTTTATACCAATCCTCAATATTTTACCTTTAATGTCAACAACACACTTGAAACCACTGATTTAGGGCCATCGCAGTTTTGTCCTTTGAAAAACATTAAGCTGGAACATCAAGCCATTTTCAAACTGTTCAAAACAGCTGTACAACTGCTTGTTATACATCCCATCACCTAGCATAACCAGACATTTTAATTTATTCATTTATTTATTTTTTTATTGTATTCGGGAGGGGGGTGGGGGAGGGGGCGTAAGCAGGAGCAGAGACATAATTTTTCTTTTTTTTTGGGGGGGGGGTTTATGTATCAAACCATTCATATATGCATTGTTTTGATCTCATTTGCATTGGGCAAGCAGTAAATATAAAGTTACAGGTATGTTCTGAATAGGGGACTTTTCCAACTGTTGTGAGGGCAAGGCAATTTTCATTCTGCAAAGGGCATTTTTTTTGGGGGGGGAATCTTGAAGGGGGGAGGGTCAGAGCAGGCCTGTGTGCTACGTTCTTGAAAGGGCAAGGGCATCAAACAAAGACATTTTCTCCAGTGGCAAAGGGCACCTCCATGAAAAAATTGTACACTTTCTAGTAGTGGAACATTTCAAGGGCACCTAGGCAATGACCAGGGGGTGACAGAGTCATTTGCCTTTGTTGCCCTTCAAGAAGTATCAGGCCTGTCAGATGGAACTAGAAGGCAGCAGAGGCCATGGACTGCGTGGACTCTGTGTATGGTACGGGCTCCGGCCCTGGCTTGGGCTCCATCATCACAAGTTTTGGAACAATTTTGTGTGAATTTTGCATGGTGCTTCAACATCAAGGGGAGCCCCCAACCAGATACTAAGCCAGGGCATTTCAGAGCATGGTCAGAGTTTAGAAAAAGCCCCATGCTGTGACATGACTGTGGAGGGTTATTACATAATAACAGGGTTCATTGTTTATTGCAAGGAGGGGTGGTAACTGATAAAATAAAGAACAGCTTGTATTACATTACAGAGCCAATTCCCAGAAAATTAAAACTCCAGGAAATTCCTGGGGAGTTTTAACCCAGAAGGCCCTATTCTTGACAGCAAGAGGGCACAAGACTAATTCCATTTTGCAAAGTACAAAAATATTTAAAAACGATAAAAATACAACATTTTCCAAGCAAATATCTTACACTGATAACGTTGTAAAACTGTCAACAATAAAAGTCCTGAAAGGTTTATATTAAGTGCTTTATTAGAAGTGTAATTGCATACCACACTATGGTCTGACCCCCATTCTACCTCAAAGGGCGCCCTCTTGCAGTCAAAAATAAGGCCTATTGCCACCTGTTGGTTTCACACTCCAAGCAATTTTCCTGAGAAGAATGAACATTAATAAAAGATGCTTTATAATACCCTGGAGTTATCTCACTTAACCCTACTCCCAGGCGGGGGGGGGGGGGGGGGACTATTTCCCCAGGGAAATGGCTATTTCCCAGGAGTTTGACAGGGCTTCAACTTCAAGTGTGAAAAAAAAGGTCAACTAAATTTTGTGTGGGATTTTCCCGGGAAATTCATCTTGTGTGAAAAGGGGATTTTTAGTTTGGTAATGTTATGAGAAAAAGTTATTGATTTAAAAAGGAAATGGACTCTTTAATACAAATACAAAAGTTTCTATGCCTGTCACTCTGTAGACCATGTACCAGTGGCATAACTAAGGTGGGGTGGGGGGGGGGCACGTGCCCCCCCCATCTGAAGTCCGTCCCCCCCCACTTGGGGTGCCCCCCCATTTGAAATCTGAACTTTAGAGATTAAAAATTACCAGAATAAAATGTTATATTTTATGAGCATTTAGTAGTAAATTTGATGTTTTTTAAACTATTTTTACTTATTTACACACATAATACTGAATGCTGAAGTACTGAAGCAGTCAAAACCAATCAGGACAATTTTAGAGTGTTTTGATTGATTTGGTAGTGGTTATCCATGGCTGAAAGACCAATCCCTTAACACTCAATCAGTGGTTCTACAGGGCTGAAAGACCAAGATCCCTTCAAAATCAACCTCTTTAAAAAATGACAAAAAATTGGTTAAATAAACTGTTATAAGTAAAAGAAGACTAGTAACAACTCAACTTTTTTAGGTGGCCATTTTATCTAACTTTAGTTGCCATAGCTACAACCCAGGTTTTCTTAATGAACTAGATTAGCAAAGTTAAAGAACACTTTTGTTGAAAATATATTGACTTGCACTGTACATTGCAGCAATAATGTAATTAATTTATTGAGAAACTTGCTACATAGTTTGAGAGCAGAATGAACTTGGTCAGTGCAACAACGCTACAAACATTGCAGGAGATAGTAACCCAGGTTGAAATAATTTTAGAACCCACTCAGTACCCCTAGCTTGGCCCTACTGGGCAGATTCTCACCCCTGTGAGGGGCCCCAGTAAGTAAAAAAAGTAAAAGTAAAATTGATAAATTCTGTTTAAAGAGTTAAATTGTTGTTTTTTTTTAGATTGGCCAGTATTGGCCAGGGTTAAGGTCTATTTAACTTTAATTAAGATGTATCGGCATGTCATGGCCGAGAGGTCAAGCGCACCGGACTCGAGCTATGTGTGGGTTCGAGTCCTGGTCTTGACACTTGTGTCCTTAAGCAAGAGACTTTTAACCAACATTGCTTCATCCTTTGGATGGGATGTTAAGCAGTTGGTCCCGTGTGTTGTGTAATGCACGCAAAAGAATCCAGTGCACTTATTGTAAAGAGAAGGGGTTTGCCCTGGTGTTTTCTGGCATGGTCTGGCAGCAATATGAGCCACCTCACCTTGTTTCCCTTTCAAGGAGTTGTATTGTGATTGCCTCGTCTCATAAAATTATTCTTAACAATCTCCACCTGATTTGATAATTTGGCGCCAGGAGTGTCGTTTATGACAGACATGGCACATTATTTTAAGTAAAAACACACAAAACGTAAATAATTACTCAATAAATAAACTCTGTTGAGCTTCTCTATGCAGACTAATTCCCCTTGAATGAGAGGTTGCGGGTCAGGACAGTCCACCTCCAAATCAGAAACTTCATTCTCCTCATCCCCACATCCATCTCTGAGTCCCTGCCACACCTTCAACCCAGCAGATGGATTCACTGAAAAACCCTCAATCGTCTCAGAACAGATGTTGGGCGCTGCTGAGTATCCTCTTGCAAAATGGGGTTACACCAAAGGCTCAACAGCGTGCGACTGTGGCACCAAACCTCAGACAATGTACCACCTTCTGTCACGCCCGGTAGTGGGCAGGACTTGCTATCCTGAGGATCTTGGGGGCTACACCCCCAAATTTGGGCTGGAAAAGCGTAACAGTTGGACATGAAGGAGAAGATGAAGAAATGATCGTATTTTTGTTGCATTTTTTTTTTTCACAGTTTAAGATTCAAGAACTTCAGCGTCCAAGATGCCAAAGAAAGAGGGTGGCAAGTCGCCTCAGCAGGGCCAAACAGTGACGTACAGTATGGATTCCCCAAGACGATCGGCCAGACAAGTCGAGCGTCGCAAAAGGAAACTCGAGAAAGCTGAGGAAGAGAGGGTTGCTGCAGAAGCCAGCGAGAAGAAATCCAAGAGAGTGCCGGGAAAGAAGTCCAAACGTCGTCCTGGTAAGACCTCAGGTACAGGTAACTTATGTGATTTTAGCTGTAACTTAGTGAGACTTGCTCACATGACGATGTTTAAAAGAACGGTATATGATTGATCTTTGGAAGAGTACATTCCTATTCCTTTAGTTTTCAATGGACACACCCAGTTGTGTGTGTGTGGACAGGCAAACACATCCTTGTGGGGACTTTAACACATGGGAACAAAGGTCCCTACAACACCCATTCCTGTTTTTGCATCCTTGTGGGGACTTCTTTTTGTTCTTTCCTTTGTCCCTGTAGTTAATGATATGTAGTTATCTGATGTGTTGAGGTACAATAACAAAATACATTCTGCGTGTAAATAATACAAACAGATTTTTAAAAACTTTGAAATCCCTACATCTAAAAGCTCATGAAATGTAACATTTTATTCTGGTAATTTTTAATCTCAAAAGTCCAGATTTCAAATGGGGGGGGGGGGGGGGGGGGGCACGGACGTCAGTTTGGGGAGCACGTGCCCCCCCCCCCCCCCCCCCCCCCCCCCCCCCCCCCGTAGTTACGCCACTGAATATGAGGCCTCAATGTACCTTTAATATGATTTCACTGTTTTTAAGCATCAAGGTTTGGACTCCTCAGATCGCAACTAATTGTTTTACTCATTTCTCAAAAGTTTATCATAATTTCAAAGGGACGTTTTCCACCATGTGCAAATCTGTGAACTTTTATATCCACTCTAACCATTGTTGTGCACACCCTTTATAGGCAAGTATTTTAGTTTTTTTTCTTTATCTAGAGAGAAATTCATTTCAGTCAATATTTTAATCCCATTCTCTCACCACACTTGTATGTCATGATAAAATAACTTCAATTTTTGTGTGTGTCTTTTATTGGAGAATACAAACCGCCCACAGAGGATAGCGTCTCCACTACATTGCGCAAACAAGGGAACCTCGCCTATGGAGCAGCCTTCAAGGAAGGCATTCCTTCAGTTGTCAAAATGGTCAGGTTAGAGAACGCACTTAAGTATTATCTCAGAGCTGCCAACGAGGCTGATGGGCTGACTCGGGATGTCGACTGGTCATCTGCAACAAAAAATTGCGGGATGGCGACAAAACGCCTGGCCCAGGAATGCTCTGAAGACGGGGAGGAGCAAGCGTTCAGTCAAACTCTGTCCTACTACAGGAAGTCACTCAAGTACTTGAGCCAAGCGCTTGTCAGAGGCTCAAGCTGCCAGGAGCTTCAGTGGGAGGAGAAAATAAAAGACGAACTTCAAGACGTCTACCAAGAAGTCGTGGAGATCTTGAGCGAGTTTGATAACAAAAAGGAGTATCTCAGAGAGCTTTACAAGATCTGCAATGTGATGTCACCCGGCCTACTCCTTGCCAGAGTCAAGCTTGACATATGCACCACGCTCTTCAAGGAGTCTGTCAAATATCTTGAGGGTGAGAACTACAAAGACAGTTTGAGTTGTCTTCACGACATCCGACAGCCAGTCGAGGAGGCACTTCAGATACTGCGTGACAGGTCCGTCGTGCATGATCCAGAAGCAGTGGACCTTACCTTTGACCTTGAAGTCCTGAAGCGTGACACCGCTTATCACATCAGCACTGCTGAGTCACTACAAGCCAGGAAGTGTGGAGAGAAGATGCTAAAGGAAGTCTTGAGTAGTGAGGAATATTTAAACATGGATGAGGTGTGGACCACGCTGGATTGGTTCAAAGAGGCTAGCCTCAAGGTAAAAGGAAGGCTATTGTTTTTTACTTGGTACGCACCAGTGTGTCTCCTGGCTGATGAACCGAGGGGGATGGTAAAAATTAAAATTAATGATTAAAGCAAAATTTACGCAGCCTGCAAAATGACAAGAAGGCAGCACTCACCCAAATGCATGATGATCCCAACTGCACACCCAAAGTGTGCGTTCTTGATACATAGAGGTCAAGGAAGAAGCTCATAAATGACACAAAATAAGTGCTTTTTAATTGGCCTTATTTTTGACGGCAAGAGGGTGCCCTTGGGGGTAGGTTGGGGGGTCAAACCATAGAAATGGTGTAAACATAGAAATAATGCAGTAAACCAGATGCAATTAGACTTCTAGTAAAGCAGTTAATATGTACAGCTTTTGAGTTTTTTTTTTATTGACAGTTTTACAATGTAATAAGTGTAAGATATTCTTTATCCCCGATGCAAATTTAACATGTATCTCAAACCGTTGTGGCACCCGCCTCTAGCTACCGGGCAATCCCGGTGGTATAGTGGTAAGACATCTGCTCTAAAATGGCAAAGGTCATGGGTTTCGAATCCCACCCAAGTAATATGCCTGTGGATTCTTTTTCACAAAAATCGGGTAAGCACTGAGTGTACATTGCTTAAACACATCGGTGTACGGGTAAAACAAAAATATTATTATTATCCCTATTGATCTGGCATACTTTGACCATTCCTCAAACTTTCTCAACTCCCCAGGGAACATACAACCTCAAGCTGCTTGTACTAGCACTTAGGGGTTAATTCAAGACAATACTGCCTCAGCCCTCTCAGGTCCCAATTTATACACCTGGGTTAGTTAAGAGAAGCAAGTTATGGTTAAGTGCCCCTCTCAAGGACACAAGTGTCATATGACCAGGATGTAAACCCGACTCCGATGACTAGGCCATCAGAACTTAAGTGAGATGCACTAGACTGCTCAGCCATGACTCCCTGAGGACTGAGTGAACGTGTCTGGCACTTACTTGATTAGGACAGATTTGATTTTTAGTTGAATGGAAAGACCCTTCAGGCTCTGCCCTCCATGGCAATAATGCTTGCAAGAAGGCTAACATGCACGATACACGTGTCTCCACTCAGAGAAGTGCAACACTCAAAACCCTTCATCCAAATGGTGACATCTTGTTTAAATTCTAGTCTGGGAGTTTATTCTCTCATATATTTATGTTTGTAGTACTGATCGTGCTTGACCAATGCATAAAGGGCGAAGTTTAACGGATTGATCTGTTGAGTAGAACGTTGGTTAACACCGGATGCTGTATTGCTTTGGATTTTATTTATCAACAGGCAGCTGAGCTGGACCTTGAACAGGAAGCAGCCGCCCTGAGCTTCCTCGGTCTGATCCATCAGAGGATCTTGTTTTCCACCTTAAGGAGCAAGCAGTATTATAAGAGATGCTTGGAGCTCGTTGATGCAGCGAAACCAAAAACGTTTCTGACGCAGGAGTGGTACAGGCAGTGTGTGGAGGGTTTCAGAAAGATTCAAGAGGCAGAGCGCCTGAGAGACGAGGCAGAGCAGCAGAAAATTAAAGATAAGGTGAGGTGTTGACCTGTGCCAAAGTCCATGAAGCTGTCTGAAGCAGATAATGGCGCTTAGCTAATGTTTCTGCTAAGCAACGGAAAGTACATTGTAGCAATGAACCGCAGTCTCCAGCACTAGACATTGCATGGTATTTTGGCTGGTAACTTGTTTCCGTTAAGCAAGATTGTTTATATTATTTGTATTTTCACCCATACACCGATGTGTGATAAGCACTGTATACTCAGTACTTTCCCGAGTCCTGTGAAAAAATTCAAAGGCACAGGCATAATCCTTGGGTGGGATTTGAACCCACAATCGAGACTGCCCGGCAGCTAGAGGCAGTTTGAATCCTTTTAGCAGTGGGTACAGCGACCATTATAATAGATGTTAATTTTTGCATCGGGGATAAAGAATATTAATTGTGTTTTTATCCATACACCGGTGTGTGTTAAGCACTGTATACTCAGTACTTTCATAATGGCGGGGGTCGTGGGTTTGATTCCCACCCAAGGATTATGCCTCTGGATTTTGTTCATAGGACTCTGGAAAGTACTGAGTATACAGTGCTTAACTCACAACAGTGAATGGGTAAAAACACAATTAATATTCTTTATCCCCAATGCAAATATTTACATCTATCATAAGTTTGTTTATCTTATTCATTTTATGACACTTTGCACTGGCACAGCAAAAATTAGTCAATACAAGTTACAATACACAAAATTATAACGTTGACTGAGAAAAATAAAAACGTAAGTGAATATTTACAAACTTGTATAAAAAAAATACCAAACCAGTGATTGCAAGGAGGAACAGGTGATCAGCGCCTCTGCAAGGCCGTCCTACCACAAAAATTGTCAATTAACCCCTCCCCCCCATACCAGCAAAAACAAAATTATGTTGTGCGAAGCAAGTTGACAGGAGGCAAATGCTATTTTGTTTATTTGAAATATTTCTAGTAATTATTGTATTAACATGGGACCCTCAAAAGTGCCATGCCCTGTGACCCATAGACCTGAAGATACTTGGTAGAGAAGATGATTTTTTAATTTTCTTTTTTTATGCAATTTGCCTATTACAAGGCCCAAAGGCCATTCGAGGTGTGGGCTACTTTTTGAAAGGATAGAAACCTACCCCAGTGCACAGAAACAACATGATGAGATATAAAAGTCTCTTCACAGCACAGCACAGCTAAGACCAGGGAGGGGTATATGAATCCGTTGCGAGACAAACATAACTTCCTCTTCCCCTATTTGAAGCAGTTATATATAAAGTGTCTTGCTCAAGGACACGAGTGTCATGACCGGTATTCAAACCCACATCCTGATGACTTTAACCACCAGAACTTGAGCCCGATGCTCTAACCACTTGGCCATGATACGCTACAGAAATGTCAGTATAATAGATAGGCTTATGGGAGGAAAACCTCAAAATATGAAAAACCTCCACAGTCTGGTAGGTACTGCAAATTTGATCCACATGTTGAGGCTCCAGCCCGATGTGGGATTCAAACCGGAGTCCACTGAGGTAAAAGGCAGGGCAAGATGCCAGTAAGCCGACATGATACCCAAACCGTCTTTCAAACAGTGTATATTTTTGTCACTTTTCACAAGAATCTCTCTTCACTCACAGATTTTGGAAAGCTTGAAAGAAGAGATCAAAGGGTTAAAGGAAGCCAACCTGAATGGCGTGCATGCCCTGCTAGAGCATCTCTACAAGCATCACTCGCCATCTAAGACACCCAAGTTTACCAGTCAACACCTGGAAGAGCTTCGTAAGAACGTGAGCGAGCCTGCCGATGCGAAGGTGCAGAAGCAGCGCAAGAAGCTTCTGCTGAAAGCCTGTCAGGACTTTCATCCGGACAAGTTCGCCGCCACAGTGGACGAGAAAGAATCCAAGGAAGACCGCGAAAAGCGTAAGGTTCTTCACGAGGAGATCACCAAGATGATCACACAATACTACGAGCATCTTAAAATGTGTTAGTAAGTTTCTCCTGCAGGCTGAAAGAAAAGTCTTTCTACAAACTCCCAAGCAGTGTTCTGAAATCAGTTTGGGGGCAAATGGGAGGCTTTTGGGGACACTATGGTCATTTACGAAACCACGGCTTTGGCTTGGGCTCCGTCTTGGGCTCCGTCTTGGGCTCCGTCCTCCTGCTTGGAGCCCCTTAAGGGAAGCACACATTTTCTAAATAACTAACAGAGCCTAAGCCCAAACCATGGTTTCGTAAACGGTCTATAGGTTGCAGCCGACTTGCAAGGTAAATTCATTGTTCTTGGAAATGTTCACATGCTCATAAATGTGTAAGCAATGGAAAGTTAGTTGGCAAGTCTGCTGCCACCTAGCATTTCAAAAGTTTTCCCTTGAATAGGCGTTATTTTTGACTGCAAGAGGGCGCCCTTGGGGTAGATTGGGGTTCAAACCATAGAAATAGTGTGGTAAACCAGATGCAATTATGCTGCTAATAAAGCAGTTAATATACAACTTTTGAGGGTTTTTTTATTGAGTTTTACAATGTAATCAGTGACAGATACTTGCTTGGAATATTTGTATTTTTAATTTTTGAAATATTTTTGTACTATCAAAATGGAATTAGTATTGCGCCCTCTTGCTGTCAAAAACACGACCTATTGAGTTGTAAATTTCACCCAAAAATTAAAGAAACAATGAAAACAAATGATTGTTTCCAGACGCAATTTAAAACTTCTCGGAGTTCTCGGGACAACTCAAATCATTGTACTGAATTGTAAAATTGTTTTGAACTTTTGCAAAGAAAAATCAAGAGGTCAGTACAAAGGGTGTAAGGAGAACCCATTTTTCATTGGGGTGCAGTTTTAGGGCCACGTCACATGGGGCAATTTTTACTGGGAACTTGGAGGCAACCAACAGCACCGCATGCACAAGGAACACTTCGGTAGGGCAGGAGTTATTTTTCTAACAATGTCTTACAATCCTGAAGAAAATTAAGGGAACATTCGAATTGTGAATGCCTTTTCTTCTTGGAGATTGCCTGGAACTGGCTGCCTGTAAAATACCTCGGGTGACATGGCCCTTAGGCTTTGGACATCAAACTACCTGAATGCTCCGTCCAAGTTTGCATTAGTTTAAAGACAATCGAGCCTGGAGAGAGTTAGTTCATTGAGTGTGCTTGGAATTTGAAATAGAACACATTTTGTATCCTGAGCAAACAGTAGGAAAATCTGATCATGATCATTTTCCGTGGCTGCATCAAACAAACAAAAAAACAATCAAAACCTAAATTTTGAAGGTGAAATTAGGCTGTATCAATTGAACAACTGTTTTTTTATTTTAAAGCGTGTGCATAACATTGGTGGGATTGAAAATTAAAATGTTCACAGATTTGCACATAACTTACATGGTATAAGGATGATGGTCGCAGTGGAAAAACTTCCCTTGAAATATTTTTGTCTGGAATGCTATGGTTTTTGAGAAATGACAATGTTGGTTTGATCTCATGAGTCAGAAATCCTTTTTCAGGTATCGAACCATTCATTTATGATTTTTAAAAAAAAATATCTTAAGGGGGGGCAAGTGGGGGAGGGGGCAAGGGTTCTAAGTGGGTGGGCTACTGCCCCTCCCCCTGCCACCATACCCCTCCCTTCGTTACGCCCCTGTGCAATGTCAATGTTACATGTATTTTATGGAGTTCATGGGGTTTTTTTTTATACAGAAATGCAAATGGAAAAAAAAAAGTCATGTTTGCCAGCGATACTTTCTTCCTTTCCACGCATCTTTGACAAACAGATGCTTTCCAGGTTTTATCAAAATTAAATTTAAATGTTACTGTGTTTGTGGTTTTGTAATATAAAAAAAGAAGATGATAATATGTTCTGTTTGCCAACCATATTTTCTTTTATTTTCAAAGTATCTTTAACGAACAAACACTCTGCATGTTTTATGGTCGTTAAATTGTGGAAAAAGCCAGTTAGTCTTGCCCATCCACTGGGCCCCAATGTCTTTATGCTGTTAAACACAGAATTTGCTTAGCACAAAAACAATATTGCTTAGCAAAACAGGTTACCAGCCAATATGTCATGTCCTTCACGTGGTTTTGACTGGTGGCCTCGCTATTATTCTGCTTAGCAATATTTTATAGAATTGGTGCTAGACATTATCTACAGAACTCCATGAGTGCCATGCCACTTCTTATAAAAACATCATTTATCTCGCAAGTTGACGAAAAGAATTTAAGATTTTCTGATTATGCATCACTACAAGATGACCTTGTACCATTAAGAAATCGACTTAGCATGAAAATTTATCTTGCTAAGATGACTAAATGAAATTAAGAATTCCACTATCGTCTTGGTGATAGGAATAGTCATGGCAAGTCAACTTTTCTTGAAATCAAGTCTGTAACGTACCGTATTTGTCACCGTAGAACCAAAGTACCTCCGCGCCCTCTACTGGTCATATTGTGTACATGCTATCGTGTTAGTCTGCTATCGTGTGGTAACTGCTCTCGTTACACTGTTACACTGTACGATAGCAGTCACAGTTATGAGAGCAGACCCACGAGACATCAGTCACACACGATAGCATGTACGCTATATGACCAGTAGAGGGCGCGGCGGTACTTCGGTTCTACAGTGACAAATACGCGTACGGTAAACTTGATTTCAAGTCTAACTTTTTTTAAAGTAGTAAGTCGTCCCAGCAAGATGAAGTATCGGGATCATTAGCTTAATTAGTTGACGTAAGACCCATTGCACTGACATCACACATTGCCACTGTCGAGGGCCTACGCTTAGTCTACCATTTTGGGAGTGAAAAGTATCATATTATGGTGTGCATCAAACTGCACGCGCGTCGCTTAAAATACGTCATGCGCAATAACGCGCGGGGGACTTTTGACTCCTAAATTGGCACAAAGCAGGATTTATCTTTGTGAATAGTCCGATCTATTAAGCCCTGCCCACTGACATATTGACCAATCAGAGCACTGGCTTCATCACCACTGTACACGTGGGCAGCAAAATGTGCAGCTCTTCAATGCCACATCACACTGCACGACATGAACGTGCATGCTATAAATACGCGCACACAAGTTCACATTTTCCAATAGGATTTTATCATGTCGGACTTTTGTCAGACTTTCAGAGGTGTAGCCAAAGCTGTGATTGGTCAACACATAAGGGTGCGGGGCTTTATGTATCGGTCTACTGGGTCAATCCTGTTGGTAAGTGATGATTTGTTTTGAGCCGGAAGTGCAGTGGAACGAATGTTCATGTACAATGTATACCATTCGTTTACATTGCACTTCCGGCTCCAAAACGTCACCACTTACGAACAGGATACATGAATTCCACTCGGTGACATGAATGTCGTGTTTGGATAAGTGGCATGTGACTTGTGGAGCTCCGTACATATATAATATTCATTGATAAATACCGACTCTACAGAACACTTGCGTGAGCAAATGATGTGAAACTGTGTGTCTCAGGAAAACTGAGCGGGAAAATTTGATCAGTTAGTTGCCATTCAAAAGTTATTATAGGAAGGTTAAATTCTGCATGGGCATGGGAGAAACATGCCTTTGGGTTAATTCTAGCACAGAAATATAACAATAATGCCACATTGTTCATGTCTGGGGCCATTTTATTGCTTACGTCATTTCATTACTGGGACGAAATACTGTATGTGCCCGGTGAAAGGGCTTAAGGCCTTAACCGTTACATGATGGTCATTGCATGCCGTTATGATGGTCATTGCATTTCAATTGAGTAATGCATGTAAAAATAGTCACTGTGCAAAATCTGTGAAATACATTGTACTGATTTTTTTTCCTGTCCCAGGAAGGGGGTGGATTGAGGAAGTGGGAATAACAGCTGGAGAGTTTAGGGGAAGGATTGTTCGATTGTGATAAAGGCTAATTTTAATTGTTGAATCAGTTCAGATGATCATTTTACAAGATATCAATACTTTGTATTCGTTTGTGGTTTTTTTTTTTAAAGTTATATCCCTGTTTTTTTTTTCTTTCAAGTGCATTGTAGTTTAGTAGAAGTATAGCACGTAACTTTACCGTCCACTCTGTAATCATCAACTTTAGTAGTTTTTTTGTTTCGGTTTATTTATTTGTTTTTAAATTTGTCGTTTGGAACTGTTTGAGAGGTACCAGGATGAGACAACGGTCCCTTATTCCCATACCAGACCCTCTTGAATGTCATTTGGGAGGGGTCGTTAAGACACGGGTGTAACGGGAACGAGGACAAGTATTCACAAAACAAGGGTCACGTGTATAATTTTTGCTGTTGTGTACAGCCACAGTCACTGTTACACCTTTTGTTTCAAAGACGCCAAAGGAACAACGGGTATTGAGTTACTCTGCTGATCTGGTATTTACGGAGCTCCGGAAGTGCCATCCAACTTGTTGAGATACTGAGATAACTTACTGCAGAATGATTTATCGCGGGAGATAATTTATCTTGGGTTCCTCGACATTTTCAGTCGACATCCTACGTTGAGGATGTCATCCCGAGTAAATTGTCTCGGGAAGTTGACATCTTACTTTCGTGATGTCGACATCCTAAGACAAAATATATCGAGAAGACGACATCTTACTTTCAGGATGTCGTCATCCCGAGATGAATCATCTCAGAATGTCGTCATCTTACGTTTATGATGTCATGCATCCTGCAGTAAATTATCTCAGGATCTCAACATGTCGGATGGCACTTCAGGAGGTCCGTATTATATTCGACAAACTCATATACTGGTTATTCTTCATTCTGACAACGCGATGGGTAGTTGTTTTATAATTACTGTTGAGATAACCGTTACACCAGTGACTTTCGAACTGCTGTTCCATAACATGGACACCTTGAAAAATGTGTGCCCGTGATTGCGACTGTGCGCTTTAAAGCCCCTGCTCAACATTGGTAAACTGACCGTAAATGCTTCCATTCTTTGCACAAATCAAGATATTTGTAAAAAGAAAAACAACCTGTGAAAATGTCAGCTCATTTCGTTGTTTCCTTTGCGAGACAACTTTAAAAATCTGTTCAGCATTTTTGTACGCATTCCTGTATGTAGGCAGAGTTTTCGTCTCATTGAGACGAAAACTATCTTATTTCATTTATTGTTTAAAAACGACAACACTTCAGGCAGAAATATTTCAAGGAAAGTTTTCTACCATCATGATCTCTATACCGTGTAAGGTATACGTAAATCTGTGAACGTCTAGATGTTTTTCTTCTTACAAATGTTGAGCTGGGGCTTTAAAAAGCATTTTTGCTTTTCATTGTATATATAACTCCCTTGTTCCGTTTAATTGTATGTAGATTCCATCCATTTATATATGGTATTCAAGTATATTTTATGCATTTCTTAAGTAATAAGTAATCAACAAAAACAAATAATAAACGATTCAGGGTTCATTTTGAGAATGCAAGAATTGCTGTGTGAATTTCTTTTTCAAAGACTGGACTCCATCTGCATGATGAAAAAAAAAAATTACTATCAAATTTTGTCATTTAGGGACTCTGCTATAGCGTGGAAACGTGCCATCGTTTCCCTTGTTTTGCACAGTCTGTCAGATTTTGAATGGCGAGTGTCGTGGGTTCGAATCCAACCCAAGTAACATACCTGTAGATTTGGTCTGCCTCAGGTGGAGGGGGGGGGGAGGGGCTACACTGAGTAGGCACTGCTTATTACACACATTGGTGTTGGATTAAAAACAATATTAGGACATTAAAGGATTACATTTATTATTACATCTATTGAGAATTTGGCTTAAAAAAATAATTTACAATAGTACAAAATGCTCCACCCTTTGATCTGAAGTATTACATCTTTTAAGATTTTGATAGTAAAAAAAAAATAAAAATAAACGACATATTCTTTGATTCAAAAACTTCCACAGAAAGCATGAGTTCAAACTAGCTATCGACTCTTACAAGAACATAGACAGTTGTTAAAATACATGTTATAATACATGTTAATAAGTACCACAGCATTTCCATCTCATATCTGGAAAGATATTTAGATATATTTTTTCGGGCCAGCTACAAAAATATAAGTAGGCCTACGTAATATACACAAACATGACAAACGTAACATTAAAAAAAAAAAATAAAATAAAGGACAGCCCTGAGCCAGGTAGAGCCCGACGGATTGCCTAGAAAAACAAAGTGACTCGCCGAGGAGATTCTCCTCTTTTTGCCGATGCACGAAAAGCAACAAACATCTCAATTTTGTTCGCAGACTTATTTGGATTAGTTCATGATCGTTGTAGCTTTTATGCGACAAGGAAATGAGTTCTGAAAAATAAAAAAAACAAAAACAAAAAAAAACCCGATAATCGTCCTGAAACTCGTCCAAAGATTATCCGAATAAACATTTCCTCTGCGGTTTCCTGCAGACGTTTCCTCACATTACCAGTTCACTGATAAAAACAACATTTCCATGAAAAATATTGCATTAGTAATGTTTCTTTTAGTGTTTAGGGGCAACTTATTACTCTTAATGATGTACTATCGTTGACACCTTCCACATTAACCGGGTAATAAATCAAGTCTCAAATATCTATTAGGAGAAATGTCATATTTTTTAGGTATATAGTAATTATTTGTCACTGTACTTCGACTTGCATGGCCCAATTTTATTTATTTTTTTCGTTTTTAGTTTTCAATTAATTAAACTTATCATTTGTGATTTTTTTGTTTTTTGTTTGTTTTTGTTTTTCGAGCAAATGAAGCCTGATAACTTTCTCGAATCTATAATAGTTATTTTTAGCATTTATACATACATTACATACATACTTTTAGCATAATATACACATACATTCAGACACCCCTGCACATACATACGTACAAAAGGTATGTACATGTATATACCTCTACTACGTCAAGATGACATCCTCCCATAGACTTTGTAAACTCAATTCTTTGTGGAACATCCCTAGCTCTATCTTGAGAATTCCCATGTGGAGAATTTAACCCTAGTAGTTCACCTTATTCTCAGAATGTTTTATTTGAAATATACCGGTAAATGGTATACAGCTTTGACATGTAAGCTACACACGTCATGGGGGGGGGGGGTGTTTCTCCAAGCTCTCCTTTTTGGAGACCCTACCTGTTAATCACCCTTTACTTTTATTCATCCCTGTAGCCCCATGTACTATTGATCGTCTGATTGAGTGGAAATAAAGTATTGATTGATTGATTGATTGATTGATTGATTGATTGATTGATTGATTGATTGAATTAGCGGCTGCAGCTTTGGCTTGATAGGCGCATCAGACGCCTGAACACCATACTCTCTTAAAAAGTTAGAATGAATATCACTCTAATTAGATTGAAACTCACTCTTTTCGATTGAGGACAGGGACAAATCTTTTGCAGTTTGGACCTAGTTTTAATCGATTAGGGTAAATTTCAATCGAATACTTTAAGAGAGTAGTCTGGTTCCCAGATCTAAAAATCTCCGACTATATTCTCTGTCGATTTTAGGGTCCGGTATCACCCAAATGTCACGTGATAAAAAAGGAGAAATTCCTCCTTTTCCGAAAATATCCGAAATGCTCCGAACTTGTTGTCGTCAACATTCGGACAGTGTCGTTGATGGTAGGACATTTCTTTTGTTGATGATAAAAAGTCAACAATTTTGTAGACACATCCCATTACAGTTTTTTTTTCGTCCCCCCCCCAACAAGTTCAACGCCATATTTGAATATTTGTGTAACATTTTAACAAACTGATTATCCCAGGCTTTTTGAAATTGAACAAAGCCCGTCATCAGCGCTCCGTTTTGTATCCAATGACATCGTCTACCGTTGGTGACAAGTAATGAATATTTATATATATTGCGTCATAATCTATGTTTAGCTGTGGATGATGCCTGGCCTAAGATTTTTAACAAGAGTCGTCAGGGAATCTTTGGTCAGGGAACCAGACTAGAAGCAACACCCTTAGCAACAGTCGCAGCCGTAGCCACAACCGCCATTGCGGACACGTCCTCACATGCGTTGAAGCAAAGGCTGCCCTTAGCAACACCCTTATTAACAGCCGCAGCCGGAGCCACAGCCGCAGCCACAGCCACCAGTTCGGAAACGTGCAGAAGCGGTTCTTCTCAGAATCGCAGTTATTTCAAAGAGAGATATCAAAATGTTTCTCTGCAAGCCTATAGACCTTACGCACATGACGTCATTTGAATAGGGAGCCCCGGCTAGAGGTCAAAAGAAGGTTGCCAATTGGTCCATCCTCTGCGCAGCGCGTACATACATGTGCGTTTTCCATTATTGCGTCATCGTTTTACCTCTAAGGATGGCGGCGTGATGACGTCAATGCATAAGGCCAATGGGTTGCACATGACGTCAACAGTTGGAAAAATCGGACATGATCTTTGATGACAGTGTCTGCACATTTTTGAGCCCACAACTAGACTGTGCGTTACGTGTAACTTCCATGATTGGTTGGTAAGCAACTCAAGCTGCGTTGACGTTGATAGAGCTCAAACGCGGCTACAGGCCAAAATTAAACTTGCCATCAAAGATGGCGTCTATTGCAACCCATCTATAAAGGGTTTCCAACTCATTCTCGGCAAATAAGCAGCCAATTTAAACACGTCGCGTCATCCTATTTCGCGCGATAATTAAAGCTCCTTAAATCAGTCGTTCAATGTCACTAAATTTGTAAGCGATTCTTCTTTTGTGTCTTCTGATTCAAAACAGATGACCATTCAATTTAACAACCCACTCGAACAGCATTCAAACCCGCAGCGGCGTTTCGCAGATATCTCAAGTTGCGTCTGCTATAGTGCCATATAAATTCGCATGTCTCGAAGTGAAATTGGCTGACACTTTCAAAAGACCGATCCATTAAGCCCCGCCCCCATATATGTTGACCAATCACAGCCTTGGGTACGCCACCGAAAGTCCAGCAAAAGTCCGACACGATAAAAATCCTATTGGAAAGTGTGAACATGCGTGCGCGTACTTACAGCATGCGCGTTCACGTCGTGCAGTGTGGCATTGAAGAGACCCACATTGTGTTGCCCACGTGTAACAGTGGTGATTTAGCCAATGCTGTGATTGGTCAACATGTTTAGGGGCGGGGCTTAATGGATCGGTCTATTGCAGAGGCAAAATCGTTTTAATTAATACGAATGCGTGAAAGTGACACAGACTGCTTTTGTGCCGAAAATTACCCGGAAAACCTACACCCTAAAACGGGTGACTAATACGTTGGTTATCTTACCAACCAATAACATTGGTTGAACAATAAACCAGTCCTTTAACAAAATGCAATACATTGGATAATACTAATAACAGCGTAATAGTGTATAATTATTAACGTTTATAAGTCACGATGTGACCCATTCAACTGAAAGGATCTTTAAAGCCCCAGCTCAGCATTGGTAAACTGACTGTCAATGCTTCCATTCTTTGCACAAATCAAGATGTATGTAATAAAACCAACCTGTGAAAATTCAGCTCATTTCGTTGTTTCTTTTGTGAGAAAACGGTAAAAATGCATTCAGCATTTTTGTACGCATTCCTATAGGGAGAGTTTTCGTCTCACTGAGACGAAAACTAATTTTGGATCTTATTTCATTTATAAAAAAACAAAAAACAATAACACTTCAGGCAGAAGTATTTCAAGGAAAGTTTTCTACTATCATTATCTTTATATCATGTAAGGTATAGGTACATCTAAGAACATTTATGTTTTTCTGCTTTATACCAACGTTGAGCTGGGGCTTTTAAGAGGCGACCGTGAGGACAGTTTTTACAAAACACAGTAAACATTTTTTTTACACGGTAAAATAATACCTTTGATAAATGTCACCGTAATTAAAATAACAAGAAAAACCATTCAAATGCAAAAACAACACCTTTAAAAGTAAAACCAAAAGTAATAAATGACAAGAGAAAGTGTGATGATCAAAAACGTTACAACCGGAGGGGAAAAAAATCACACAAGAATTGAAAAAAATTAAGCCCAATTGTAGGAAACGAAACTATGCATAAACACGACCCAACAATAGTGATGTAGACATAAAAATATTAAAATGATCAAACTCACAAACCAAAAACAAGACATTGTAGTGGCTGATAAAATAAAGAAAGTGCTCATGAAAAGTAAATGCTCACTATTTTGCCCTAATGAAATTGGCCGTGATATAATAACTCGGGTCATTATTTTAAACATTAGCTCAGTATACGTCCCGGGAAAAAATGTGAGCTTTTTGATATGCTCATTCGGTGTGATGAAATAATTATGTATATAGGAACTGGGCCATTTTCAGAAAGACCTAAGTATTGATCTTAAATGTGTACCAATCTTAATTGCTAAGCAAAGTGTGATGTCACAATACAAATCTGGACCCCCCCCCCAAATATGTCCAAGTTCTGGGTAAAAACCTTTTTAATATTTACATTTTTGACGAAAAGTCGTAAAAAGACCTCTCCAAAGATCGTAGAAATTATATCTTTTAAATATTGCTGCAACCTAAATTAAATTGACAACCTTTAGTCTCAGATATTACTTAATATAAAAGTACTTATTTTAGGGCCAAAAGATCTAAAGTATAAAGGGTCACCGAGTGCGTAGACACCAGTTGCTTTCATGCAGTAATCTGAGTGTGGCTATTCAGGTTGCCTACCAAGATGGTGGATCAAGACTCCGCCCATGGCTGGTGATGTCACGCGTAAAACCTGAACAACCAAGGCTTTTCAAGACACTGGCTCGTCTTCTTAAGGGGCGTGGTAGATACTCCCTTCTCTTAGGTTACGAATGGTTTCCTTGTTGACGATGCCAGCGTAAAGTATCCGCTTCCCTCCTCCCGAGCTGATAATTCTTCCTGATCCTTGGGAGAGATTCAAGTCGGCGTAGACAAGATCCTCGACGTTCTTTAGACGGGGGTCATCCTTAGCGGCTGCGTCTTCACCGCGGTCTGCCATTTGTTCTGGGGGTGCGGACTTGGCTTCGGCCCTGGTGCTTGCTCGGGCTTTGGAGAGATGGTACGGTGTGACGGGGGGAGGTTTCTCCTCGGTGAGTGTTCGGTCGGGTTTGCTTCCCGCTACCGGTGCAACCTCTCCCACGAATGAGGGCTCCTGTTGATTAGACCGTGCTCTATATCGATCCTCACTCCTCGCTTCTTCATCTTTATGTCCATCCTTAGAAAAGACCTTTGAAGAATATTCGGGTGCAGATTTGCGGCAGTTTTGGGCGTGACCTTTTCTCACACCGGCATACACTGGATCAGAACGACGCGGCTTATACCGACACTCAAGCTTCCCCGTGAAGCGGCTGACATTCTCTACCTCCGCGTAATGGTGCGTGTCCTCGACGTCTCGGCTACTCCGCAGCTGTGCTCCTGTAGATCTCTTTGATGTCTCATCACTCTTTGAAGCAGTATGCTTGGTCAGTTGAGTTTCTGCTAGCTCAATTGCATCCGCATCTCTCCTGCCGTCACCTCGAGACGCAAGACGTTCAGATCGTGTCTTGCTTCGTCCTCTGAGGACGAGACCGTAGATAATACATACGATGAGGAGTATCAAGAAGACTGAAGCGACGCCCCCTCCCGTAGCTAGGGCTGTGTTGCCGTTCCCAGGGTGAGGGTGGTCGATTACGGTGTCAGGCTTTCGTTTGGTTTTGATGGTTCGGGAGTGAGGCTGTGATGGACCAGGAATATCAGAATTTGGATTAATTGTTACAAGATCAGGGTTGATGGTGAATACTTCGGGTGCAATTGGTTGAGTTGGGATCGGTGGCGGCCCGACCAAAGTTTGAGAACCCCCTTCCACCATAGTCACTTCTGATGGTCTATAAGGTATATCAGAGGCTTCATCACGACCAGGATTTATGCAGCATTTTTCGGTTCCAGGTGATTGATTCCTGATCGACATCGGTTGGCCTCTATTTGTAAGTTGTAAGTTGAAAGCAACGCTTTGTTTAATCAATTTCGTGCCAATGGACGCAGAACACTTTATTTTATCCTGGTCCATTACCGTTGACACATTTTGTATAGTCAGAAGTTGTCTGTCTGCGTCATAATTGTGTTTTAAATTTGTGAATTTGTCGGTATTTTCTCCATTGATGAACCAATGATACGCCAGCAGGTCGTCAATCGTCGGTCGTATAACATGCACCTTGCAACACAATGTTACGTTATCTCCGCTGTGTATAGGAGAAGACCGCAGCGACTGAACTTTGACGCTAATGTCCGATGTTAAAATCAGTGAAATGTCTCTGACTGAACTGTTTGCATTTGCAGAGCGTATCTTGCACCTGTAACGTCGACTATCACCAGGTTTTACGCCGGTGATATTCAAAGACCAGTCGGGACCGCCGGACATTGAAAACCTGCCTTCAACACCGTCGTTTGTATAGCGACATGAAGTCATCCCGTCGAGGGGTGAGTTCATCTCATGACGCCAGGAAACCACGCACTGCCTATCACATGTACTGATGTCAGTGGGGCAACCAATGGTCACGTTCTCACCCTCGTTTGCGACGATGTAACGCGGCAGTTCCCCCGTGAATCCGCACGCTCTACCCCCGCACACGTGTGCAGACAACAACGCGAAAGCCAGCACGATATACATTTTATGACTCGTCAAGTTCGACACGTAAAAAGTTTTGAAGTTGAACTGGTTGGGTCGACTCACAATCAGTGCTAACTTGTAATCTTGTGACGAACTAACTTCACCTTAGATCTTAGTCTAGTTAACTCAGACAGGGGCAGTGTCCGAACTGATGGTCTCTGCAGTGGCTATGGCTGGATTGCTTAAAAAAGTGTATACTCTTCAACGCTGTCGTTGCGGCTAATGGCTCCAGCCGTAGCCGAAGTCCGCTCGATTTGGGACGCGGCTGGAGTTTCATAAACACGCGCTGGAATTGAAGCCCAGTAGTTCAACCGTCGTTCTAAATTTCGAACTGTTAAGAAGCTAGTCAAGGTTGGTCTTTTTATAACACATGAATATGAGTTAATATTACTTTGTTTACTGACTTCCCTCACCAAAAGGGAAATCCGCAGTTCTTGCCATGATCCGTTCCCACGACACTATATTGGGTTGAAAATAGTTTTATGATAGTACAGTCCTTTTTTTTTTCATTAGAGTAAACTAACTCACATCCTCTAGTTTTTCTTGAACTCGCAGGACAAACAGACCGGTGAAAATGTCGTCATGTTCTATAAACGGCATTGTGTTTTTTTCAAATGGTCAAGGTCGTGGGTTTGAATCCCACCCGAGTAATATGCCTGTGGATTTGGGTGATTTTTTTTTCACAGGACTCGGGAAAGTCATGGGTTGAGTATTCACAGTGCTTAATACACATCGGTGTATGGGGGTAAAGCAAAACTAATAACTATTCTCGATGCAATTTCAAAAATATCAGGATTGTGTGTTTTGTCAGTGATTTTCTGATTGTCCGACCTTTAATACACCTTTTATTTATTGTGGTTATATCTACGTACAATTCCGGGCAAATCAACCCCTCTGCCCCACTTAACCAAAAAGTCACCATACGCCTACGTTTATGCATGAGCTTTTCAAAAAGTATACTGACTGTGCCTATATTAAAAACGCTTTTCTATATAAGACACTACCTCGTCTTCTTAAGGGGCGTGGCGGATACTCCCTTCTCTTTGGTTACCATCAGTTTCCGTGTTGGCGATGCCAGCATAAAGCGTCTCCTCCTCTTCAGAGCTGATGACTCTTGGCGATCCTCCTGAGAGATCCAAGTCGGCGTAGATGAGACCCTCCACGTTTCTTAGTACGGGGTCAACTTTAGCGGCTCCGCCACGGTCTGCCGTTTGCCCTGGGGGTGCGGACTTGGCTACGGTCCCGGTGCTTGCTCGGGCTTTGGAGAGATGGTACGGCGTGACACGGGGAGGTTTCTCCCCGGTGGGTGTTCGGTCGGGTTTGCTTCCCGCTACCGGTGCAACTTTTACATCCCGGATGGGATCCTGTTGATTGGATTGAATCCCACCTCTTCCCGCGTCCTCAGCCGTGATTACACCACCTTTTGGCCAATCCTTTAGGGAGACCTTTGAAGAATGTTGGGTTGCAGATTTGTCGCCATTTTTATCCACACAAGCATACACTGGATCAGAACGTCGTGGCTTACACCCACAATCAATTGATGCTGGCTCCTCAACGGACAGGGGTGGGTCCTCACTCCATTGTCCGCCGTGAGCTTGAGCTCTTTCCTGTGTCTGTGAGTCCAATGGGTGTGGTTCAACTGTTGCCTCCTCTGGTACAGAACTCGTCGATGCCTGAGCACTCTCTGAAGCAGCATGCTTGGTCACTTGAGTTTCTGCTAACTCAACGGCACTCGCTTCTCTCTTGTCATCAACTCGAGAATTGGAAGGCTGAGATCGTGTCTTGTTGCATCCTCTGAAGACGAGACAGTAGATAAGACATACGATGAGGAGTATCAAGAAGACTGCACCCACAGCCCCTCCTGCAAGAAGGGCTGTGTTTCCGTTGAAAGTGACAGGGCTAACAAGATCTCGATGAGTGGTGGCATCATATGGGTTGGTGGTGAATAATTTGGGTACGATTGGTTGAGTTGGGATTGGGCGATCATAAACTCGAATCGTAAAGTTTCCACTTGTTTTCACGAATGCAGCTTCACTGTACACCCTGCATGTAACTTTAGTACCATTCTGTTCCATTCGTATATTTCGAAGTTCTAGAGTTTGTTTGTGTTTTCCAAACGTAAATTCTAAGGAATTGCTGAATTTAGTTATATTCGCTCCGTTCAAAAACCATGCGTATATCAAATGAGCACCTTGTGCCTTTTTAACCTGGCAACTAAAGACAGCACTTCCCCCCTCAGTTATTTGAGAAGAGCTTGCCCCCACTGTAAGGTTGATCACTGATGGTATAATGAGTACCGCATTTTCAGAAGTGATTGGCTTTGATGTGTTTGCGGAACGAATCTTGCACCTGTATTTGCGAGAATCATTCAGCTTAACTCCTATAATATTGAGAGACCAGTCGGGACCGCCAGATACTGAAAAATGGCCATTGACGGTTGTATACACAATGGTACATGAACTGATCGGTTCATAATTAGTGCGATTCATCAGACGATGCCAAACGACCTTACACCCGTCGTTGTTACAGTGGTCTTCATCAATGTTAGTCGGACACTTTAGAGTCGCGTTCGTTCCTACTTCGGCCACGACATCCATTGGCTGACCCGTGAGTTCACACGCTCTGCCTCCGTAAGACAATAGAGACACCAGTGCGAAAGCTACGAGAAACATCTTACTTGGTGTTGTGTTCAACTCGTACAAAGTTTTGAAAATCTGTTGAATTCAGAAATTACGTTTTTTTTACCTTTTGTCAAGTCGTTTTCATTGACAAAATGGCTTTGAAAATATCAGTTTTACAATCAAACTAAAAATATTCTATAACGCTCGGTTCGACCGTGGCAAGAAGAATGTTTCATGTCCAACGTTAAGCAAGTACCAATGGTGAATCGTTTTTATACAGTATTTTGAGATGGTTATAAGTATTTTTGTTGTCTGACTTCCCTCTTCAAAAAGCAAAGGGGAAGTCCGTGCTTGGTACCGTTCACTGCCTACCTGTAAATCGAGCCAACAAATATTGTTGTACAACAAAATGTTGTTATTAAAAGTACAAATTAGCCTTTCCCAAGAAATACGCTAATTACATTAACGCATGCGTACTACTGGTTGACAAACGCCATAGAGTCGTGCACTATCATAGATATATAGAATATAATAACTAGATCGGACGTGCGTGCGCGCGCTCCACTGCCTGTGTAGAAAAAGCTTTGGTTCGCCATGGACGCAGTAAAATGTCACGTGCTTGGGGCGACGCGCAGGATTAATTTTTTTGGGACAATGTCAATTTTGTGTTATTGGCAAGTAGGGTGCAGATTAAACGAACGTCTCACAAGAATTTGATGGATTGACACATTATTTATGCAAGAAAGATGTTACTGAGCAGATTGATAGATACAGCACACCACACAGCTGATCTGAGTTGTTATTCTGTAAAAACGAAGACCGGTGAAAATAATGTTTGAAAATGTCCAATGCAACAATCCTTTTGTCAATGAAATAATGAAATAAAAAGAGAGTTAAAGTTGCTTCGCCAAACATTCATATTTATTGTTTAGAGTTTGAAATAGCCATTTTGACGCTATAAAAAAAAATGTTTTGGGGCAACAAATTGGGCTGAAATACTTTATTAACTGTAATAATAAAGACAGATGATTATAAGACCAATGGGCAATGCGTCCCAGCTTAAGTTTACATAGGTCTTAAAATGTACACATAAACAAACATTGCTTGCACTATTCGCAAGTAAATAGAAAACCGTGCATTGTTGTTCAAATCTCACGTATGTTTCAGCCGCTCGTTTGTTTCGTCAAACTGCGGTTGTTGTCACGTCGGCAATCTCCTCAAACGGACCGAGTTACACAAAAACGGGGTTGCTTTTGTCATCCATGAACATCGACTTTATTTTTTAATGTTTAATTTTTTTCATGAAAGATAAATTACTAAAAAACGTTTTTTTTGTCAGTTTGTTTTGTTTTTGATAACTCAAAGGAGTTTCCGTCTGGAAAATTACAACTAAACGTCGTTCAATCCGAGCCAAAACAGTGACAAAAGGGTCAAACTTTACAACCAAATTTGTCTATGTTCCCGGGTTTTCCTGACATTGTACTTGTGAAAACATTGAGAAGAATTAGTAAAATAAGGCAATCAACTTGAAATCAAGTGAAAGGAAACGATTTTGCAGAGATTTGTGTTTTTGTTTTACTTATGTTTTGTCATTACATTCAGTAATGAGCAACTTTGATGAAAGGATAACCAATCAGAGACTTCGTATTGTTAACGATCGGCTCCGGCCGCGAAATGAAGTCGGCTTCGTTTTGCGGCCGGAGCCGATCGTTGGCCGTATAGTCGGCCAACGACGACTTGTTGAGCCTCTCAAAAATGTGTGGCTCATACATGGCAAAGTACCAGTAGACCTTTATGAAGAATGCTTTATTTCAGGAAAAACAAACGTTTCCCTTTTCACCCCAAAATTCTTTAATATTACGTATATTATGTTGAAAAAGACAGTCAAAGACGATGGTATACAATAATTATGTTATTATTGTAAAAACGGTTTTTTTTTCAGCAGTATTTTTTTCACGTAGGTGCCTGTTTAACCTTCCTTAAAGCAATATTTTAAGAACTGTTTACCTTGACAATAGTTAAACGCATGAAACATTTTATGTATAGACAAATTCTCAACATTTTCCTGCGTGTCAAACTTGTGTAAACGATTGTTATATTTGGCCCTCGACCATTAACAATTTTTGCCGAGCGACGTCATTCACGACGACGGTTTACTCATGAGACCTCTTGCGCAATCACGGCTCGCGGAACTAATGTACGCACAGTCGAGCTTCAAGAAAACAAAACACACACTATTTGCAGTTGTTTCAACTTCCTTTTACAATCAACTACAAAATTTCGTGGGCAGCTACAATACATTTCTACAAATTAAACAATCAACTAGTAACGTTTTCACCTGGCTCATGGGTTAACTGAAATGAAGAATGTGACGACAGGCCAAAAAAAAAAAGCTGAGTTCAGTTGCTTCAATTTCCAACAAACTGACAAACCAACAAACAACCAAATAACCCAACCCACACAAACAAACTAACAAACAAAGGAGATTGACGTTTAGGTTAGCCTGTACTTTATCATTTTTATAATAGGCCTATATTTGATTTTTATTTTATCGCGATTTTAACCTGAACGAAGTTTCTGTGTGTACACACACACTGGTCGCACAGATTGGTTACATTGCCATTTAAACAGAACCAATTTGGAATACAAGCTAAGCTTCGTACTCACTGGCCTTGAAGATCTTCTGTTATACTTTTGCCGAAGTCATAAGATCTGACACGAAGGTGGCGAGCCATACAGGGCCCAAATTCACGGCTCTGCTTACCGTAAGCAAACAAATCGGCGCTTGCGGAAGCAGAAAATTCCGCGCTTACTTAAGCGTATTTCACGGGTTAGCAAGGAATTTTTGCTCGTGCGCGTGCGTAGTTCAGGTAACTAAGGATTCCGTGCTTTTACACAGCTAGTGCAGAAATTCGGCGCTAACCTCGTAAGCGGCAAATGGTCTTCGTAAGCGCAGAATGACGCAGTAAGCAGAGCCATGGAATTGGGCCCTGCTTATCAGGCTCTCTCCATGTGATGGATCAAGGGTGTGTTGTGATGACAAAACACACCCAATCATATTTTGGGCTGCTCTGCATACCATGGTAGGCCTAGTCATTAGGTTGGACATACGTGACGGTGTGGTACCATTGCACATCCGGAACACTCTCTCCGAAGATTTTGCAGACAGCCATGGCGTCATCTACTGTACAATTACTCACCATTTCACTTACACCATTAGAATACTCGGCAAACGTTATTAAAAAATAGCTGGAAATAAAGACGAGCTGGATAATAAGACGTTCAGTTCGTCTCGTATTTGTCGAAATGTGTGTTTGGTTGCCGAAAAGCATGCTCGACGCACCATTTCAAAAGTTGCGCGTCGCCCCAAGCACGTGACTAATGTCAGCGCCCAGGCTGAACCAGCGTATTGTGTGCGCCACGCAACCATCAGCCCTATACAGAAAGGCGCGACGTTCCTTTAATTTGTAAATCAGTAGTGTAAAGACCGGTTCATACTTCACGCGAATGCGAACGCAAAGCGAATTTGACGTCACAAAATCGCGACGAACAATTCGCCCCAGTTAAAAATGTGCTCAACTTTTTTTGCGAAATACGCTGCGAATGTAGGAGAGTGACGTCAAAATCGCTTCGCGTTCGCATTCGCGTGAAGTATGAACCGGGCTTTAGTGCGCACGCGCGATGTACATCATGGGAAAAGTCTATTCTAATCCTGTTTTTAACAAACTCACAATAAACCGAGCAAGTCACGCGCGTATTTGAACATTTTTTTTCTTTGGGGGGGGGGGCGGACCCTGGCTTCTCATGTACATTGCTTTAACGTGTGAAGAAAACAACATCGCGCACTTTCACAATCATTGCGCACGAGACTTGCACGGTACTCTCTTAATGAAAAAAAAAAAGGTGAAAAACCACTCTTTTTGTCCGCCATACCACTCTTGCAAGGAGCTATATGGCGGACAACTCTTTTTAGAGTGAAAAACATGTGTTTTCACTAGATTCTGAGTGAAATTCACTCTACTTTCACTCAAAAAAGAGTGGTGAAGAGTGAGTTTCACTCTCAAATAAGCCAAACTGACACCACTCTGGCAAGCGAGTGAAATTTTCACTCTTTTACATTTAGAGAGCAAACACAGACGAAGAGGAAGGAAACACACGTGAAAATAATTTTTACCGGAATATTATTCTACAAACAGTTTATTTTTTGTCGGTGATTTTGTGCAAGTTCCTATCAGACACGTTTAAAATTAAAAATTTTAACATCGGGTAAAATCATTGGAAGCAAGTTCTTGATCAGAATCAGTGCAAAGAAACATAAATTTAAAATGTTCAGGCCATTGCACAGCCCTACTATGAAAACAGGAAACTGTTTAAACTGGGTAATGGTTTCCTCAAATGACGTCACACTTTGTGCATCTGCTGTTAAAACAACCAAATTTGTCCTGCTTGTGTCAGGCGGTACTTTAGAGCGCATTTTATGTATTGCAAAATGTGCTGAATATGAATTTGTTTTCTTGGATTGGTTAAAGCCCCGGCTTAACATTGGTAAACTGTCTGTAAATGATTCCAATCTTTGCACAAATCAAGATGCTAAATCTTACATCGCTTGAATAAAGGAGAAAGCTGTTGAGTCTATGTTTTTGTTAATCACACCGGCATTGACAACTCTTTGTTTCAAATCAACCAACGTAGAGATTTTCTTACATTCCAAATTCCCTTTTATAGATGTAACAGTTTAAAGTATTCTTCTTCTTTTTTCCCTACCCTGCCTGCCCTGTGGAACTCATTACCCATTGCTACTCGTTGTTTAACATCTATGTCTTTATTTAAAGTGACAGTCAACAGTTTTCTCTGTGGTACAACTTAAAGTCTTTAAATGTTAATGTTTTTAATGTTTCATGTGTAAATGCTTGTCCAAAACTGTTTAAAAGTTTTTATTGGTAGGCTGAACCTCTTGGTTATAGGAAATTTATTTTATTTTCCTCCTCAGTCTAGCCTTCTCCATATCAAATGTGCATTTTGTTGTGTTTTTCTATGAATTTTGTGAAGAGAAATAAAACAACAATAATAATAATACAAAGTGTTAGAGGACTGTCTTTCTGGAACGATTTTTGATGACGACTTGATACCAACGGATCATCCATCATTACAACTTGTTTTTTTTTTTTTTTGGGGGGGGGAAAGACTAATTTCAGTTCTGTCCCCTAGCTTTAATAAAATAGACTTCCACACCCTGGGACAAATAATCAGCAATCTAGGTGGTCACATTTTCAAGGAAAACGAAACCCAAAAGAGACGGTTTATGTTTTCAGAGAGTTTTGTGTGAAAATGCCGATTTTGACAGTGCAGCAAATTCGGACTTGACAATTTTAAAGTTTTTGACGAAACGTCAGGAACAGATTTAGTCAGTTTTGTCATCATGACCTCCAAAGACTGTACAAACTCAAATATTAACTTTAAAAATACAATTACTGGTTAAATCTGAATATTGAAACATTTATAATCTCCGGAATCCCCCCTACAAGACTTGCAAAGTACTGAGTATACAGTCAACGATACTAGGTACACAAGATAGGACACTCTTTTCAGAAACATGAAACGCAAAATTGGGGCGCCTGCTGTCGTTTGGTAGGTAAAACCAAAGATCGTTTGCGCTATAAGTAGGGCCTACTAAATGGGAAAAAAAACTTTGACCAAACGATCTCATCGACTAAAAAAGGTGAAGGCAGATCTAAAATTTGGTGTTCGGCAATTGTGCCAATAATCCTAGCAAAATCGACACATGGGGAAGGGCGCCATTTCGGGGTTGGTAGGTACAAAGGCGTTACCACTGCTACCGTGCAAAACGGCACAAGTGTCCCATATTGTGTTTCTAGTATCTTTGATACAGTGCTCATCGCACATCGGTGTAAAAAAAAAACTCCTTCCCCCACCCCCTCCTTCCCCCACCCCCTCCTTCTCCTTCCCCTCCTTTCCCTTCCCCAACCACCACAACCCACAGATAATTATAATAAGAATTAATAACCAATTTGTATAAACAAATCATAACAAACTAAATACATAAACTAAACGAGATTTCCGAGAGTACTTAATACAGTGTAAAAACAGGTGCATGGCCCGATTTTCGCCGAAAGATATTTCTTAAATAATGCTTTTCTCTGAACGAAATTTTGACGGATGAAGCTGTTTCAAAATGAGAGATAAACATTCAAAAACTTTGGCATATGCCACGGACGATGCACAAAATACACGTCACATGCAAAAATGTTTATACATGGCTGGTTGACGTGAGATAATGTTGGGATCTCGACAGTAATTCATTTTTAGCTTTTAATTAACTGCATCTAATCATTGACGGATTTGTTTTCATGCAGAGCCTTAAATGAAAATTTGCAGCTTTCCCTAATCTATAAAACTAGCTGTTGTAAAATTAAATCTAAATTTTGGGAGTCAAAAATCGGACCTATCATCTTTCATACAGCTGCACTTGTTCTTGTAAAAGAAAAACTTAAACAGATGAAGGGTACCCCTCCCCCTCCCCCACACACACTCACCACCACCACCACCCCCACTGCAGCCGCCATTCCACCCCTCCCCCACCACCACCACCACTGCACACTTCAAAAAGAAACAAATAGATAAATACAAAATGAGTAAGACAGTTGGAGATTTCTCAATGCAAAGTATTAATATATACCACTGGGATTTTAGTTTAGAGGTTTAGGCACAACCTCTCAAGCAAGTTTAGCAATGTATACTGAAAATGACTATAAAATTAAGCTTTCTTTCAAGACACTGTCTGGTCTTCTTAAGGGGCGTGGCGGATACTCCCTTCTCTTAGGTTACCAACAGTTTCCTTGTTGACGATGCCAGCATAAAGCGTCTCCTCCTCTTCAGAGCTGATGACTCTTGGCGATCCTCCTGAGAGATCCAAGTCGGCGTAGATGAGACCCTCCACGTTCCTTAGTCTGGGGTCATCTTTAGCGGCTCTGGCTCCGCCACTGTCTGCCGTTTGTTCTAGAGGAGCGGACTTGGCTTCGGTCCTGGTGCTTGCTCGGGCTTTGGAGAGATGGTACGGCGTGACGCGGGGAGGTTTCTTCCCGGTGGGTGTTCGGTCGGGTTTGCTTCCCGCTACCGGTGCAACCTTTACCTCGGGGATGGGATCCCGTTGAACGGATTGAATCTCACCTCTTCCCGCGTCCTCAGCCGTGGTCACATCACCTTTTGGCCCATCCCTCTCGGAGAATTTTGAAGATTGTTCAACTGCAGAAGTTCCGATTTGGGAGCGACTTTTATCCACAAGAGCATACACTGGATCAAGACGACGTGGTTTATACCCGCAGTCAAATGGTGTAGACTCCTCCACAGACAGGGGTGGGTCCTCACTCCTTTGTCCGCCGTGAGCTTGAGCTCTTACGTGTGTCTGTGAGTCCAATGGGTGTGGCTCAACTGTTGCCTCCTCTCGTGCAGAACTCGTCGATGCCTGAGCACTCTCCGAAGCAGCATGCTTGGTCACTTGAGTTTCTGCTAACTCGACGGCACCCGCATATCTCTTGGCACTAACTCGAGAATTGGGAGGCTGAGATCGTGTCTTGTTGCGTCCTCTGAAGACGAGACAGTAGACAAGACATACGATGAGGAGTATCAAGAGGACTGCACCCACAGCCCCTCCTGCAAGAAGGGCTGTGTTTCCGTTTGCAGAATCGTCGATCCCGGGATTACGTTCTTGCTTGGTTTGGATGGACGGGGAATGAGGTTGTGAATCACCCTCTACGGTCACTGCTGATGTACGTGATCTACCTTTAGTTGATTGACCAGGGATCACAGAATCTCGATGAGTGGTTACAAGATCAGGGTTGATGGTGGATATTTTGGGTATGATTGGTCGAGTTGGGATCGGTAACGGATCTATCCATGGGCGATCATGAACTTGAATCCTAAAGTTTTCACTCGTTTTGACGAGTGTCGCTCCACTATATGCTGTACAAGTAATAAGAGAACCACTCTGTTGAGTTGACATATTCCGAATTCGTAGAGTTTGAGTGTCTTTGCCAAGTTTGAAATCAAGGAATCCTTTGTAAGTTTTTATATTCATACCGTTCAAGATCCATTCATATGTTAAACGAGCTTCTTTTGCTTTTCGGGTAATACATCGAAAGACAACACTTCCCCCCTCAGTTATCTGAGAAGGGTCTGTCTTTATCAACCTAATCTTGATTATGGATGGAATAATGAGTGTCGCGTTTTCAGATGTATTTGATGTTTCGGAGTAACTAATCTTGCACCTGTATTTGCGAGTATCATTCAGCTCAACTCCTCTGATAGTTAGAGACCAATTGGGACCGCCAGATATTGAAAACCTGCCTTTCAATGCGTCATACACTGTGGTACATGAACTAATCGTTTCATACCTTTGTGTTTGATTTATCTGACGATACCACTTAACCGTACACTGCTGGCGTACACATTGGTCAATGTCAGTCGGACACTTTAGAGTCGCGTTCGTTCCTACTTCGGCCACGACATCCTTTGGCTGACCCGTGAGTTCACACGCTCTGCCTCCGTAAGACAACAACGACACCAGTGCGAAAGCTACGAAAAACATCTTACTTGGTGCTGTGTTCAACTCGTAAAAAGTTGTGAATGCTTGTAGACTTCAGATTCAGAAGTGTCGAATTTGTTGAACAATTTCACAAACTTTTGGACCACTCGCCTTCAGTCAGGAAGTGACGTTATCAGAACGTCTTTTTCAACAGTTTTAAAACCATCTGTGTTGCAATCAAACTACTAAGATTCTATAAGGTCCAGTTCGACCCCGGCACGAAGCATTCTTCATGTCCAATGTTAAGGAAGTAGGAATGGTAAATCTTTTTATACAATATTTTGAGATGTTTTTATTTTCGTTGTCAGACTTCCCTTATCAAAGGGGAAATCCGCCATTGGTTCGATGCACCGCCTCCCAGTATATCGAGCCAACATGCTTTATTGGAAAATGATGTTGTTATTAAAGGGAAATAATATCATTGTTTTTCGGAGGAGTAAATTGTTTTCTTTCCTGTAGTTTTTGATAAACTCACAATAAACCATGCGAGTCCTGCGCGTATTGAGACACCTTGGGGAACCTTGGGTTCTCACGTACATGGTTTTAATGTGAGAAGACAACATCGCGCACTTTCACGATCATTGCGCACGAGACTTGCACGGTCTATTCGTTGAGGAATGAATAAAACTTTGATCCACTTTTGATCAAACTCTATTTACAATTGATGTTTGTCGTAGTTTTGTGCACAGTCGTATCTGGCTTATATAAATATTAAAGTTACACATCGGTAAAATTTGTTGATGCCTTCATCCTTTATTAAACTAAAAAAAAAAATAATAATAACAAATAAAAAAACGTGCAAAGAAACAAAATATGTGGCAGACTGTTTATGTTCTTCTCGGATTATGCCTAGGACGCGAGTGTTTATTTCGAAACTGAAATGAGTGGTTTTGGGAGGTCAATGTTGACAGTATGGAGACATTTCTCTGAAGGGTTGGTACGCCTAATGATATAAACATTATAACCAGTGAGATCCCGAATTGAAAGTCATTTGTTGTCGTTAGACCTACACCAACCATGTACTTCGTCTTTAAAGCGCCTGGTACCCACCACGGCCGGTTACCGACACCGAACACTGACGCGACGCTCTGAGTAATTGCCACATTAACCAATATTTATAGGTTATTTCCTCATTTAAAAAAAAAAGAGTTTGTCTGAAGAAATGTCAGCAAAAGTATTATTTTATGAAGACACACATCCTGACTTTGTAGCGTCACTGTACTTTAAAGAGAAACCCAAAGATAAAAGGCACTTAGGTCTACTGTTTGCAGTCATCTCCCAAACCATCTTGGCTCCTTCCACCAAGTGTAAGTAAATGTGACTTTTTAAATCGTTATAAGAATCCTGAGTCCAACTGGGGCATGGTCATCCTGACAAGAAACAAGATTCTGAAGTAAAATTCACTGATAGGAACAATTTCTTAGAGCCACGTGGATACCTTGGTACATGATATTACTAGATTTATTTTATTACACACCCAACAGCCATCAGTGATATGAACAGGAAACGAGAAGAAATGTTCAGTTTTAGATTTGACATGAAAACCCCTTGGGGAACACCCACACAATCTGGTAAGGACTGAAAACCCAATCAACATGCAAGGCTCCAGGTCCGAGGTGGATTCGAACCGGAGTCCAGAGTGTTGAAAGGCAGGGAAAGAAACCACTGAACCAACCTGATCAGTATTTATAGCTGAATGTCACCGAGCGGACCCTAATTACACCCCATCAATCAGACCAATATTGACATGAAACTCACACAACCAGGAAAGTATGACTGGAACAACATATTGGACTTGTATAAATGAACTTAACAATATTTACCATTAGTCCCTGTGATTTTAACATTCTAATTCACATTTTATAGTTACAGCATACGACATCAGTTTAGAATAATGAACGAAAACTTGCGTATATAGAACTGTTTTCTGACGAGTAGCCACCTGTCAGCCGCTAGGGGCCACAAAGTGGTAGAACCGTGTGGAGTCACCCAGTGGAACGTCTGACCACACTCTAGGCCGGTTTACTTCCGTCCAGTTAGAGTTAGGTCTACTTAAATCCATGCAAAAATGTTAAATAACGGTACACTTTAAAAATACCATTTTCTGATAACAACAAAATACACGTATTTTTCCCGCAACGAAAAAGTCTTACGGTACATCAACAGCCAAATAATTAATCACAATCACCCGGTATAAGATTGAAACAAGCTTTGGTTATCATTAAAATAAATAATAGTAAAAATATTTAAAATCTACTCACGGTAGAATTTGCTTTGTTTGGTGGATCCTACTAAACCCTCACCGATCTACGACCCATGCACCACCGCCCTGCGCTGACCGCTCTGTCCGCTGGGTCCACACCAAAGATCTTATAGCGCGGAACGCACAAGATGGGTAACTGGAGCTCTTTCTATTGTTGGAATGTGACATACGGCATGGGCGCCGTATTAGTAAGCAAATGTTTTGTTATAGCATTGTTAGCAATGGTCATTTTCTGCACTGATCTATTGTTGTATCAAAAGATTTGCTTACTAAAATGGCGTCCAGTGCATACTTCACATTTCAGCAGGAGTCTTGCGCCTTCGGCGCTATACGATCTTTGGTCCACACCCACCCCGATAGTTAAGGCACTCCTCTCAGCACCCGCAACGGTAAACTAAATCGCCTAATAAAAGCATTCCTTTGGTTTTAAAACGCACAGTACTAAACTTCCATTAGATCCTTTACCCTTAAAAATAACACAAGCCCCGTTTTCATGTGATTAACAACTGGGTGCTCATTGTCGACCTCATGTCCGGTTAGCTTTGACTTTTGAACAATAGTATTCACTGACGTTTGGAAAACGAAAAAAAAAGTCAACTCAAACCCAACGACCCCAAACATCTCTTGGTATTGTTCTTCTCCTTTTTAAGCATCTTCCTTTTTAAACCCAACAGAAGAAAACAAATTGACTTGAAATTGAACGACATCACAATGACTTCATAATGACGTCTTCATGTGTTTGAATTACATTAATTCAACGCTTACTATTTCAAAAGAACATAAATCCTGAACTTTATAACAGAATTTTTGAAGTATTTTATGCATCATCGGAAAGGTCTTGAAACACAAAATAGTAAGCCTGACTAAGTTGACAAGACCCCGACTTGACCGGTCGAAACCGGAAGTGTGACATTCTTCACAGCCTCGTTTTGCTGTCTGGAGCAAATGTTAGAGAATTTGGACATAATAATTTGCATTGTGTTGTTTTTTTTGCGCCATCATTATATCACAATGTTACATGATACTTTATGTGTTAATCACCTTTAACACTTATTAGTAAAAGCAACGTTGATAATATTTTCCAACACTTCCTTCTACGTTATAATAACTAAAGCCTGTACAACCTGTATCCACAGTGATAGTAGCCGGTTACAAAAACTAAAAAAAAACCTTGGGAAAACTTGAGAATGTAGTTTGACATCCATGCTAACTATCTCATTCCAACCTGAGGATTGGATACTCTACATGCTTAATTGGGCTTAACTTATTAATTATTTATTTATTGTTATTCATATATTGTTAATATTTTTGTCCGTCTTCTTTGCAGGGTGCGAACCAACGTGAAGTGAGCTCACACTTCACCTTGGTAACCCAAACATTCTTGATGACGTAGCGTGGAGAAACCAAATAAAATATGTGCTAATTCACATAGGGCGTTCAACCGCACATGTTTGTTTATAAACAGTTAATACTTTCGCAGGGACTCTGTGCACGTTCATGTAATGAAGTAGCCCCACGCCAATTAAAGAGGGAAGGAATCTTTGTACTTCTACCTCGGTGTATTTACTAAGGCTGTCTTGTTAAGGAATAAAAGTCAAGTCTGGATATTTATTTTATTATAGGTTGTTCTGGTCAACTTTGGCAAAAAAAGCAGCCTATTTCACTTTTCTTTCCGCATTCGTATTAGAGTGAGTTTGCCTCTTCAGTTGAAACCGTCAGTCGGTTTCAGTTTGAGTCCTCCGAATTTCTTTAGCATTATATTCAATTAAACTTTGAGGGCGTTCTTTTTAGCCAAGCGAAATCGGCATAGCAGAGTAAAGCAGATTTTAGCAAAAAGCTGCTGCGAATCTGAACGTTGGTTGAGTAGGTTGTTAAGTTAAATTGTCATATTTCTTAATTGGAGGACGCGAAAGAAGAATTGCTTACAAATTAAGTGAGATTGAATGACTGTTTTGAAAAGCTTTCAATTTCGCGCGAAACAGAATAACGCGACATTAATACGTGCAACGTATTTGCTGAAAATGAGAGGAAAAACCTATATTTACAATCATATGGCCGGAAAGAGGGCGTAAGCTCTATGATCTGCTGCCACGCACGCAAAGTACACCATTTTGTCATAGTAGAAAATTGTTTGCATAAAAACGGCTTCTTTGAAAGAATAAATTGTATAAATGTAGCACGTTTGTTGCTATAATTACTCCTTCAGACAGTTTTCCATTTTCATGTGAAATTTTACTTTTCTACAACGACTTACGAATGGCAGAATTATTTTTTAATGCTTCGTCCACTTTTAACAATAGAGGATCGTACCTCATTCGTACCTCTCACTTTATCGGCGGTCATAATATAAATGTTATTATTAACATTTAATATCGGGTAAAATGTGTTGATACAACCACACAAGTAACGTATAAATGTGCACGATGTGTACTAGTGCACGACGGACCATTTAGACCATGCAGACGACCACGATCACACACTTTCAACACAAGAGTTTCAAAGTTTTGAAGATGAATCATCAAAAGAAATTGCTTTCCAAAACTGTGTGATTCTTTTGCCTTTTTTAAAATTTCGCAAGGCTCACTTTCCCAACGTTCTTTGCCCTTTTAACAGTGATTTAGGCTTACATTACAAACAAACAAAAACAGGCGGGTGGCTACATAGTCGTCTGACGCCGGTAGTGCATAACTCAAAATAAACCTCTTTTGTACTAGAATGCTCACTGGTAGTTTATAAAACAGTAATGTGATTAATATCAATGTCACAACATACAACTTTAATAAAATGGCTTAGTAACTGTGTTATTATTACCAAAAGCCGACTTTTGGTGTGACTCTGTCGGTCACGGCATGTATTTGCACGTAGTTTGCCATCAGCTTAGATGACGTATTACCCACAATAGGTCACGTGATGACATGTACAAATTGGTCGCGCAATCGGTCTATTACAATTTAACTTATCGGAAGAGTATTTTCATTTCCATTCCCTAGTTTTCAATAAACACTCTTCCACATCCAGGAAAAAAAAATAATCAGCACTTTAGGCGGTGTGGGAGGTCAGTGTTAAAGGTAAAGAAAACGCAAAGACGGTTTATGTTTGTTTCGAGTATTTTGCTCTGATGTTCTTATTGTGATTTACTGCAATTAGTGAATTTTGGAGGAGAATTGGCGACTGTTTTATCAATTGTGACATTCAGCAAGTTTGAACACCATATTTTCAAATTCTGACTACAAACAAAACTATGGATCGTTTGACAAAAACAGTCTTAAACAAGTTTAGCCGAATCTGTCACTATGACCTCAATAATAGCTGCAATTTTACTGAACAAGAAAAGGTTGAACTGTCAACTTAAATCTGCGAGATTACTTAATACAAGTTTTTTTTTTTATCAATATCAAGAAATTGGGTCTGTGTTTAGGTTTGGCGACAACTTTCCAATTATATACTAACTTTGACTAGAGCAAAAGCTCTTCTGTAAGACACTGTCTGGTCTTCTTAAGGGGCGTGGCGGATACTCCCTTGTCTTAGGTTACCCACAGTGTCCTTGTTGACGATACCAGCATAAAGTGTCTCCTCTTCAGAGCTGATAACTCTTGGCGATCCTCCTGAGAGATCCAAGTCGGCGTAGATGAGACCCTCGACGTTCCTTAGTCTGGGGTCAACTTTAGCGGCTCTGGCTCCGCCACTGTCTGCCGCTTGCTCTCGTGGTGCGGACTTGGCTACGGTCCCGGTGCTTGCTCGGGCTTTGGAGAGATGGTACGGCGTGACGCGGGGAGGTTTCTTCCCGGTGGGTGTTCGGTCGGGTTTGCTTTCCGCTACCGGTGCAACCTTTACCTCGGGGATGGGATCCCGTTGAACGGATTGAATCTCACCTCTTCCCGCGTCCTCATCCGTGGTCACATCACCTTTTGGCCCATCCCTCCGGGAGAATTTTGAAGATTGTTCGACTGAAGAAGTTCCGATTTGGGAGCGACTTTTATCCACAAGAGCATACACTGGATCAAGACGACGTGGTTTATACCCGCAGTCAAATGGTGTAGACTCCTCCACAGACAGGGGTGGGTCCTCACTCCTTTGTCCGCCGTGAGCTTGAGCTCTTTCCTGTGTCTGTGAGTCCAATGGGTGTGGCTCAACTGTCGCCTCCTCTCGTGGAGAACTCGCCGATGCCTGAGCACTCTCTGAAGCAGCATGCTTGGTCACTTGAGTTTCTGCTAACTCGACGGCACCCGCATCTCTGTTGTTATCAACCCGAGAACTGGGAGGCTGAGATCGTGTTTTGTTGCGTCCTCTGAGGACAAGACAGTAGATAAGACATACGATGAGGAGTATCAAGAAGACTGCACCCACACCCCCTCCTGCAAGAAGGGCTGTGTTTCCGTTTGCAGAATTGTCGATCCCGGGATTAGGTTCCTGTTTGGTTTGGATGGATGGGGAATGAGGTTGTGAATCACCCTCCTTGGTGTAGTCTTCGGTTGATGGACCAGGGATCACAGAATCTCGATTAGTGGTTACAAGATCAGGGTTGATGGTGGATATTGTGGGTACGATTGGTTGATTTGGGTTCGGTATCGGATCTGTCCATGGGCGATCATGAACTCGAATCACAAACTCTTCACTTGATTTGATGAATGTAGATCCACTGTATGCCGCACAAGTAAGAGAAGAACGGTCCTGTTCTATTCCTATACTCCGAATTTCTAGAGTTTGTTTGTCTTTTCCGAACATGAATTCCAAGGAACTGCTGAATGAAGTTATATCTACTCCGTCCACACACCATTTGTATGTAAAATGAGTTATTCTTGTTCCTCGAGCAAGACAACTAAAGACAATATTTCCCCCCGCAGATATCTGAGAAGGATTTGCATTTACAGTAATATTGATTGCCGATGGTATAATGAGTGTTGCGCTTTCAGATTTATTTGATGTTCCAGAGCGACTAATCTTGCACCTGTATTTGCGAGTATCATCCAGCTCATCCAGCTCAACTTCTCTGATACTGAGAAACCACTCGGGACCACCAGATATTGAAAACCTGTCTTTGAAAGCTTTATACACTGTGGTACATGAACTAATCGTTTCATATTTTTGTGTACGATTTATCTGACGCTGCCACTTAACCGTACACTGCTCGCCATTACACTCACCAATTTGAATGTCAGTCGGACACTTTAGAGTCGCATTCGTTCCTACTTCGGCCACGACATCCTTTGGCTGACCCGTGAGTTCACACGCTCTGCCTCCGTAAGACAACAACGGCACCAGTGCGAAAGCTACGAAAAACATCTTTCTTGATGTTGTGTTCATCTCGTAAAAAGTTGTGAGGGTTTATTGTAGACTTCAGATTCAGAAGTGTCGAATTTGTTGAAAAATTTGTTGAACTTTTGGACCACTCGCCTTCAGTGACGAAGTGACGTCATCAGAACATCTTTTTCAACAGCTTTAAAACCATCAGTGTTGCAATCAAACTACTAAGATTCTATAGCGTCTAGTTCGGCCCCAGCACGAAGCAATCTTCATGTCCAATGTTTAGGAAGTAGCAATGGTGAATCTTTTTATACAATATTTTGAGATGTTTTTATTTTCGTGTCTGACTTCCCTTATCAGAGGGGAAATCCGCCATTGGTTCGATGCACCGCATCCCAGTATATCAAGCCAATATGCTTTATTGGAAAATGATGTTGTTATTAAAGGGAAAGAATATCATTGTTTTTCGGAGGAGTAAATTATTTTTTTCTTTCCTGTAGTTTTTGATAAACTCACAATGAACCATGCGAGTCCTGCGCGTATTGAGACACCTTGGGGAACCTTGGGTTCTCACGTACATGAATTTAATGTGAGAAGACAACATCACGCACTTTCACGATCATTGCGCACGAGACTTGCACGGTCTATTCGTGGAGGAACGAATGAAACTTTGATCCACTTTTGATCAAACTCTATTTACAATTGATGTTTGTCATAGTTTTTTGCACAGTCGTTTCGGGCTTATAATAGTAAGTTACACATCGGTTAAATTGTTTGATACCTTAATCCCTTATCAGACTGAAAAAAATAAAAATTTAAAATAAAAAAACGTTCAAAGAAACAAAATATGTGGCAGATTATGGATTATGCCTAGGCCGCGAGTGTTTATTTTAAAACTGAAATGAATTGTTTCGGGAGGTCAAAATGCTATAATATCGATGTTGACATTTCTCTGAAGGGTTGGTAAGCCGAATGATATAAACTTTATAACCAGTGAGATCCCGAATTGAAACTAATCCTTTATTCCCGCTATATATGCCTACACCAACCATGTACTTCGTCTTTAAAGCGCCTGGTACCCACCACGGCCGGTTCCCGACACCAAACACTGGCGCGACGGTCTGAGTAATTGCCACATTAACCAATATTTATAGGTTATTTCCTCATTTAAAAAAAAAAGAGTTTGTCTGAAGAAATGTCAGCAATAGTATTATTTTATGAAGACACACGTCCTGACTTTCTAGAGTCACTGTACGTTAAAGAGCAACCCAAAGATAAAAAAGCACTTAGGTCTACTGTTTGCAGTCATCTCCCAAACCATCTTGGCTCCTTCCACCAAGTGTAAGTAAATGTAACTTTTTAAATCGTTATAAGAATCCTGAGTCCAACTGGGGCATGGACATCCTGACAAGAAACAAGATTCTGAAGTAAAATTCACTGATAGGAACAATTTCTTAGAGCCACGTGGATACCTTGGTACATGATATTACTAGATTTATTTTATTACACACCCAACAGCCATCAGTAATATGAACAGGAAACGAGAAGAAATATTCAGTTTTAGATTTGACATGAAAAGCCCTTGGGGAACACCCACACAATTTGGTAGGGACTGAAAACCCAATCAACATGCAAGGCTCCAGGTCCGAGGTGGATTCGAACCAGAGTGCAGAGAGATGAAAGGCAGGGAAAGAAACCACTGAACCAACCTGGTCAGTATAATATAGTTGAATGTCACCGAGCGGACCCTAATTACACCCCATCACTCAGACCAATATTGACATAAAACTCACACAACCAGGAAAGTATGACTGGAACAACAGATTGGACTTGTATAAATGAACTTAACAATATTAAAACCTTTGATCCACTTTTGATCAAACTCTATTTACAATTGATGCTTGTTGTAGTTTTGTGCACAGTCGTTTCGGGCTTATAAAAATAAGTTACACATCGGTTAAATTGTTTGATACCTTCATTCTTTCAGACTAAAAAAATAAATAAATAGATAAAAATAAAAAACGTGCAAAGAAACAATATATGTGGCAGACTTGTTTATGTTCTTCTCGGATTATGCCTAGGACGCGAGTGTTTATTTTAAAACTGAAATGAGTGGTTTCAGGAGGTCAACATGCTATAATATCGATTTTGACTGTATGGAGACATTTCTCTAAAGGGTTGGTACGACAGTGAGCTCCCAAATTGAAATTAATCCTTAATTCCCGATAGGCCTACACACCAACCATGTACTTCGTCTTTAAAGCGCCTGGTACCCATCCAGGCGGGTTCCCGACACCGATCACTGACGCGACGTTCTTAGTAATTGCCACATTAACCAATATTTCGAGGTTAATTCCTCATTCACACACAAAAAGAGTTTGTCTGAAGAAATGTCAGCAGTGTTATTTTATGAAGACACACATGCTGGGTTTCTAGCGTCACTGTACATTAAAGCTCGTGTTTTTGAATCTTTTGTTGCCAAATGGATTATTAGTGATATTTCTGTAAAACTTGATCCTAAACAATACGGTAACATTAAGGGCAGCTCTACCACTCATTACCTGGTGGATATGTTAAATTCTGTGTATGAGGGACTTGATAAACCTAATCAGTATGCTTACCTTGCTGCGATTGACTTCACCAAAGCCTTTGATCTTGTTAATCATAATATTATTATCAAGAAACTTATCAACCTTGGGGTTAGACGTTCAATTATTCCAATTGTCTGCGGCTTCCTTTCCAATCGCACCCAAAATACCAAACTCGCTAATCACACTTCCTCTGTCAAAACCATTGATTGTGGCGTTCCGCAAGGAACTAAGCTAGGCCCTATATTATTCCTAGTCCTGGTTAACGATGCTGCCACTGGTAGCCACAGACGTTGGAAATACGTGGACGATCTGACCCTCGGGGATATAGTTAAAATAAATATGGTGAAAATGCTCAACTTCAATCCCATCTGGATGATCTTTCACAATGGTCCAAATCTAACGATGTTCTCCCCAAGCCTGCTAAGTGTCAAGTAATGAAGATCAGTTTTCTACGACGAGTTACACCTAACCCTACGTTTACTCTTAATGACATATCCCTAAACAAGGTTAATCATAATATGAAACTTTTGGGGGTCACAATTCAGAGTGATCTCAAATGGGACATCCATGTTGCTGATATTGTCTCTAGAGCCTCTAGAAGATTATTTACCCTGTGTATTTTAAAAAAATATGACGCTCCCTTGGCTGACTTAGTTTCGGTCTTTGTATGCTACATTAGACCAGTTTTAGAGTATGCCAGCCAGGTCTGGCATACCTCGATAAGTAAACAACTGGCTAATAGAATTGAAAATGTCAAAAAACGTGCTTGTCGCATTATGTTAGGCTTTCATCAGTATCACAGTTACTCCAATGCTTTGGACATTCTAGGTATTTCTAGCCTTGAAACTAGGAGAGACACCTTACTGTATAACTTTGGCACAAAACTATTACATTCCCCCAGATTTAGAAATATGCTCCCCCCTCCAAAATTAAATAACACAACTACCAGAATCCTCAGAGACAGTTCCACGTCTACTCTAGTTGTACCTAAGTGCAAAACTGATAGATACATGAAGTCTACAATTCCTGTTTTAGCTAAACTTTTATAACTCTTATTTGATAACAATGTGGGTGCAATTGAGTTCTTTTAAACCAGCTTTCCTGAATGATCTGTCTTCAATTCTTTTTATTCAGGCTTTAATTAAGTTTTTTTAATATTATTGTGCTGTTTTGTGTTGTAAAATTTGATTCTCTAATTTGTTGTAATTCTTAAGCGTTTACTTCTTTTAACTGGTATGTAACAGTATGTTACAATTTTTAATTCTTGTAAAGTGTAAACGTGGTTTTATCAGCAACTCTTTTGGGGCTGCCTACTTCGTGTTTTTATGAATAAACCAGAATAATAATTTAAAAAAAGAGAGAATGAGAAGAATTGTTCGGTTTTCGATGTGACATGAAAACCCCAATACGGAAACCCTACGCAATCAGGTAAGGACTGAAAACCCAATCCACATGCAAGTCTCCGGTCTGAGGTGGGATTCTAACCGGAGTCCACAGAGGTGAAAGGCAGGGAAAGAAACCACTGAACCAACCTGATCAGTATTTATAGTTGAATGTCACCGAGCGGACCCTAATTACACCCCATCACTCAGACCAATATTGACATAAAACCCACACAACCAGGAAGTATGACTGGAACAACAGATTAGATTTGTATAAATGAATCTAACAATATTTACCATTAGTCCCTGGGATTTTAACATTCTAATTCACATTTGATAGTAAGAGCATACAACATCAGTTTAGTGTATTGAACAAAAACTTGCGTAGAACAGTTTTCTGACGAGTAGCCCCCTGTCAGCCGCTAGGGGCGACAAAGTGGTAGAACCATGTGGAGTCACCCTGTGGAACGTCTGACCACACCCTAGGCCGGTTTACTTCAGGCCTATTTGAATCCAAAACACTGTACATTTTACAAAGTCCAACAAAATACACGGTTTTTTTCCCACAACGAAAAAGTCCTATACATCAACATCCAACTGATTAATCATAATCATCCGCTTAAAGATTGAAACAAACTTTGGTTAGGTTATCATTAAAATATATAAAAGTAAAATTATTTAAAATCTACTCACGATGCATTGGGTTTCCCGGAAGAATTTGCGTTGTTTGGCAAGGTTGTTAACCCCTCGCCGGTCTACAGCCCATGACAGCTACCTAACCCCACCGCCCTGCGCTGGCCGCTGTCCGCTGGGTCCATACCCACCCCGCAACGGTAAACTAAATCGCCTAACAACAGCATTCCTTTGGTTTTAAAACGCACAATACTAAACTTCCATTAGATTCTTTACCCTTACAAATAACACAAGGCCCGTTTTCATGTGATTAACAACTGGGTGCTCAATATCGACCCCCATGCCCGGTTAGCTTTGACTTTTGAACAATAGTATTCACTGACGTTTGGAAAACGAAAAAAAAAAAAAAAAAAATCAACACAAACCCAGCGACCCCAAACATCTCTTCGTATTGTTCTTCTCCTTTTTAAGCATCTTCCTTTTTAAACCCAACAATAGAAAACAAATTGACTTGAAATTGAACGACATCACAATGACTTCAAAATGACGTCTTCAGGTGTTTGAATTACATTAATTCAACGCTTACTATTTCAAAAGAACATAAATCCTGAATTCTATTAAAGAGTTTTAAAATTATTTTATGCATCATCGGAAAGGTCTTGAAACACAAAATAGTAAGCATGACTAAGTTGACAAGACCCCGACTTGACCGGTCGAAACCGGAAGTTAGTGTGACATTCTTCACAGCCTCGTTTTGCTGTCTGGAGCAAATGTTCGAGAATTTGGACATAGTTCCTGGTGTATGAACTGACATTTGACCCTATTATGACAATGCGTTAATGATGAAGTCCTCATATTCGATAGCGCCCTCCTGCGGCATTATTTAAATTTAAATAATTAGTCAAACTCGAAGGTATTGAATTAAAATTCATCAAATGCAATACAAGAATTGGATATCATCAACAGAAGCTCATTATGAAATTTGAAGGAAAAAAAAACACGTGAAACTGAACTGTCCCAACCAACAACTATAGTTTATAACCAAATGACGAGAAAAACAAATGCAAATAATTGAAAACGTTTCGATCTTAGCGGAGTGTTTCTCAATAATATTTCCCTATAGCCTTTGAGGAAGACTTTGCTAGGGTTGAACATGTTAACCAAAGTTTATCGAGCTGACTAGTTATTTTTGAAAATGATATGAAGCCCGGGAAGGGACAGTGGTAATAAACAAAATAAAAAATAATAGTTACAGGGGCTATTTCGTTCGAACTGAATACTTATTTGTTCGAACGGATTGCAAAGTCGTTCGGACGGATTGCTAAGTCGTTCGAACGGATTGCTAAGTCGTTCGAACGGATTGCTAAACCGAGCGAACGAAATAGCCCCTGTATTTGTTTCGTATCAATGTCCCTTACCGGGATCCGTAGAAAAATAATGTTGTTTAAAGGGAAAGAACATCATTGTTTTTGGAAGAGTAAATTCAGTCCTATCCTCTACAGGTTTCAATAAACTCACAATAGACCGTGCGAGTCCCGCTCGTAATCGAGGATTGGGTTTCCATCAATAACAATGAAGCAATTTCGCGCATTTTAACGATCACTGCGCACGAGACTTTCACTTTCCATTCACGGAGGAAGGAATTAAACGTGAAAAGTACTTTTCCCCCCACTAAACCCTAGATTAACCCAGTACCACTTTTAATTTGAATAAACGAACAAGTTACACAATAATTTGCATTGTGTTTTTTTTTTTTGCGCCATCATTATATCACAATGTTACATGATACTTTATGTGTTAATCACCTTTAACACTTATTAGTAAAAGCAACGTTGTTAATATTTTTTCAACACTTCCTTCTACGTTATAATAACTAAAGCCTGTACAACCTGTATCCAACGTGATAGTAGCCGGTTACAAAAACTTTTAAAAAAACCTTGGGAAAACTTGAGAATGTAGTTTGACATCCATGCTAACTATCTCATTCCAACCTGAGGATTGGATACTCTACATGCTTAATTGGGCTTAACTTATTAATTATTTATTTATTGTTATTCATATATTGTTAATATTTTTGTCCGTCTTCTTTGCACGGTGCGAACCAACGTGAAGTGAGCTCACACTACACCTTAGTAACCCAAACATTCTTGATGACGTAGCGTGGAGAAACCAAATAAAATATGTGCTAATTCACATAGGGCGTTCAACCGCACATGTTTGTTTATAAACAGTTCATACTTTCGCAGGGATTCTGTGCACGTTCATGTAATGAAGTAGCCCCACGCCAATTAAAGAGGGAAGGAATCTTTGTACTTCTACCTCGGTGTATTTGCTAAGGCTGTCTTGTTAAGGAATAAAAGTCAAGTCTGGATATTTATTTTATTGTAGGTTGTTCCGGTCAACTTTGGCAAAAATGCAGCCTATTTCACTTTTCTTTCCGCATTCGTATTAAAGTGATTTTGCCTCTTCAGTTGAAACCGTCAGTCGGTTTCAGTTTGAGTCATCCGAATTTCTTTAGCATTATATTCAATTAAACTTTGAGGGCGTTCTTTTTAGCCAAGCGAAATCGACATTCAATATAATATAGCAAAGTATAGCAGATTTCAGCAAAAAGCTGCTGCGAATCTGAACGTTGGATGAGTAGGTTGTTAAATTAAATTGTCATATTTCTTAATTGGAGGACGCGAAGAAAGAATTGCTTACAAATTAAGTGAGATTGAATGACTGTTTTGAAAAGCTTTCAAATTCGCGCGAAACAGAATAACGCGACATTAATACGTGCCACGTATTTGCCGAAAATGAGAGGAAAAACCTATATTTACAATCATATGGCCGGAAAGAGGGCGTAAGCTCTATGATCTTCTGCCACGCACGCAAAGTACACCATTTTGTCATAGTAGAAAACTGTATGCATAAAAACGGCTTCTTTGAAGGAATAAATTGCAAAAATGTAGCACGTTTGTTGCTATAATTACTCCTTCAGACAGTTTTCCATTTTCATGTGAAATTTTACTTTTCTACCACGACTTACGAATGGCAGAATTATTTTTTAATGCTTCGTCCACTTTTAACAATAGAGGATCGTACCTCATTCGTACCTCTCACTTTATCGGCGGTCATAATAATGTTGTTATTAACGTTTAATATCGGGTAAAATGTGTTGATACAACCACACAAGTAACGTATAAATGTGCACGATGTGTACTAGTGCACGACGGACCATTTAGACCATGCAGACGACCACGATCACACACTTTCAACACAAGAGTTTCAAAGTTTTGAAGATGAATCATCAAAAGAAATTGCTTTCCAAAACTGTGTGATTCTTCTGCCTTTTTTAAAATTTCGCAAGGCTCACTTTCCCAAGGTTCTTTGCCCTTTTAACAGCCAAAATAACAGGCGGGTGGCTACATAGTCGTCTGACGCCGGTGGTGCATAACTCAAAATAAACCTCTTTTGTAGTAGAATGCTGGTAGTTTATGAAACAGTAATGTGATTAGTATCAATGTCACAACATACAACTTTAATAAAATGGCTTAGTAACTGTGTTATTATTACCAAAAGCCGACTTTTGGTGTGACTTTGTCGGTCACGGCATGTATTTGCACGTAGTTTGCCATCAGCTTAGATGACGTATTACCCACAATAGGTCACGTGATGACATGTACAAATTGGTCGCGCAATCGGTCTATTACAATTTAACTTATCGTAAGAGTATTTTCATTTCCTTTCCCTAGTTTTCAATAAACACTCTTCCATATCCAGGAAAAAAAATAATCAGCAACTTAGGCGGTGTAGGAGGTCAGTGTTAAAGGTATAAAAGAAAACGCAAAGACGGTTTATGTTTGTTTCGAGTATTTTGCTCTGATGTTCTTATTGTGATTTGCTGCAATTAGTGAATTTTGGAGGAGAATTGGCGACTGTTTTATCAATTGTGACATTCATCAAGTTTGAACACCATATTTTCAAATTCTGACTACAAACAAAACTATGGATCGTTTGACAAAAACAGTCTTAAACAAGTCTATCCGAATCTGTCACTATGACCTCAATAATAGCTGCAATTTTACTGAATAAGAAAAGGTTGAACTGTCAACTTAAATCTGCCAGAGATTACTTAATACAAGTTTTTTATCAATATCAGGAAAATGGGTCTGTGTTTAGGTTTGGCGACAACTTTCCAATTATATACTAACTTTGACTGGAGCAAAAGCTCTTCTGTAAGACACTGTCTGGTCTTCTTACGGGGCGTGGCGGATACTCCCTTGTCTTAGGTTACCCACAGTTTCCTTGCTGACGATGCCAGCATAAAGCGTCTCCTCCTCTTCAGAGCTGATGACTCTTGGCGATCCTCCTGAGAGATCCAAGTCGGCGTAGATGAGACCCTCGATGTTCCTTAGTCTGGGGTCATCTTTAGCGGCTCTGGGTCCACCACTGTCTGCCGTTTGTTCTGGTGGAGCGGACTCGGTCCTGGTGCTTGCTCGGGCTTTGGAGAGATGGTACGGCGTGACGCGGGGAGGTTTCTTCCCGGTGGGTGTTCGGTCGGGTTTGCTTCCCGCTACCGGTGCAACCTTTACCTCGGGGATGGGATCCCGTTGAACGGATTGAATCTCACCTCTTCCCGCGTCCTCATCCGTGGTCACATCACCTTTTGGCCCATCCCTCCGGGAGAATTTTGAAGATTGTTCGACTGAAGAAGTTCCGATTTGGGAGCGACTTTTATCCACGAGAGCATACACTGGATCAAGACGACGTGGTTTATACCCGCAGTCAAATGGTGTAGACTCCTCCACAGACAGGGGTGGGTCCTCACTCCTTTGTCCGCCGTGAGCTTGAGCTTTTACCTGTGTCTGTGAGTCCAATGGGTGTGGCTCAACTGTCGCCTCCTCTCGTGCAGAACTCGTCGATGCCTGAGCACTTTCCGAAGCAGCATGTTCGGTCACTTGAGTTTCTGCTAACTCGACGGCACCCGCATCTCTGTTGTTATCAACCTGAGAACTGGGAGGCTGAGATCGTGTTTTGTTGCGTCCTCTGAATACGAGACAGTAGATAAGACATACGATGAGGAGTATCAAGAAGACTGCACCCACACCCCCTCCTGCAAGAAGGGCTGCGTTTCCGTTTGCAGAATTGTCGATCCCGGGATTAGGTTCCTGTTTGGTTTGGATGGATGGGGAATGAGGTTGTGAATCACCCTCCTTGGTGTAGTCTTCGGTTGATGGACCAGGGATCACAGAATCTCGATTAGTGGTTACAAGATCAGGGTTGATGGTGGATATTGTGGGTACGATTGGTTGATTTGGGTTCGGTATCGGATCTGTCCATGGGCGATCATGAACTCGAATCACAAACTCTTCACTTGATTTGATGAATGTAGATCCACTGTATGCCGCACAAGTAAGAGAAGAACGGTCCTGTTCTATTCCTATACTCCGAATTTCTAGAGTTTGTTTGTCTTTTCCGAACATGAATTCCAAGGAACTGCTGAATGAAGTTATATCTACTCCGTCCACACACCATTTGTATGTAAAATGAGTTATTCTTGTTCCTCGAGCAAGACAACTAAAGACAATATTTCCCCCCGCAGATATCTGAGAAGGATTTGCATTTACAGTAATATTGATTGCCGATGGTATAATGAGTGTTGCGCTTTCAGATTTATTTGATGTTCCAGAGCGACTAATCTTGCACCTGTATTTGCGAGTATCATCCAGCTCATCCAGCTCAACTTCTCTGATACTGAGAAACCACTCGGGACCACCAGATATTGAAAACCTGTCTTTGAAAGCTTTATACACTGTGGTACATGAACTAATCGTTTCATATTTTTGTGTACGATTTATCTGACGCTGCCACTTAACCGTACACTGCTCCCCATTACACTCACCAATTTGAATGTTAGTCGGACACTTTAGAGTCGCATTCGTTCCTACTTCGGCCACGACATCCTTTGGCTGACCCGTGAGTTCACACGCTCTGCCTCCGTAAGACAACAACGGCACCAGTGCGAAAGCTACGAGAAACATCTTTCTTGATGTTGTGTTCATCTCGTAAAAAGTTGTGAGGGTTTATTGTAGACTTCAGATTCAGAAGTGTCGAATTTGTTGAAAAATTTGTTGAACTTTTGGACCACTCGCCTTCAGTGACGAAGTGACGTCATCAGAACATCTTTTTCAACAGCTTTAAAACCATCAGTGTTGCAATCAAACTACTAAGATTCTATAGCGTCTAGTTCGGCCCCAGCACGAAGCAATCTTCATGTCCAATGTTTAGGAAGTAGCAATGGTGAATCTTTTTATACAATATTTTGAGATGTTTTTATTTTCGTGTCTGACTTCCCTTATCAGAGGGGAAATCCGCCATTGGTTCGATGCACCGCATCCCAGTATATCAAGCCAATATGCTTTATTGGAAAATGATGTTGTTATTAAAGGGAAAGAATATCATTGTTTTTCGGAGGAGTAAATTATTTTTTTCTTTCCTGTAGTTTTTGATAAACTCACAATAAACCATGCGAGTCCTGCGCGTATTGAGACACCTTGGGGAACCTTGGGTTCTCACGTATATGGTTTTAATGTGAGAAGACAACATCACGCACTTTCACGATCATTGCGCACGAGACTTGCACGGTCTATTCGTGGAGGAACGAATGAAACTTTGATCCACTTTTGATCAAACTCTATTTACAATTGATGTTTGTCATAGTTTTTTGCACAGTCGTTTCGGGCTTATAATAGTAAGTTACACATCGGTTAAATTGTTTGATACCTTAATCCCTTATCAGACTGAAAAAAATAAAAATTTAAAATAAAAAAACGTTCAAAGAAACAAAATATGTGGCAGATTATGGATTATGCCTAGGCCGCGAGTGTTTATTTTAAAACTGAAATGAATTGTTTCGGGAGGTCAAAATGCTATAATATCGATGTTGACATTTCTCTGAAGGGTTGGTAAGCCGAATGATATAAACTTTATAACCAGTGAGATCCCGAATTGAAACTAATCCTTTATTCCCGCTATATATGCCTACACCAACCATGTACTTCGTCTTTAAAGCGCCTGGTACCCACCACGGCCGGTTCCCGACACCAAACACTGGCGCGACGGTCTGAGTAATTGCCACATTAACCAATATTTATAGGTTATTTCCTCATTTAAAAAAAAAAGAGTTTGTCTGAAGAAATGTCAGCAATAGTATTATTTTATGAAGACACACGTCCTGACTTTCTAGAGTCACTGTACGTTAAAGAGCAACCCAAAGATAAAAAAGCACTTAGGTCTACTGTTTGCAGTCATCTCCCAAACCATCTTGGCTCCTTCCACCAAGTGTAAGTAAATGTAACTTTTTAAATCGTTATAAGAATCCTGAGTCCAACTGGGGCATGGACATCCTGACAAGAAACAAGATTCTGAAGTAAAATTCACTGATAGGAACAATTTCTTAGAGCCACGTGGATACCTTGGTACATGATATTACTAGATTTGTTTTATTACACACCCAACAGCCATCAGTAATATGAACAGGAAACGAGAAGAAATATTCAGTTTTAGATTTGACATGAAAAGCCCTTGGGGAACACCCACACAATCTGGTAGGGACTGAAAACCCAATCAACATGCAAGGCTCCAGGTCCGAGGTGGATTCGAACCAGAGTGCAGAGAGATGAAAGGCAGGGAAAGAAACCACTGAACCAACCTGGTCAGTATAATATAGTTGAATGTCACCGAGCGGACCCTAATTACACCCCATCACTCAGACCAATATTGACATAAAACTCACACAACCAGGAAAGTATGACTGGAACAACAGATTGGACTTGTATAAATGAACTTAACAATATTAAAACCTTTGATCCACTTTTGATCAAACTCTATTTACAATTGATGCTTGTTGTAGTTTTGTGCACAGTCGTTTCGGGCTTATAAAAATAAGTTACACATCGGTTAAATTGTTTGATACCTTCATTCTTTCAGACTAAAAAAATAAATAAATAGATAAAAATAAAAAACGTGCAAAGAAACAATATATGTGGCAGACTTGTTTATGTTCTTCTCGGATTATGCCTAGGACGCGAGTGTTTATTTTAAAACTGAAATGAGTGGTTTCAGGAGGTCAACATGCTATAATATCGATTTTGACTGTATGGAGACATTTCTCTAAAGGGTTGGTACGACAGTGAGCTCCCAAATTGAAATTAATCCTTAATTCCCGATAGGCCTACACACCAACCATGTACTTCGTCTTTAAAGCGCCTGGTACCCATCCAGGCGGGTTCCCGACACCGATCACTGACGCGACGTTCTTAGTAATTGCCACATTAACCAATATTTCGAGGTTAATTCCTCATTCACACACAAAAAGAGTTTGTCTGAAGAAATGTCAGCAGTGTTATTTTATGAAGACACACATGCTGGCTTTCTAGCGTCACTGTACATTAAAGCTCGTGTTTTTGAATCTTTTGTTGCCAAATGGATTATTAGTGATATTTCTGTAAAACTTGATCCTAAACAATACGGTAACATTAAGGGCAGCTCTACCACTCATTACCTGGTGGATATGTTAAATTCTGTATATGAGGGACTTGATAAACCTAATCAGTATGCTTACCTTGCTGCGATTGACTTCACCAAAGCCTTTGATCTTGTTAATCATAATATTATTATCAAGAAACTTATCAACCTTGGGGTTAGACGTTCAATTATTCCAATTGTCTGCGGCTTCCTTTCCAATCGCACCCAAAATACCAAACTCGCTAATCACACTTCCTCTGTCAAAACCATTGATTGTGGCGTTCCGCAAGGAACTAAGCTAGGCCCTATATTATTCCTAGTCCTGGTTAACGATGCTGCCACTGGTAGCCACAGACGTTGGAAATACGTGGACGATCTGACCCTCGGGGATATAGTTAAAATAAATATGGTGAAAATGCTCAACTTCAATCCCATCTGGATGATCTTTCACAATGGTCCAAATCTAACGATGTTCTCCCCAAGCCTGCTAAGTGTCAAGTAATGAAGATCAGTTTTCTACGACGAGTTACACCTAACCCTACGTTTACTCTTAATGACATATCCCTAAACAAGGTTAATCATAATATGAAACTTTTGGGGGTCACAATTCAGAGTGATCTCAAATGGGACATCCATGTTGCTGATATAGACCTTATGCATTGACGTCATCACGCCGCCATCTTAGAGGTAAATCGATGATGTAACAATGGAAACGCGCAGATTTGTACGCGCGGCGCACAGGATTGGCCAATGAACAACCTCATTTTGACCTCTAGACGAGGGCGCCCTACTCAAATGACGTCATGTGCATAAGGTCTATTGGCTCTAGAACCTCTAGAAGATTATTTACCCTGTGTATTTAAAAAAAAATATGACGCTCCCTAGGCTGACTTAGTTTCGGTCTTTGTATGCTACATTAGACCAGTTTTAGAGTATGCCAGCCAGGTCTGGCATACCTCGATAAGTAAACAACTGGCTAATAGAATTGAAAATGTCCAAAAACGTGCTTGTCGCATTATGTTAGGCTTTCATCAGTATCACAGTTACTCCAATGCTTTGGACATTCTAGGTATTTCTAGCCTTGAAACTAGGAGAGACACCTTACTGTATAACTTTGGCACAAAACTATTACATTCCCCCAGATTTAGAAATTTGCTCCCCCCTCCAAAATTAAATAACACAACTACCAGAATCCTCAGAGACAGTTCCACGTCTACTCTAGTTGTACCTAAGTGCAAAACTGATAGATACATGAAGTCTACAATTCCTGTTTTAGCTAAACTTTTATAACTCTTATTTGATAACAATGTGGGTGCAATTGAGTTCTTTTAAACCAGCTTTCCTGAATGATCTGTCTTCAATTCTTTTTATTCAGGCTTTAATTAAGTTTTTTTAATATTATTGTGCTGTTTTGTGTTGTAAAATTTGATTCTCTAATTTGTTGTAATTCTTAAGCGTTTACTTCTTTTAACTGGTATGTAACAGTATGTTACAATTTTTAATTCTTGTAAAGTGTAAACGTGGTTTTATCAGCAACTCTTTTGGGGCTGCCTACTTCGTGTTTTTATGAATAAACCAGAATAATAATTAAAAAAAAGAGAGAATGAGAAGAATTGTTCGGTTTTCGATGTGACATGAAAACCCCAATACGGAAACCCTACGCAATCAGGTAAGGACTGAAAACCCAATCCACATGCAAGTCTCCGGTCTGAGGTGGGATTCTAACCGGAGTCCACAGAGGTGAAAGGCAGGGAAAGAAACCACTGAACCAACCTGATCAGTATTTATAGTTGAATGTCACCGAGCGGACCCTAATTACACCCCATCACTCAGACCAATATTGACATAAAACCCACACAACCAGGAAGTATGACTGGAACAACAGATTAGATTTGTATAAATGAATCTAACAATATTTACCATTAGTCCCTGGGATTTTAACATTCTAATTCACATTTGATAGTAAGAGCATACAACATCAGTTTAGTGTATTGAACAAAAACTTGCGTAGAACAGTTTTCTGACGAGTAGCCCCCTGTCAGCCGCTAGGGGCGACAAAGTGGTAGAACCATGTGGGGTCACCCTGTGGAACGTCTGACCACACCCTAGGCCGGTTTACTTCAGGCCTATTTGAATCCAAAACACTGTACATTTTACAAAGTCCAACAAAATACACGGTTTTTTTCCCACAACGAAAAAGTCCTATACATCAACATCCAACTGATTAATCATAATCATCCGCTTAAAGATTGAAACAAACTTTGGTAAGGTTATCATTAAAATATATAAAAGTAAAATTATTTAAAATCTACTCACGATGCATTGGGTTTCCCGGAAGAATTTGCGTTGTTTGGCAAGGTTGTTAACCCCTCGCCGGTCTACAGCCCATGACAGCTACCTAACCCCACCGCCCTGCGCTGGCCGCTGTCCGCTGGGTCCATACCCACCCCGCAACGGTAAACTAAATCGCCTAACAACAGCATTCCTTTGGTTTTAAAACGCACAATACTAAACTTCCATTAGATTCTTTACCCTTACAAATAACACAAGCCCCGTTTTCATGTGATTAACAACTGGGTGCTCAATATCGACCCCCATGCCCGGTTAGCTTTGACTTTTGAACAATAGTATTCACTGACGTTTGGAAAACGAAAAAAAAAAAAAAAAAATCAACACAAACCCAGCGACCCCAAACATCTCTTCGTATTGTTCTTCTCCTTTTTAAGCATCTTCCTTTTTAAACCCAACAATAGAAAACAAATTGACTTGAAATTGAACGACATCACAATGACTTCAAAATGACGTCTTCAGGTGTTTGAATTACATTAATTCAACGCTTACTATTTCAAAAGAACATAAATCCTGAATTCTATTAAAGAGTTTTAAAATTATTTTATGCATCATCGGAAAGGTCTTGAAACACAAAATAGTAAGCATGACTAAGTTGACAAGACCCCGACTTGACCGGTCGAAACCGGAAGTTAGTGTGACATTCTTCACAGCCTCGTTTTGCTGTCTGGAGCAAATGTTCGAGAATTTGGACATAGTTCCTGGTGTATGAACTGACATTTGACCCTATTATGACAATGCGTTAATGATGAAGTCCTCATATTCGATAGCGCCCTCCTGCGGCATTATTTAAATTTAAATAATTAGTCAAACTCGAAGGTATTGAACTAAAATTCATCAAATGCAATACAATAATTGGATATCATCAACAGAAGCTCATTTATGAAATTTGAAGAAAAAAAACACGTGAAACTGAACTGTCCCAACAATTATAGTTTATAACCAAATGACGAGAAAAACAAATGCAAATAATTGAAAACGTTTCGATCTCAGCGGAGTGTTTCTCAATAATATTTCCCTTTAGCCTTTAAGGAAGGTTTTGCTAGGGTTGAAACATGTTAACCAAAGTTTATCGAGCTGACTTGTTATATTTGAAAATGATATGAAGCCCGGGAAGGGACAGTGGTAATAAAACAAAATAAAAAATAATAGTTACAGGGGCTATTTCGTTCGAACTGAATACTTATTTGTTCGAACTGAATACTTATTTGTTCGAACTGAATACTTATTTGTTCGAACGGATTGCTAAGTCGTTCGAACGGATTGCTAAGTCGTTCGAACGGATTGCTAAGTCGTTCGAACGGATTGCTAAACCGAGCGAACGGAATAGCCCCTGTATTTGTTTCGTATCAATGTCCCTTCCCGGGCTCCGTAGAAAAATAATGTTGTTTAAAGGGAAAGAACATCATTGTTTTTGGAAGAGTAAATTTAGTCCTATCCTCTACAGGTTTCGATAAACTCACAATAGACCGTGCGAGTCCCGCTCGTAATCGAGGATTGGGTTTCCATCAATAACAATGAAACAATATCGCACATTTTAACGATCACTGCGCACGAGACTTTCACGTTCCATTCACGGAGGAAGGAATTAAACGTGAAAAGTACTTTTTCCCCACTAAACCCTAGGATAACACATTACTACTTTTAATTTGAATAAACGAACAAGTTACACAATAATTTGCATTGTGGTTTTTTTTTTGCGCCATCATTATATCACAATGTTACATGATACTTTATGTGATAATCACCTTTAACACTTATTTGTAAAAGCAACGTTGATAATATTTTCCAACACTTCCTTCTACGTTATAATAACTAAAGCCTGTACAACCTGTATCCAACGTGATAGTAGACGGTTACAAAAACTTTTAAAAAAACCTTGGGAAAACTTGAGAATGTAGTTTGACATCCATGCTAACTATCTCATTCCAACCTGAGGATTGGATACTCTACATGCTTAATTGCGCTTTACTTATTAATTATTTATTTATTGTTATTCATATATTATTGTTAATATTTTTGTCCGTCTTCTTTGCACGGTGCGAACCAACGTGAAGTGAGCTCACACTTCACCTTAGTAACCCCAAACATTCTTGATGACGTAGCGTGGAGAAACCAAATAAAATATGTGCTAATTCACCGAGGGCGTTCAACCGCACATGTTTGTTTTCTATAAACAGTTATTACTTTCTTAGGGCTTCTGTGCACGTTCATGTAATGAAGTAGCCCCACGCCAATTAAAGAGGGAAGGAATCTTTGTACTTCTACCTCGGTGTATTTGCTAAGGCTGTCTTGTTAAGGAATAAAAGTCAAGTCTGGATATTTATTTTATTATAGGTTGTTCCGGTCAACTTTGGCAAAAATGCAGCCTATTTCACTTTTCTTTCCGCATTCGTATTAAAGTGATTTTGCCTCTTCAGTTGAAACCGTCAGTCGGTTTCAGTTTGAGTCCTCCGAATTTCTTTAGCATTATATTCAATTAAACTTTGAGGGCGTTCTTTTTAGCCAAGCGAAATCGGCATAGCAGAGTAAAGCAGATTTTAGCAAAAAGCTGCTGCGAATCTGAACGTTGGTTGAGTAGGTTGTTAAGTTAAATTGTCATATTTCTTAATTGGAGGACGCGAAAGAAGAATTGCTTACAAATTAAGTGAGATTGAATGACTGTTTTGAAAAGCTTTCAATTTCGCGCGAAACAGAATAACGCGACATTAATACGTGCAACGTATTTGCTGAAAATGAGAGGAAAAACCTATATTTACAATCATATGGCCGGAAAGAGGGCGTAAGCTCTATGATCTGCTGCCACGCACGCAAAGTACACCATTTTGTCATAGTAGAAAATAGTTTGCATAAAAACGGCTTCTTTGAAAGAATAAATTGCATAAATGTAGCACGTTTGTTGCTATAATTACCCCTTCAGACAGTTTTCCATTTTCATGTGAAATTTTACTTTTCTACAACGACTTATGAATGGCAGAATTATTTTTTAATGCTCGTCCACTTTTAACAATAGAGGATCGTACCTCATTCGTACCTCTCACTTTATCCGCGGTCATAATATAAATGTTGTAATTAACGTTTAATAAATAATTAACGTTTAATATCGGGTAAAATGTGTTGATAAAACCACACAAGTAACGTATAAATGTGCACGATGTGTACTAGTGCACGACGGACCATTTAGACCATGCAGACGACCACGACCACACACTTTCAACAAAAGAATTTCAAAGTTTTGAAGATGAATCATCAAAAGAAATTGCTTTCCAAAACTGTGTGATTCTTTTGCCTGTTTAAAATTTCGCAAGGCTCACTTTCCCAACGTTCTTTGCCCTTTTAACAGTGATTTAGGCTTACATTACAAACACAGGCGGGTGGCTACATAGTCGTCTGACGCCGGTAGTGCATAACTCAAAATGAACCTCTTTTGTAGTAGAATGCTGGTAGTTTATGAAACAGTAATGTGATTAATATCAATGTCACAACAACCAACTTTAATAAAATGGCTTAGTAACTGTGTTATTGTTACCAAAAGCCGACTTTTGGTGTGACTCTGTCGGTCACGGCATGTATTTGCACGTAGTTTGCCATCAGCTTAGATGACGTATTACCCACAATAGGTCACGTGACGACATGTACAAATTGGTCGCGCAATCGGTCTATTACAATTTAACTTATTGGAAGAGTGTTTTCATTTCCATTCCCTAGTTTTCAATAAACACTCTTCCATATCCAGGAAAAAAAAAATCAGCAATTTAGGCGGTGTAGGAGGTCAGTGTTAAAGGTAAAGAAAACGCAAAGACGGTTTATGTTTGTTTCGAGTATTTTGCTCTGATGTTCTTATTGTGATTTACTGCAATTAGTGAATTTTGGAGGAGAATTGGCGACTGTTTTATCAATTGTGACATTCAGCAAGTTTGAACACCATATTTTCAAATTCTGACTACAAACAAAACTATGGATCGTTTGACAAAAACAGTCTTAAACAAGTTTAGCCGAATCTGTCACTATGACCTCAATAATAGCTGCAATTTTACTGAATAAGAAAAGGTTGAACTTAAATCTGCGAGATTACTTAATACAAGGTTTTTATCAATATTAGGAAAATGGGTCTGTGTTTAGGTTTGGCGACAACTTTCCAACTATATACTAACTTTGACTAGAGCAAAAGCTCTTCTGTAAGACACTGTCTGGTCTTCTTAAGGGGCGTGGCGGATACTCCCTTGTCTCAGGTTACCCACAGTGTCCTTGCTGACGATGCCAGCATAAAGTGTCTCCTCTTCAGAGCTGATGACTCTTGGCGATCCTCCTGAGAGATCCAAGTCGGCGTAGATGAGACCCTCGACGTTCCTTAGTCTGGGGTCAACTTTAGCGGCTCCGCCACTTTCTGCCGCTTGCTCTCGTGGTGCGGACTTGGCTACGGTCCTGGTGCTTGCTCGGGCTTTGGAGAGATGGTACGGCGTGACGCGGGGAGGTTTCTTCCCGGTGGGTGTTCGGTCGGGTTTGCTTCCCGCTACCGGTGCAACCTTTACCTCGGGGATGGGATCCCGTTGAACGGATTGAATCTCACCTCTTCCCGCGTCCTCAGCCGTGGTCACATCACCTTTTGGCCCATCCCTCTCGGAGAATTTTGAAGATTGTTCGACTGAAGAAGTTCCGATTTGGGAGCGACTTTTATCCACAAGAGCATACACTGGATCAAGACGACGTGGTTTATACCCGCAGTCAAATGGTGTAGACTCCTCCACAGACAGGGGTGGGTCCTCACTCCTTTGTCCGCCGTGAGCTTGAGCTTTTACCTGTGTCTGTGAGTCCAATGGGTGTGGCTCAACTGTCGCCTCCTCTCGTGCAGAACTCGTCGATGCCTGAGCACTCTCCGAAGCATGTTCGGTCACTTGAGTTTCTGCTAATTCGACGGCACCCGCATCTCTGTTGTTATCAACTCGAGAACTGGGAGGCTGAGATCGTGTTTTGTTGCGTCCTCTGAAGACGAGACAGTACATAAGACTTACGATGAGGATTATCAAGAAGACTGCACCCACACCCCCTCCTGCAATAAGGGCTGTGTTTCCGTTTCCGGAATTGTCGAACCCGGAGTTAGGTTCCTGTTGGGTTTGGATGGATTGGGAATGAGGTTGTGAATCACCCTCTTTGGTGTAGTCTTCGGTTGATGGACCAGGGATCTCAGAATCTCGATTAGTGGTTACAAGATCAGGGTTGATAGTGGATAATTTGGGTTCGATTGGTTGATTTGGGTTCGGTATCGGATCTGTCCATGGGCGATCATGAACTTGAATCATAAACTTTTCACTTAATTTGACGAATGTAGATCCACTGTATGCCGCACAAGTAATAAAAGAACGGTCCTGTTCTATTCCTATACTCCGAATTTCTAGAGTTTGTTTGTCTTTTCCGAACCCTAATTACACCCCATCAATCAGACCAATATTGACATGAAACTCACACAATCAGGAAAGTATGACTGGAACAACAGATTGGACTTGTATAAATTAACTTAACAATATTAAAACCTTTGATCCACTTTTGATCAAACTCTATTTACAATTGATGTTTGTTTTAGTTTTGTGCACAGTCGTTTCGGGCTTATAAAAATAAGTTACACATCGGTTAGATTGTTTGATACCTTCATTCTTTCAGACTAAAAAAATAAATAAATAAATAAAAATAAAAAACGTGCAAAGAAACAATATATGTGGCAGACTTGTTTATGTTCTTCTCGGATTATGCCTAGGACGCGAGTGTTTATTTTAAAACTGAAATGAGTGGTTTCAGGAGGTCAACATGCTATAATATCGATTTTGACTGTATGGAGACATTTCTCTAAAGGGTTGGTACGACAGTGAGCTCCCAAATTGAAATTAATCCTTAATTCCCGATAGGCCTACACACCAACCATGTACTTCGTCTTTAAAGCGCCTGGTACCCATCCAGGCGGGTTCCCGACACCGATCACTGACGCGACGTTCTTAGTAATTGCCACATTAACCAATATTTCGAGGTTAATTCCTCATTCACACACAAAAAGAGTTTGTCTGAAGAAATGTCAGCAGTGTTATTTTATGAAGACACACATGCTGGCTTTCTAGCGTCACTGTACATTAAAGCTCGTGTTTTTGAATCTTTTGTTGCCAAATGGATTATTAGTGATATTTCTGTAAAACTTGATCCTAAACAATACGGTAACATTAAGGGCAGCTCTACCACTCATTACCTGGTGGATATGTTAAATTCTGTGTATGAGGGACTTGATAAACCTAATCAGTATGCTTACCTTGCTGCGATTGACTTCACCAAAGCCTTTGATCTTGTTAATCATAATATTATTATCAAGAAACTTATCAACCTTGGGGTTAGACGTTCAATTATTCCAATTGTCTGCGGCTTCCTTTCCAATCGCACCCAAAATACCAAACTCGCTAATCACACTTCCTCTGTCAAAACCATTGATTGTGGCGTTCCGCAAGGAACTAAGCTAGGCCCTATGTTATTCCTAGTCCTGGTTAACGATGCTGCCACTGGTAGCCACAGACGTTGGAAATACGTGGACGATCTGACCCTCGGGGATATAGTTAAAATAAATATGGTGAAAATGCTCAACTTCAATCCCATCTGGATGATCTTTCACAATGGTCCAAATCTAACGATGTTCTCCCCAAGCCTGCTAAGTGTCAAGTAATGAAGATCAGTTTTCTACGACGAGTTACACCTAACCCTACGTTTACTCTTAATGACATATCCCTAAACAAGGTTAATCATAATATGAAACTTTTGGGGGTCACAATTCAGAGTGATCTCAAATGGGACATCCATGTTGCTGATATTGGCTCTAGAACCTCTAGAAGATTATTTACCCTGAGTATTTAAAAAAAAATATGACGCTCCCTTGGCTGACTTAGTTTCGGTCTTTGTATGCTACATTAGACCAGTTTTAGAGTATGCCAGCCAGGTCTGGCATACCTCGATAAGTAAACAACTGGCTAATAGAATTGAAAATGTCCAAAAACGTGCTTGTCGCATTATGTTAGGCTTTCATCAGTATCACAGTTACTCCAATGCTTTGGACATTCTAGGTATTTCTAGCCTTGAAACTAGGAGAGACACCTTACTGTATAACTTTGGCACAAAACTATTACATTCCCCCAGATTTAGAAATATGCTCCCCCCTCCAAAATTAAATAACACAACTACCAGAATCCTCAGAGACAGTTCCACGTCTACTCTAGTTGTACCTAAGTGCAAAACTGATAGATACATGAAGTCTACAATTCCTGTTTTAGCTAAACTTTTATAACTCTTATTTGATAACAATGTGGGTGCAATTGAGTTCTTTTAAACCAGCTTTCCTGAATGATCTGTCTTCAATTCTTTTTATTCAGGCTTTGATTAAGTTTTTTTAATATTATTGTGCTGTTTTGTGTTGTAAAATTTGATTCTCTAATTTGTTGTAATTCTTAATCGTTTACTTCTTTTAACTGGTATGTAACAGTATGTTACAATTTTTAATTCTTGTAAAGTGTAAACGTGGTTTTATCAGCAACTCTTTTGGGGCTGCCTACTTCGTGTTTTTATGAATAAACCAGAATAATAATTAAAAAAAAGAGAGAATGAGAAGAATTGTTCGGTTTTCGATGTGACATGAAAACCCCAATACGGAAACCCTACGCAATCAGGTAAGGACTGAAAACCCAATCCACATGCAAGTCTCCGGTCTGAGGTGGGATTCTAACCGGAGTCCACAGAGGTGAAAGGCAGGGAAAGAAACCACTGAACCAACCTGATCAGTATTTATAGTTGAATGTCACCGAGCGGACCCTAATTACACCCCATCACTCAGACCAATATTGACATAAAACCCACACAACCAGGAAGTATGACTGGAACAACAGATTAGATTTGTATAAATGAATCTAACAATATTTACCATTAGTCCCTGGGATTTTAACATTCTAATTCACATTTGATAGTAAGAGCATACAACATCAGTTTAGTGTATTGAACAAAAACTTGCGTAGAACAGTTTTCTGACGAGTAGCCCCCTGTCAGCCGTTAGGGGCGACAAAGTGGTAGAACCATGTGGGGTCACCCTGTGGAACGTCTGACCACACCCTAGGCCGGTTTACTTCAGGCCTATTTGAATCCAAAACACTGTACATTTTACAAAGTCCAACAAAATACACGGTTTTTTTCCCACAACGAAAAAGTCCTATACATCAACATCCAACTGATTAATCATAATCATCCGCTTAAAGATTGAAACAAACTTTGGTAAGGTTATCATTAAAATATATAAAAGTAAAATTATTTAAAATCTACTCACGATGCATTGGGTTTCCCGGAAGAATTTGCGTTGTTTGGCAAGGTTGTTAACCCCTCGCCGGTCTACAGCCCATGACAGCTACCTAACCCCACCGCCCTGCGCTGGCCGCTGTCCGCTGGGTCCATACCCACCCCGCAACGGTAAACTAAATCGCCTAACAACAGCATTCCTTTGGTTTTAAAACGCACAATACTAAACTTCCATTAGATTCTTTACCCTTACAAATAACACAAGCCCCGTTTTCATGTGATTAACAACTGGGTGCTCAATATCGACCCCCATGCCCGGTTAGCTTTGACTTTTGAACAATAGTATTCACTGACGTTTGGAAAAAGAAAAAAAAAAAAAAAAAATCAACACAAACCCAGCGACCCCAAACATCTCTTCGTATTGTTCTTCTCCTTTTTAAGCATCTTCCTTTTTAAACCCAACAATAGAAAACGAATTGACTTGAAATTGAACGACATCACAATGACTTCAAAATGACGTCTTCAGGTGTTTGAATTACATTAATTCAACGCTTACTATTTCAAAAGAACATAAATCCTGAATTCTATTAAAGAGTTTTAAAATTATTTTATGCATCATCGGAAAGGTCTTGAAACACAAAATAGTAAGCATGACTAAGTTGACAAGACCCCGACTTGACCGGTCGAAACCGGAAGTTAGTGTGACATTCTTCACAGCCTCGTTTTGCTGTCTGGAGCAAATGTTTGAGAATTTGGACATAGTTCCTGGTGTATGAACTGACATTTGACCCTATTATGACAATGCGTTAATGATGAAGTCCTCATATTCGATAGCGCCCTCCTGCGGCATTATTTAAATTTAAATAATTAGTCAAACTCGAAGGTATTGAATTAAAATTCATCAAATGCAATACAAGAATTGGATATCATCAACAGAAGCTCATTATGAAATTTGAAGGGAAAAAAACACGTGAAACTGAACTGTCCCAACAACTATAGTTTATAACCAAATGACGAGAAAAACAAATGCAAATAATTGAAAACGTTTCGATCTTAGCGGATTTTTTCTCAAGAATATTTCCCTATAGCCTTTGAGGAAGACTTTGCTAGGGTTGAAACATGTTAACCAAAGTTTATCGAGCTGACTAGTTATTTTTGAAAATGATATGAAGCCCGGGAAGGGACAGTGGTAAAAAACAAAATAAAAAATAATAGTTACAGGGGCTATTTCGTTCGAACTGAATACTTATTTGTTCGAACGGATTGCAAAGTCGTTCGGACGGATTGCTAAGTCGTTCGAACGGATTGCTAAGTCGTTCGAACGGATTGCTAAACCGAGCGAACGGAACAGCCCCTGTATTTGTTTCGTATCAATGTCCCTTACCGGGATCCGTAGAAAAATAATGTTGTTTAAAGGGAAAGAACATCATTGTTTTTGGAAGAGTAAATTCAGTCCTATCCTCTACAGGTTTCAATAAACTCACAATAGACCGTGCGAGTCCCGCTCGTAATCGAGGATTGGGTTTCCATCAATAGCAATGAAACAATATCGCGCATTTTAACGATCACTGCGCACGAGACTTTCACGTTCCATTCACGGAGGAAGGAATTAAACGTGAAAAGTACTTTTTCCCCACTAAACCCTAGGATAACACATTACTACTTTTAATTTGAATAAACGAACAAGTTACACAATAATTTGCATTGTGGTTTTTTTTCTTTCGCGCTATCATTATATCACAATGTTACATGATACTTTATGTGATAATCACCTTTAACACTTATTAGTAAAAGCAACGTTGTTAATTAGGGAATAAAAGTGCGAGGACCCGGTCTTCACTGCTTGGTAATGACCGGGGTGGTGGCTGGCCGCTGTTAACGACCAAGCCGGAGGCGCGGTCGTTAACAGCGGCCAGCCACCACCCAAGGTCATTACCAAGCAGTGAAGACCGGGTCCTCGCACTGATATTCCCATTAATAAATACCTTTTTAACGAAATAAACGGCTAAAATCGTCCATTTTGTAACTTTTCTTTCTCGGCGATACTTGCTTGTTTTGTTAGCCGGTCTTTATATCGCCGTTAATACACCCCCACGTGATCACGTTTTGACCAATCAGAATCCACAAACTGTCCTAGGTATTTATTAATATTTTTTCAACAATTCCTTCTACGTTATAATAACTAAAGCCTGTACAACCTGTATCCACAGTGATAGTAGCCGGTTACAAAAACTTTAAAAAACCTTGGGAAAACTTGAGAATGTAGTTTGACATCCATGCTAACTATCTCATTCCAACCTGAGGATTGGATACTCTACATGTTTAATTGCGCTTTACTTATTAATTATTTATTTATTGTTATTCATATATTATTGTTAATATTTTTGTCCGTCTTCTTTGCACGGTGCGAACCAACGTAAAGTGAGCTCACACTTCACCTTAGTAACCCAAACATTCTTGATGACGTAGCGTGGAGAAACCAAATAAAATATGTGCTAATTCACCGAGGGCGTTCAACCGCACATGTTTGTTTTCTATAAACAGTTAATACTTTCGCAGGGATTCTGTGCACGTTCATGTAATGAAGTAGCCCCACGCCAATTAAAGAGGGAAGGAATCTTTGTACTTCTACCTCGGTGTATTTACTAAGGCTGTCTTGTTAAGGAATAAAAGTCAAGTCTGGATATTTATTTTATTATAGGTTGTTCCGGTCAACTTTGGCAAAAATGCAGCCTATTTCACTTTTCTTTCCGCATTCGTATTAAAGTGATTTTGCCTCTTCAGTTGAAACCGTCAGTCGGTTTCAGTTTGAGTCATCCGAATTTCTTTAGCATTATATTCAATTAAACTTTGAGGGCGTTCTTTTTAGCCAAGCGAAATCGACATTCAATATATAGCAAAGTATAGCAGATTTCAGCAAAAAGCTGCTGCGAATCTGAACGTTGGTTGAGTAGGTTGTTAAATTAAATTGTCATATTTCTTAATTGGAGGCACGAAGAAAGAATTGCTTACAAATTAAGTGAGATTAAATGACTGTTTTGAAAAGCTTTCAAATTCGCGCGAAACAGAATAACGCGACATTAATACGTGCCACGTATTTGCCGAAAATGAGAGGAAAAACCTATATTTACAATCATATGGCCGGAAAGAGGGCGTAAGCTCTATGATCTTCTGCCACGCACGCAAAGTACACCATTTTGTCATAGTAGAAAATTGTATGCATAAAAACGGCTTCTTTGAAGGAATAAATTGCATAAATGTAGCACGTTTGTTGCTATAATTACTCCTTCAGACAGTTTTCCATTTTCATGTGAAATTTTACTTTTCTACCACGACTTACGAATGGCAGAATTATTTTTTAATGCTTCGTCCACTTTTAACAATAGAGGATCGTACCTCATTCGTACCTCTCACTTTATCGGCGGTCATAATAATGTTGTTATTAACGTTTAATATCGGGTAAAATGTGTTGATACAACCACACAAGTAACGTATAAATGTGCACGATGTGTACTAGTGCACGACGGACCATTTAGACCATGCAGACGACCACGATCACACACTTTCAACACAAGAGTTTCAAAGTTTTGAAGATGAATCATCAAAAGAAATTGCTTTCCAAAACTGTGTGATTCTTTTGCCTTTTTAAAATTTCGCAAGGCTCACTTTCCCAAGGTTCTTTGCCCTTTTAACAGCCAAAATAACAGGCGGGTGGCTACATAGTCGTCTGACGCCGGTGGTGCATAACTCAAAATAAACCTCTTTTGTAGTAGAATGCTGGTAGTTTATGAAACAGTAATGTGATTAATATCAATGTCACAACATACAACTTTAATAAAATGGCTTACACTGTAAAAACGCTGGGTAAAAATAATTGGGTAAAATTTTTTTTACCAACTTTTGGTGAATATTGATCACTTTGTTGGTACAATTTGAAAATATTTAACCAACTCATATGCGTTGAGTTGGTCAACGCTTAAACTACCATTAGTTGGGTAACTGTATCTATTTATTGGGTAACTAGTTTAAGCCCAACTGAGATGGTTGATGCCACCCTAGATGTTGGGACTTTGGGGAAAATTGACACCATCTCTTGGTGAAAATATTTTGCCGTTATTTATTGACCAACAGATGGTCTACTGTTCTCCATCCTATTGGGTGAAATGCCTATAGGTTTAAATTACCCAACCGAGATGGTTGATGCCACCCTACTTGTTGGGACTGTGGAACAAATCTATACCATCTCTTGGTGAAAATAATTGGCCGTTATTTATTGACCAACGGATGATCTGTTGTTCTCCATCCTATTGGGTGAACTGTAGACTTAGGCCTACCCAACAACCGAGATGGTTAATGCATCCTTACTTGTTTGGGAGTGTGGAACAAACTTACACCATCTGTTGGTGAAAATGGCCGTTATTTATTGACCAACGGATCTCCATTCTATTGGGTGAACTGTCTGTTGGTTCATATAACCCAACCGAAATGGCCTCCCAAGTTGTTGGGATAGACTTACAACATTATTATGTGAGACTTAAATCTATAAGTAATATAATAATAATCAAAGCACTTATTATTAGCGTTCTTATGCAAAGGTATCGCAACGCTTTACATTAATGTATTATAATGATTGTGGTAATTATATTTTATAGTGCGGCCACGATAACTTGGATGTGTTCCAAAAAATAAGTAAATATCTTCTCTACGAGATGGGAAAATCTCGAATTTTTGCACTTTTTAAGTGTTTTTTTTAACCATCAGATTGGGAGACTGCAGTGGAAAATTCCAATGCCATCACACAGCGTGCCAAACAAAGCGCGCGACGCGCTTTGCCGCCGACTAGCTGGTGTTAAAAATAAAAGCAAAGCCGTAGGCCTACGTATATGTACTTGTGTAGCACTAGCAGAATGGAGGCGGTCATGGTGGACAAGTCAGTTGGTGAGTTACTAGAATCATGGGGAGTAGGACATCTGTTGAATGTTTTTGAAGGTATGTATCAGCTGAAATCATAATCTAGTATTGAAATCTCAGGCTTACCGTAACACTAGCACTGGGCTTTTTCTGATATAACGTGTAATAAAGCCTGTCACAATCAGCCGCGTTTGGCCCAGTGTGTGCTACTACGGTGTAGTATGTAGATATTCGTTACTGTGTAGAATGTGTAGAACGAAAGCAAGCATGATCTCCACACAGTGGGCAGTACAGTGCAGTGCCGCCATTGGATGATTCAGATAGTGAGTGTAACAATGTCAGACGTCAAATCGCACTGCCATAATGGCCATTCTCTGATGGGGAAAAAGTTAATTCAATCTGATAAGTGATATTGGTTTTATTCTTCTGTTCTGTTTTCCTTGATTTAACCACGGTTTATCACCCATCAGTCACTCAGGACAGGGTTCTTTTTGGTTTGTTTGGAGGAGGGGGTTGGGGTTGGTGGTGGGGACATTCCCCTTTATTTTCAAAATTAAATTGTCCAGTTCAGACAATTTTCATGAAATTTGGTACAACTGTGCCTTCCACCTTATTCTATATAAATCATTCATCCCTAACTTTTAGTGCTGTTGAACAAAATCTTAAGATGACCAATATTACTAATAATGAAATGTTACTCCAACTGTCCTAAGCGTTATAATAATATGGGCCAAGGTAAATTTTTTGCCCATTTCGTGTTGTAAAAAATAGTAATTTTGGGTAAAGTAATTTGGGTAAAGCAATTTTTACCAATTTTTGGTGAATATTGATAACTTTGTTGGTACAATTTTTTGAAAATATTTACCCAACTCATCTGCATTGAGTTGGTCAACTTAATTAAACTACCATTTGTTGGAAACTGTATTTGGGTAACTAGTTTAAGCCCAACTGAGATGGTTGATGCCACTCTAGTTGTTGGGACTTTGGAGAAAATTTACACCATCTCTTGGTGAAAATAACTGGCCGTTATTTATTGACCAACAGATGGTCTACTGTTCTCCATCCTATTTGGTGAACTGTCTATAGGTTTACATTACCCAACCGAGATGGTTGATGCCACCCTAGTTGTTGGGACTTTGGGAAAAACTTACACCATCTCTTGGTAGAAATATTTTGCTATTATTTATTGACCAACGGATGGTCTGTTGTAATCCACTTTATAAGTAAAAAATATCAACCCAAGTTAGTGTATGTTCATAATTTTGTCCTACATAAGTAGGCCTATCTTTTTATGTAATTTTTGTACGTTTTGTGGCCAAATTACATACAACTTGGCAGATATGTTTGATTTGACAATTTAAACAAATGACTATCCAAACTGTTTTTCTTATTCAGGAGAATTTGTAAAAGTATCACCTTTGTAAGCAGTACGCTTTCAGATTGAAACTGATCAAAAATTGTTTTGCTCAATACCAAAGCATACCTTTAACAAGGATTTTAGGGTTTAGGGTTTTCCCCGTATTGTTTTGTACTGTTTGTACTGTTTCCTAGCCATTATTGTTTGTAATGTTTACCGGTTTTCTTATTCTTTCTAGATTTGCATTTCTTAATTATTTTTGGTCGGCTTTCAGCCATTACAATCCTGTTTTGTTTTCCTTGCTTCATTACCTTTAGCTTTATCATTTGTTTTAGTTCAATTGATTGTCTTCTGTTAATGATGTTCTAGGTGTATTACATGTCTTTTTTGTTGATCAATAAAGTTGTGAATCAATCAAAAAAATAATGCGCTTGTCTATTGACACTTTTTCCATGTTTCACATTACAGTTGAGAAGAATAATTTAGCACTTCTAGTTCTGCCGGTACTACTTGGAGGAAGGGCTAAAGGCAAGTCTGGTGGACGGTGTGCTTTAGCACAGAGCTTGACATCTTTCATCCACCTCAAACCGGTAAATTGGATATAATTGAAGGTTTTCAACAGTTGCTAAAGTTAACAATTAATTTGTAAAGTGAAGCAAGGCAAGGCGATGCAAGGAAAGTTGAGCCATAGCACTAGCATAGCATAGCATAGCAGGCAAGGCAAAACAAAAATAGTATAAAGATCAAACATTTACGGATTAGTTTAAACCTAAACATTTACTAAAAGTATACAAAAGGTTCAAACTAGTACATATCCTCCTGGGTTTATTTTCACCTTAGAATTTTTTTTCTGTTTTGAGTAGAATGTTACGGCTTGTTCCAGTTGCATAAAACTAATGAACATGAACAAAATCACTGATAACACCGAAACCCTATTTTGCTGTTTTCTCAAAAATATGTTTAGCTAACTAGCTTGATAAAATATTCACTAAGTTATTGTGTGTTTCTTGAAAACTGGACTATTGGAATGAATATACTTCTCCAAAACCAATGATGAATCATACCTTTAAATATCAAATCAATAATTGTTAAACTGAAGTGTTAGTTGTGTTGCAACCTTCCTTAAAGATTCACAATAGATTAATTTAACTGCTTAAATAAATTTGGTTTTATATTTTCTTCAAGGCTACAACCAACATCGAGCAGTATCTGGGGAACATCAGTGAGAAGGACAAACCACAGCCCTACATACTTGGCCTCTTTACTGGGAACAAGTTGCTGCCAAGCCAGACATTTGTGGTAATTGAAAGGCGTGCAGTGGAGTCTTCTTCATTGCTTGATGCAGTAGACATTGCTTTTAAGGCGCATTATGTGCTAAATCTCAGTTATCAAGTGTCTGTTAAGGCAGTCTGGGAATTTTTGCAGTGTGTTGTTTACAACCTGCCAGGAACCGCTCGCCCAGCAGTGCGCGATATCAGAGCTTTTCTGATGAATCACACAAAAAATTCTGCTCAAAAGTAATGAAAAGCACTTCTTTGGTTTTCAAAGACTAATGGACGCCAAATTTCTGTAATTTTCAAGTTCCTTGTTCTCTAAAAATGTTCAGTTATCTCAGGAATAATTTATCAGGCTGATTTAAATCTAAACGTTTACCAACTTCAGTAGTCTGATGTTTTCAATCAGTTTTTTTTTTAAGATTCAGGATCATTTAAGTTTCAGGATCTCATGACAAATATATAAGTTAAATTCATTACAAGTTTGTTTTCATTTTTTGTTTTTTATACATCATGGACAATGGACCCCAAATTTCTGTAATCTTGTTCTCCAAAAATGTTACTGGTTCTATAAAGATGGGTATGATGTCGCAAAAGTTGGATTGCTCATATAAGCTTCAATTTGGTATTATACAAATAACATTGTTTGGAGGATTGTTAGATGATATTAGTTCCCCAAGGAAGTTGACAAACTACCAAGTACTTCATCAACTTCCAACCCGATAAAAACATGTTATTATTATTTTTATTATACCTCATACATATTCAGTGACAATTACAACGTCGTGTTTATCACTACTGGTTCGAACATTCTTTAGCAAAACAACATTGTAAAAACTCATCCAATTCAGTCACTGTATACTGCTCCACAACTTTCACTTCAATATTTGTTTAATACCAAAGTAGTGCAAGCTAACTTGAATTACTTTTTGAAATGATAAAGCATCTTTATTATCCTAGTAAGCCTATTTCCATAATTTATAACAAAATGCTTGGAAAATGCTTTTTTTGTAAGTGTACATGGTCAAAAACACTAGCATTACTTCCTTTAGAGGATATGATAGTCTTTACAGTATGAGCATGCGCACTTGCCACATCCAATCTTTTTCACAAATATTAAATCATCTCAGGAATAATTTATCAGAATGATTTAAATTTAAAGTTTTACAAACTTCAATAATCTGCTGCAATTAGTTTGTTTCTGATGATGTACCAATCATTTGAGTGTAAGGATTTCATACCAGTATAATAGTTAATTGTTGTCATGTTTATCAAAAGAGTGTATCATTATAGTTTGTTTAAAAGGCAGATTTTCTGTGCTAGCAAAGTAAGTGAGAAATCCTTCATTACCTGAAGTGTGTACACGCACAAGTAGAATAGTCTTTGCTAACCCATAATTATGCTTACACAGGCATAGAATATTCGTCTAGTGTAATTGCCAGTATTTTGATTAATGACGGTAAGCAGTGTCATTAAATTGGGCTCTGTCTTCACAGTTAATCTAATCGATGGCATAAGATTCCTCATATATATGCAAGTAGTTTTAAACTGAACATGTATGTTTTTACTCTTGCCTGCTTTGTTCGTTTGTACAGAGAAGGATTTTATCCAAATTGGTTTGGTGTTTAAGAGCTCGAGATTGACCATATATTTTGTTATCAAAGAAAGTTATTATGTATAATTTTGTTAAAAAATGTCATACAAGACTTATTAAAACTCTTGTAAATGATGGCTTTCATGTTTAACTGTCTCTATTCTGTTGCCCCCTTTTTGTAGGTAAGGTTTACAGACCAACGTTTGTCAACAGTGCATCATAAATACCAATTAATGGATAACAATTTTACTTGTATGCCAAATTGATTGGTAAATAAATTACCAACGAGAAATTATTGTTTGTCTATTCACGGGTACTACTGAAAATCAAAGATCATTTATTGGGAGAAAATATATAAAACACATTCAGTAACCATTTTACTAAGGCAATAATTACCATGAATTGGTTAAATTGGTTAAAACCATTTATTAGTAAAAGAGATTTAACCAACTATTGGAGTAGTTTTCTAATTTACCAATACTTGGTGTAACTATATTTACCCAATTATTGTGTAATAATGCAAATATAACCAACTCTTGGGTGAATACAAAAAACCAACAAAGTAGTAAATTTATAACCATCTGTTGGTAACTTCGATTTAACCAACTAGTGGAGTTCATTTTAAAGACCAACAATGGTGTAATTACATTTACCCAATATTTGTGTAAGGCCAATGTAACCAACTTTTGGGTGAATAAAAACGACCAACAAAACAGTAAATTAAATTTAACCAACCAAAGACCAATTATTGGTGTAATTTAATTTACCCAATAATTTTGTAATACAAATGTTACCAATTCTTGGGTGAATCAAAACGACCAACAAAATGGTAAACTAAATTTAACCAACCAAATTTAACCAACCAAATTAAATTTACCAATGGTTGTGTAATTCAAATTTAACCAACTCTTGGGTGAATAAAATACAACCAACGAAATAGTGAATTAAATTTGACCAACTGCAGGGCAATTGTAAGTAACCAATTATTGGGATAAACTGTTTTTCCCAATTAATGTTAAATTGCAACACCCAACCTCGATGGGTAACCAAAGACCAATTGCGTGGGCAGTTGGTATGCTTCCCAACATTGGTCTATGGGTTGGTCTCTCATTGCCCAATTTTTTTAAGAGTGTAGTAACTGTGTTATTATTACCAAAAGCCGACTTTTGGTGTGACTTTGTCGGTCACGGCATGTATTTGCACGTAGTTTGCCATCAGCTCAGATGACGTATTACCCACAATAGGTCACGTGATGACATGTACAAATTGGTCGCGCAATCGGTCTATTACAATTTAACTTATCGTAAGAGTATTTTCATTTCCATTCCCTAGTTTTCAATAAACACTCTTCCATATCCAGGAAAAAAAATAATCAGCAACTTAGGCGGTGTAGGAGGTCAGTGTTAAAGGTAAAGAAAACGCAAAGACGGTTTATGTTTGTTTCGAGTATTTTGCTCTGATGTTCTTATTGTGATTTGCTGCAATTAGTGAATTTTGGAGGAGAATTGGCGACTGTTTTATCAATTGTGACATTCAGCAAGTTTGAACACCATATTTTCAAATTCTGACTACAAACAAAACTATGGATCGTTTGACAAAAACAGTCTTAAACAAGTATATCCGAATCTGTCACTATGACCTCAATAATAGCTGCAATTTTACTGAATAAGAAAAGGTTGAACTGTCAACTTAAATCTGCCAGAGATTACTTAATACAAGTTTTTTATCAATATCAGGAAAATGGGTCTGTGTTTAGGTTTGGCGACAACTTTCCAATTATATACTAACTTTGACTGGAGCAAAAGCTCTTCTGTAAGACACTGTCTGGTCTTCTTACGGGGCGTGGCGGATACTCCCTTGTCTAAGGTTACCCACAGTTTCCTTGCTGACGATGCCAGCATAAAGCGTCTCCTCCTCTTCAGAGCTGATGACTCTTGGCGATCCTCCTGAGAGATCCAAGTCGGCGTAGATGAGACCCTCCACGTTCCTTAGTCTGGGGTCAACTTTAGCGGCTCCGCCACTGTCTGCCGCTTGCTCTCGTGGTGCGGTCTTGGCTTCGGTCCTGGTGCTTGCTCGGGCTTTGGAGAGATGGTACGGCGTGACGCGGGGAGGTTTCTTCCCGGTGGGTGTTCGGTCGGGTTTGCTTTCCGCTACCGGTGCAACCTTTACCTCGGGGATGGGATCCCGTTGAACGGATTGAATCTCACCTCTTCCCGCGTCCTCAGCCGTGGTCACATCACCTTTTGGCCCATCCCTCCGGGAGAATTTTGAAGATTGTTCGACTGAAGAAGTTCCGATTTGGGAGCGACTTTTATCCACAAGAGCATACACTGGATCAAGACGACGTGGTTTATACCCGCAGTCAAATGGTGTAGACTCCTCCACAGACAGGGGTGGGTCCTCACTCCTTTGTCCGCCGTGAGCTTGAGCTCTTTCCTGTGTCTGTGAGTCCAATGGGTGTGGCTCAACTGTCGCCTCCTCTCGTGCAGAACTCGCCGATGCCTGAGCACTCTCTGAAGCAGCATGCTTGGTCACTTGAGTTTCTGCTAACTCGACGGCACCCGCATCTCTGTTGTTATCAACCCAAGAACTGGGAGGCTGAGATCGTGTTTTGTTGCGTCCTCTGAAGATGAGACAGTAGATAAGACATACGATGAGGAGTATCAAGAAGACTGCACCCACACCCCCTCCCGCAAGAAGGGCTGTGTTTCCGTTTGCAGAATTGTCGATCCCGGGATTAGGTTCCTGTTTGGTTTGGATGGATGGGGAATGAGGTTGTGAATCACCCTCCTTGGTGTAGTCTTCGGTTGATGGACCAGTGATATCAGAATCTCGATTAATGGTTACAAGATCAGGGTTGAGGGTGGATATTTCGGGTACGATTGGTTGAGTTGGGATCGGTATCGGATCTTTCCATGGGCGATCATGAACATGAATCCTAAAGTTTTCACTTTTTTTGACGAGTGTAGTGCCACTGTAAGCTGCACAAGTAAGAATAGAATCACTATGTTGTGTTGATATATTCTGAATTCTTAGAGTTTGACTGTCTTCGCTAATATCAAATTCAATGAATCCTTTGTAAAAAGAATTTATGTTCACTCTGTTCAAGATCCATTGATATGTCAAATGAGCTCCTTTCGCTCCTATGGTAAAACAACGAAAGACAACACTTCCCCCCTCAGTTATCTGAGAAGGCCTTGTCTTCATCACCGTAATGTTGATATTCGATGGGATAATGAGTGTCACGTTTTCAGATCTTATTGTTATTGCTTTTGTTGACGTACCGGAGCTACTTGCGATCTCGCACCTGTATTTGCGAGTGTCTTTCAACTCAACTCCTCTGATAGTTAGAGACCAATTGGGACCGCCAGATATTAAGAAGTTGCCTTTGAAATCTTCATACACTATGGTACATGAACTAATCACTTGATATTTGCGATTCATCAGACGATACCACTTAACCGTACACTGCTCACGACCACACTCACCAATTTGAATGTCAGTCGGACACTTTAGAGTCGCGTTCGTTCCTACTTCGGCCACGACATCCTTTGGCTGATCCGTGAGTTCACACGCTCTGCCTCCGTAAGACAACAACGGCACCAGTGCGAAAGCTACGAGGAACATCTTACTTGGTGTTGTGTTCAACTCGTAAAAGTTTTGAAGGTTTGTAAACTTCAGATTCAGAAGTGTCGACTTTGTTGAACAATTTCATAAACTTTTGGACCACTCGCCTTCAGTGAGGAAGTGACGTCATCAGAACGTGTTTTTCAACAGCTTTAAAATCATCTGTGTTGCCATCAAACTACTAAGATTCTATAACGTCAAGTTCGACCCCGACACGAAACATTCTTCATGTCCAATGTTAAGGAAGTAGGAATGGTGAATCTTTTTATACAATATTTTGAGATGTTTTCATTTTCGTTGTCAGATTTCCCTTATCAAAGGGGAAATCCGCAATTGGTTCAATGCACCGCCTCCCAGTATATTGAGCCAACATGCTTTATCGGAAAATGATGATGATATAATTAAAGGGAAAGAACACCATCGTTTTTCGGAGGAGTACATTCTTTATTATCCTCTTGTTTTTGATAAACTCACAATAAACCATGCGAGTCCTGCGCGTATTGAGACACCTTGGGGAACCTTGGGTTCTCACGTACATGAATTTAATGTGACAAGACAACATCGCGCAGTTTCATGATCGATGCGCACGAGACTTGCACGGTCTATTCGTGGAGGAACGAATAAAACTTTGATCCACTTTTGATCAAACTCTATTTACAATTGATGTTTGTTGTAGTTTTGTGCACAGTCGTATCGGGCTTATAATAATAAGTTACACATCGGTAAAATTGTTTGATACCTTCATTCTTTCAGACTAAAAAAATAAATAAATAAATAAGAATAAAAAACGAGCAAGGAAACAAAATATGTGGCAGACTGTTTATGTTCTTCTCGGATTATGCCTAGGACGCGAGTGTTTATTTTAAAACTGAAATGAGTGGTTTCAGGAGGTCAAAATGCTATAATATCAATGTTGACAGTACGGAGACATTGCTCTAAAGGGTTGGTACGACAGTGAGCTCCCGAATTGAAAGTAATCCTTTATTCCCGATAGGCCTACACACCAACCATGTACTTCGTCTTTAAAGCACTGGTACCCACCAAGGGCGGTTCCCGACACCGATCACTGACGCGACGTTCTTAGTAATTGCCACATTAACCAATATTTATAGTTTAGTTCCTCATTTAAAAAACAGAGTTTGTCTGAAGAAATGTCAGCAATAGTATTATTTTATGAAGACACACATCCTGACTTTCTAGAGTCACTGTACGTTAAAGAGCAACCCAAAGATAAAAAAGCATTAACCACGGTACGTCACCGCAGCACACCCTAACACGCGAAATTGCTTAACCAATGGACATGGTTCTGGTGGGTCGCCAAAACACGCCCCTGTTGAACTTTGACATAAAGAGGGAAGTTGATGTCTTGGTGAGTGGGTTGGTAGACATAACAAATCCACTCAGCGATTGGATGATTTTGTTTTAACCCAGAGAGACCAACAATATGTACTTTACAAAACACCCACAGCAAAAGTAGATTGTGCCACACCCCTGTCACACTTGGTAGACCCGCTATAGGAGTCGCCCGATGAGAGCGTCAATGCAAGTCTGATCACACCCCAGGGCAATTCGACATGTCCGGTTTATAGCGTTACGAGAACCCATGACAATATGACTGTACACTTAACCAAAATGATGTTTAAAAAAAAAAAGAGAAGGACACAAAAAAAGAAAACGAAAGGGAAATGTCCTATGAACAACCAAATTAATAATCTAAATCATGTGGCATCAAATTGAAGTAAGCTTTGATGAACCATTCAATGACGTAAGTGTAAAAGTATTTAAAATCTACTCATAATGACTTCGGTTTCACCAATGCAATTCCTCGGGTCCGAGGTTCCCGGGAGAATTTGCGTTGTTTGGTGGGTCCTAAACTTTCACCGATCTAAGACCAACGACCACTACCTAACCCGACCGTCCTGCCCTGACCGCTCTGTCCGCTGGGTCCACACCCACCCCGATAGTTACGCCACTCTTCTCGGCACCCGCAACGGTAAACTCAACTTCAACAGCATTTTGGTTATAAGACGCACAATACTAAATTCCATTCAAGTCTTTACCCTTACAAATAACACAAGTCCCGTATTCATGTGATTAACAACTGGGTGCTCATTATTGACCCCATGCCCGGTTAGCCTATACTTTCAACAATAGCATTCACTGAAATTTGAAAAAACAGAGAAACTTTTAACTAGAAACCCAGAGACACCAAACAACTCTTGGTAGTGTTCTTCTCCTTTTCTTAAAGCTTATCGTTTCCCTCTTCTTCCTTTTTAAACCCCAAAGAAAACAAAAGTTGAATTAAAATTGAATGACATCACAATGACATCACAATGACGTCTTTGGCTGTTGACTGACATTAATTTAAAATTTAACATTTCCAATGAACTGAAATCCACTTGGATTTGTGTTGAAGTATATGATGTCCTTAGCAACACTCTTAGCAACAAGTCGTAACCGTAGCTGTTACCGCCAATTCGGATACAGCCTTACGTATTTTGTGAATTCATCACACTTGACAGCGCCCTCCAGTGACATTTTACATTATTTGTCAAATTCAAATGAATGTTCAATCAAAATTCACCAAATTCATTACAATATTGTTCAGCAACAAGAGCTTATTTTATGAATATTGAATGGAAAAAAATCGTCTTTGTGAAAAGGAAATTTTGCAAAAAAGGATTTTCAACTAAATGTACGAGGAAAAAATGCAAAAATTGAAAATGCCTCACTTTTTGGTCCGAGGGAGACTCCTTCTCAATCATCTTTCCTTTTAGTATTTGAGAAAGATTTTGCTATGGTTGAAATGTGTGGCCATTAACAACCTGTTGCATTTACTTCACACTCGGGTAATTTTGGTTGAAATAGCTAATTTCTTCATAAAAAGAAAAGAAAATGATAACCAGTTTGGTTAACATATTATCACATTTACAAAAAACATATGAAATTTACAATAATGCAAATATTATTTCGATTTTATCACCTAACCTGGAAATGTATGCAAGTTTTAAAGTCTAATGCTGTTTTGGTTATAATGCCGGAAAATCTTGTACTTTTTTAGTTTTCAAAAATTGCTGACAAAAGCACCGAGCTAAGAGTGCTCCTTTATTTACAAGAACATTATGATATACATTTTTGACTTTTTGAATTGAGTCCATCAAGATTCACCAATTGACTATTTCATCAATTTAATATTTAGGTAGATCTAGTCTGTAAACGCCGTTACAACCTTCTGCATTTATTTCACACTCGGGTAATTTGGGTTGCAGTAGCGATTTTTTATTTCATAAAAAAATAGAAAAGAAAAATGGTAACTACAATCCTGGTCATATCTCCTTGGGCCACCCCCGCTCCCCCGTTCAATGTTGGCTCCCATTGCACCGTCTACGCTCCAGTCGGAATAAACAACATTGAAATGGGGAGAGGGGGGACGGCGAATCAAAGGTGGTTTGAGTGTAAAACTAATGCCACATGGCCCAAGCATTTTGACCAAGATTGTAGTTTGGTCCCTTGACGTCGGATAGAGCATAATATACTCCGAAACATTGAGTAATCCCCCGGCTCTTCTCAGAGCCACCACCATTCAAAGGATATTTAACACACGGTTCTACCGCAAACCCGTTCCTTATTTTCTTTCCACCATGCAAATCTTTACAGTTTCATTTAGTTTGGTTTACATATGCAATTTCCAAAAACGAAGTTTACAATATTTGCATTTTAACACGCAACCCGGAAATGCGAACAAGTTTAAAAGTCCACTGCTGTATTAGTCGTAATGCCGGAAAACTTTTCTAGTTTTCAAAGATTGCTGATGAGAAAAGCACCAAGCTAATAGTACTTGTTTATTTACAAGAACAGTTTGATATACATTTTTTTTTACTTTTCCGAATCATTCCAGCACTGAGTCCATCAAGATTAACCAATTAACTATTTCATCAGTTTAATATTTAGGTAGATCTAGAATGTAAACGCTGTCACAACCGACTTGAAATTTTAAGGAATTTAAGAATAAAGCACAGCATATAGTTGCGATGGCAAAATTAAAAATTATACATACTTTGAGCAAAAATCCTTAAAGTATTTTTTTTTAATCACTCATTTTTTCCATAGTTGACTTTTGTGTGTGTGCAAATCCTTCTTTGTACCAACCCACCGTGATAAACTATAGCCAACGCCATCTACCACTCCCCCTAGTATCTTTTCTAATTACTTTTCTTTGTTCAACTTCTGCATCTTCAGTCTGCTCTTTGCTCCTCGGATATAACATTTAAAGACAACGCTTTCTCCCTATGATATTTGATAAGATTTTGCCATCTGCGCAATGTCGACTATCAACAATCCATAGCAGCTTGTCCACCTGACTGTTTGTCATTGACTTAACTTTGTATCTTAAAAAGTCATTTAGCCTTTGATTGTTCAGCTATATAGATTTGCTACTTTTGGCGCGACTTTTGTCTACGAAAGCATACAGTGGATCAGAGCAACTTGGTTTATACAACCTCTGCGTAGTGGTGGATGTCCTCGCTGCCTTGGTGGCCGTGAAGGATTACACGTCTTTGTGAGTGCAATGGGTGTGGCTCAACTGATTCCTCCGCTCGTGCAGAATTTGCTGATTCCTTAGCATTCTCGGAAGCAGCATGCTTGCTCAGTTGAGTTTCTGCTAACTCAACGGCACCCGCATCTCTCCTATCACCATCTCGAGACGTACGACGTTCAGATCG